>JASEVX010000013.1:56602750-56644276 GCA_031761405.1 Serripes groenlandicus | reverse complement strand
TTATATGTTGTTCAATATAAATAAGACCAGTTATCAGAATAGCTATATACCTCAGCGAACTTAATCCATGCCGCAACATCCCTTTGAAACTTTGCTTGCCGATTGTATTGCAACCAAATTACTCTTAAAATAGTGTTAACAGTTGAAATTTATATTTGTTCAATTGGACGGGGTTCTCTTTGCCAAACTTCACGTTTTTGTACATCCTGGTAACAGCAAAGGACGGACCTTTATGTTCCCTTTACGGAGAGCGGTAAACAACACTTGATATGTCAACCTTATTACAATGGGTTCACTAATTGAAAACAATACCAATTTCGTCTACACTTTACGGGATGTGAGCTATTGCATTCTATGTCTTCCTTTAGAAATCCAGAACGTTGCAAATGCAGCATTTGGAATGTAGAACACGTACATATAAAGGTATTTAGTCGCTTGGTCGGGTACAACATACAATGTGAAATGACAAACACAAAAACAATTTTCCTTCAAAAACTGTAAAATGCCTAGATATTGTGTCACTACAAGAGTTCACTTATCGTCTAAATTGGTTTAAAGCAATTCAATGACCGACACAAATGTTTTATTTCCGATACTTTCAATTTATTGCAAACATATGGTGTACTGCATACAGTGTATGTGCACTCGATCTAACTACTGGGCACATTCCCGGGAGAAAAAGTTCTTAGAAAGGAAGATTTAGGTCGTTGAACGATGTTTGACTGCGAGCGTCAGGAAAGAATGAACATCCCATGGCTTCGACCGTTGTGTCTGTTCACACAGAGAGAGAGAGAGAGAGATGAGAGAGGAGAGAGGGATGAGAGAGAGAGAGAGGAGAGAGAGAGAGAGAGAAGAGAGAGAGAGAGAGAGAGAGAGAGAGAGAGAGAGAGGAGAGAGATGAGAGATAGAGAGAGAGAGAGATGAGAGAGAAACAGAGAGAGAGAGACAGAGAGAGAGAGAGAACAGAGAGACAGATAGAGACATAGAGAGAGACAGACGCAAGAGAGAGACAGCATAGAGATAGAGAGAGACAGAGAGACAGAGAGAGACAGAGAGACAGAGAGAGACAGAGAGACATATATTAGTAACAGAGACAGAGAGACATAGGAGAGGACAAACATAGAGAGAACAGAGAAAGGACAGACAGACAGAGAGAGTGACAGAAAAGACAGACTGACAGACAGACAGACAGGACATACAGACCAGACAGAGGAGAAAAGGAAAATACAAAACCAAAAGAAAACAATATTATGTCAGTTTTGAGATGCACCGTAGCTGACTTAACTAAATGCATTTGTTGATAATAGCTTCCCCACCAAAGAAACGCTTGACCGAAACGAAGAGAAAAGCGTCATAGGAAGGGATGCAAAACCACGTGCAGAAATATACCCACATCAACATATCTCAACAATTAATATTATACAATATACAAAAGCACAAAAAACAAACGAAACAAATATACATGAAAAAATACTGACAGTATTTATTTAACCCGGTACAAAAGTACTTGTAACTATTCCATACGTTATGTAGAAATAGTTACCACATGTTGTAAAACAGACTCATAATTTTTTAAGCAGTACGCGGTCAAGTTCAGATACAAACCTAATAGAGCATCAACATACTCCTACCATTCAAAGAATCTATCATATTGAAAGTACTACTACCAAATTTGACATAAGTATTTGTTGAAAGGAACACATAATAACAGTTAATCAGAATATGTCCTCAGTCCAACCTTGTTTTTAATATCACTATTTCCACACCGTGACAATTGGAGAAATCAGTGCATGCCGTGAATGCAATTATTTGGCGAAAGAAAAACAAGCACGTAGCATATTCGGATTACGTTAGCGTAGTCCACTGGATTAGCAGAGAACTGGTACTGTAGTTTTTCTGTATAAGACAAACTGTCCCGAAGGACGTTCTAACAGTCCATTCTTCTATATAGTAGTACGAAACCTATTTGTATTTTTACAAAATGTTTCCAAAAATATCTACTAGGAAAATCGCGAAATCGGAAGACCCATTCTTTTAAAAATAAACTAAGAAGTAATAAAAATAAACGTTTGGCTGTGCAGTCCCTTACTAATCTACACACTACTACAGAAGCTATTAGTTAAGAACCTGTGTATGAAGAGGATTCAACTGAAGAGAATATGCTATGATGTTTGTCAACGTATTATTTCTTGAAAAAAAAAAACTCGGAGCTCATTTTCATGCATGGTTTGCTTTACAGGTCTGTTCACCAGTTCGTGTGCTGTGATAATTCCATACGTGAGTGCGCCTCAAAATATTGTTTTCCAATCAGAATGTCATCAACTAGAACCTGTATATGTCGAAAGTCCAACATCAGGACCGATTTTCATATAATATATTCATTTATTCTCCGTTCACCAGTATGAGTGTATATATGATAAATTTCATGCGTGGACCTAGCCCCAGAATACATTTACCATCTTACAGAAAGCTATCTCAACTAAACCTAGGTACATGTATTTATCTGTCCAAACTGGACAAAGACTGTGCTGTGTTGTTTGTCAACATTTATTTTCGTGCGTTTTATACGTTGCAAACATCAGGGCTCATTGTTAATAATCCAATTTGGTGAAATGCAAAATGACAACCAATTGACGGAAACTTTATGAAGCTCTTTTTGAATACGTTCAGATTCAGTTTCTAAGAAAAACCATGAAATAAAGTTTTTAGAATTATCCTTTTGTCAATTCGTCAACAAATTTGACGTGTTAATGAATTGACGAACTTGTTGCTGCTCTTCTGATGTGTGATGGCCAGGAGATTGAAATAGGGTCTAATTTGCATTCAATACGTCAGATTCAGTATCTGAAAGACAGAAATAAAGTTTTTAGGAAAAATATTTTGTTCGTCAATTTCGTCAACACAATTGACCGTGTTGACGAATGACGAACTTTTACGAGCCCTTGCTGAATGGCTGAGGCCATAAAGTTAAAAAAGTGCTTATTTGCATTAATACGTCCAGATACATTATCTTAAACAACAAAATAAAGTTTTTAGAAAAATATTTCTTTCGTCAATTCGTCTATTTCGTCAACTTTACTGACAAGATGACGAATTGACGAACTTGAAGAACGTCTTCTGATTGACTGATCTCCCCATGAAACTGAAATAGGGCCTAATTTGCATTCAATACGTCCAGAAACCTTATCTAAAAGAAAGAAAAATAAGTTTAAGACAATATTTCATTCGTCAATTTCGTCAACTTTATTGACAAATGTTGACGAATTGACGACTTGACGAAGCTCTTCTGAATGACTGATGGCCATGAAACATGGAAATAGGTCCTAATTTGCATCCAATACGTCCAGATACGTTTGTCTAAAGGAAAGGGAAATAAAGTTTTTAGAAAAATATTTTTTTCGTTAATTTCTTCAACTAAAGTGACGAGTTGACGAAATGATGAAGCTCTACTTCTGATTGTCTGAGCGCTATGAAACGTGAAATAGGACCTAAATTGCATTCAATAGTCCAGATACTTATCTAAGGAAAGAAATAAGTTTTTGAAATATATTTATTTGCAATTTCGTCAACTAAATTGACGAATTGACGAACTTGACGAGCTCTTCTGAATGATTGATGGCCCATGAAAACATAAACTAGGCCTAATTTGCATCCAATACGTCCAGATACAGTTTCAAAAGAAAAAAAATAAAGTCTAAGAATGGTGTTGTGTTTCTTGCTTTCAATATTAATATCATCACTCATAATGATATTTACTTCAACAGTGGTATAGTGCACAACTCATAATGTATTCCACCCCTCCTGCCTTCAAATAATTATAGTTACGCCACTCAGATAGTGTTACTACTCTGCTTTCAACAATAATTATACTTACACCACTCAAACAGTGTGTGAACTCTGCGTTAAACAGATTATAGGTATACACACACACATATCCGGACTGCAAGTGTTATATCCAACCCTTTCTCACCTTTGTAGCCGATATTAAAATGTCTGAAACATGGCAAATTTTCTTTTAAAAGATTCGCTTAAAAATATATATTTCCATTTATCTTGTTTTTTCTCCTAATGTTTACGCAACAGTAGTCTTATTAATAGTAAAAATAAAGTGTTTGATTCCACGTATAAACACGAATGCTAGTTTTATAGGTAGCCGACAAAAGTTAAGACCAAATTTCAGGTATGTTTACATATATATATGTCTATTTTAATGAGTTTTATTAACCTTAGTTCTGCAGTTACAAATATTTGAAATGAAATGAAACATTGTACTTTCAAAAATTGAACGCAGAGAGATTCATAATCCAATGCGTTAACCTGCTACAGGTGTGACTATTTCCCATTCTAGCTCCAGACACGGCATTGATTTTTCGATTAGCCATTTAAATAAAAAGCAGAATTGAAAAATGCTTACTATGTGTCTTGTCACGCATATATATAAGGTAACGAAGTAAAAAACAAATATGTGCGTCGTAAGATGAATTTGAACTGAGATTGACACATTTGCAAGAAATATCGTGATCGTCGAATAGTTTACTCTTACAACGGTAATGAGTAATTCTCCATGGAGATAATTTCCCGTAACAACCGGCCTGCTAGAATTAAGGCATCATTTGGAAAGTGCACAGCTAGAATCAAACTGTTTCTGTGTATCCAAAAATGTAATTGAAGTTCAGGTACATAAGCCGGTTCATTTGATAAAACACCAACTGGAGTTTGGAATCTTCACTCTGGGGAATCCGTAGTTGATTAGACCGATGAAGGTATGTACATGTATTGTTGGAATAGCCTATCTGTTGTCTCTTCTCTTCGTCTATAACCTGTACGATGTTATCTAATCGGATGAAAGTGAAATAATGAATTATTTAATTGACTGCATTTTTACGGCTTTACATGGTCATAAACATAATGAGGCAGTAGAATGTTGAAGTGTGTTAGCAACATCATCTGATTAATAAATTCTCTGTATTGCGTTTTTCAATGATATTCCTGAGTCAGGGTGCAGAGTAAAATAACAGTAATTTCAAAATTATCCTAGATTTGTACTGTTGCATCATATATATATGTTAGTTTACTTACAGGTAACTTTTTATGTGGTGACAAGTTGTAAATGAATGAAATCAAATTTCTTTTATAAACACATATTTAAAGTTAAATAGTCCATGTACTTCCATCAAACAATGACATTGTTTTAAATTTGTTTAACAGACATACAATATAACATTTCGTACCAGAGTGGTTTATCCTTTCAGATACCAATCAACTTTGAATATGACCGTGGGCTACATTGGCAACTTATTACAAGAATGGTTCACTGTAGTGGCGGATAGAAGAATTGTTATTCATATCAGCACAAGGAATGTGAACTGTTGCTTCTATCAGTGCATACAGCTAAGATTTTGACAAAGGTGACTTTGTCACTTGATACAATTCTTGTTTCTTATTATTAATTCAGAGCCGTGAAGTAATATGTCTCTAATTTGTTTTAAATATCACTTTCCTCTGGGTTTTGCAAAAATGAGTGCAGTTGTAAACAACACATTGTTTGTATAATCATTTCTTAAATAATTGTTCATTAGTTTGTGTATGTTTATGGAGACCTCCTATTCTGTCTGACAGTTTTATAGTATTTTATTATTATGATACAGCAGGGGTCTCACAATAATTGCTTACAGTTACTGCGGCAATACACTCTGATATTCTTAGTAACACAAACTATGTGAAACAAACTAAGATCAGTCTGTTCTTCTTGTCACAAAAATTACAGTAAATCTAAAATTAACCTTGGATTGATATTATGTATGGAGTAGAATGTCTTTGAATGTACACATTCAACAACATGATGCTTAATTAATAAATTAATAAGATAACTAAAACAGTACCCCTACTTGTTGTAAACTGTTGCAGAAGACAACTTCATAAAATGTCATAGACAATATATATTATATTGTATCTCTTTTACCAATCACTAACTCTTTTCCAACCCTTCCGACACAACTCATACTTATTAATCTATTCACTTCTTTCAGTGACACTTGTTGATGCGTCTGCAGCAGACGATTTTGAAAAAATATGTGACAAAAGGACAAATCCTTTTAATGTCAAAAACGAGCAATTTGTCCTTTTTGGCACAATTATTTACAGTTTTTTCCATACTTATTTTTTCATTTAAAGAGATTTTCGATAATTTCATCTAAAATAAGTATCTGTATGTTGGAAAGTGTTAAGATGTTACTCAGAACAACCCATGTTATTCGCCCATATGACTGGATTATTGGGAACCTATGGCGGCCGACTGGCTGGTGTCCTAACATTGTCAGCTCTCTAAGGGACTTAGTTAAACAGTTATATTATTCGATCATCACCAAACTTGTTTAAAATGTTTAAGTAGGCATACCGTTCGTGCCAAGTACAATAACCAGCACAATCAAACAAGGCACTCTTTGATTTTTGCCCTTAAAAATCCAAAACTGTTAAAATTAGCCTCGTTTGGTCTCTAATTCAACGTGTTTTTTTTTCATTCAATCTTTACCATGTTTGATGTAAATATGTGCTGCTGTAATATCTAGGCAAACATTTCAATTACCAAAGGCACTTTTGGATAATGGCCCTTGATTTAACTAACCTTATCTACTCTCCTAGTCAAACAGTTTACTTCAGATCTACACCAATGTGGTGTACATAACTGTAGCCATAATCTCTGGGCAAAGCCCTGTTGATTGGTTAAAAAACATGGAGGCAAGGGACATGGCTGTTTTGCCTTATATGGCAATAGTAAATACTTAAAGAATCTCCGACGAAAGTTTCTAGCCGATTTTCAATTTTTTTTACAGAAATGTTCATTAGGTGACTCTCTATCATATTCTACCAAGTTATGTTGATTACTCTTAAAAAGTAGCTGCTATGTGTTTGTCCGATTTCCAAATAATTTTGTAGAAAGATTCCTTGGGTGACACTCTACGAGATTACTTCAAGACATAGTGATATGTAAACACAATTGACCACAAGGTGGCGGTGCTGTTTTCAGATATAATGTTTGCATATGACAGTGGAGCGATATTGGTCCTTTTGGGCCTCTTGTGAGATCACCTGGGCCGTTCTGATAACTGTCAGTCCGTCGTGATCAACTGTTACCTTTAAACAACATCTCATCTTAAACCACTTGTCCGATTTCAACCAATCTTCACATAAATGATTATTTGGTGGCTCTCTATCGAAATTGTTCAAATATTTGAATTAAATGAAGAACTCGTGTTGCTGCGTCATCAGAAAGGTTGGAAATGGCCAATCATTAAAATTCTTTTTCTGAATCGGCTTATCATATTCAATCATAACATCATAGAGATGTTCTTAAGGTGACTCTCTACAAAAAACATGTTCAATCTATATTGATTGGTTGAAAAGATGGCCGCCATGCGGCATCAGAAAAGTGCTAAAATGACAATCAGCTCATTGGATTCTAACATAATTTGATAGAATTGTACCTAAGGTGACCGTCTACAAACATTGTTTAAGCAATACTGATTGGTTGAAAACCTGACAGACAGACATCATCAGAAAATGGGGATGAGTACGTTTTGTTATTAATTCCAACCCATTGAAAGCGCTTGCTTGGTTTTAAGATGAAAGGTGTAAATATGTACCAGTGACCATCTACATATTTTTTTCCTAGCAAAATGAATGGTTGAAAAACACAGCATACCGGTGGCAAAAAAAAAGGGGGTAAACTCAACTTTAAGCTTCAAATTACATATCCTTCTTTATCTTAGCTATTCAATTTATTTCAACCAAACTTAGTTGAAGGTCCTCTTTCAAAATTGTTCAAATATATATTGATGGATTTGGGGTTTAATGCCGTTTTCAAAAAAATCAGTCATATCACGGCGACCAGTTCACCTACTCGTGCGTTTCCTGGTTTCCCCACACCAGTACACCACACAACATACTTTCTAAGCAACTGGCTGCTTTTCCACATGGACTGTTAAACAGCCTATTGTTGAAAGACGAATGACGCAGGTCACAGTGACATTTGTCAAACGTCTGAAAAAATGTTGTCTGAGCTGGGATTCGAACTCACAACCCCTGAATCGACACCACCTCGCGTCGCTACCGACTGAGCTACCGGGGCTCGGCTTCAAAGATATAAAAACCATACAGAACTAGATAGTCGTTGTGGCATCAGAAAGGCGGAAAATGCCAACACTTAAAAATCTTTTCTGAATCCATTCGTTTGATTTAAAAATAATTTTGCAGGGTGAACCTCCGCAACAAATATTCAAGCCATCTTCATTGATTGAAAAAAAACATGGCCGCCAGATGGCATCAGAAAAGAAGCAAAATTACAAAACTTTAAAAGTTATATTGGTTGGTTGAAAGAGGTAAAATGACGTTGAAGCTTCAAACAACATCTCTCTGCTTTTCGGATTCCAAAATGATTTGACAAGAAATGATCTTGTGGTTACCCTCTACAAGAAAGTGATAAATAAACGCAGCCACTACAGAGTATCAGGTTACCTTCTACACAAAATATTCAGGACATATTGATTGATTTAAGAAACACATTTATCGGGTAATCCCTTCTTAGCACACATGAACACAAGTTGCCAGGTGATCTTTTGTGATTACTCACTTACCATCCTTACATTCACATTTTCTTACAAATAAATTCTCACTTAGAGCAAAGGACCAATTTCAAAATAATTTCGCCGAGCCCTGGTAGCTCAGTCGGTATCGACGATGGTTGTCAATACAGGGGTTGTGAGTTCGAACCCCAGCGCGGCCAACGATCTCTCAACGTTTGGCAAAAGTCACTGTGACACTGGGCAAAAAGTATATGTGGAAAAGTGGTCAGTAGCTCGGAGAGTATATTGTGTGGGGCACTGTTGTGAGAAAGCAAGGAAACATATGAGTAGGTGAACTAGTCCGCGTGATATGACTGAACAATTGTTGAGAACTGCGTTAAAACCAAAATTAATCATTCAATCAAATAAAATAATTTCATAGAGATGTTCTTTCAACATTTTCCAAAAAATTAAATCATATCTAGAATATTTGCTGCTGTGGCAACAGAAAATGAATAAGTATGTTACAAGTGTTATTGTTTTAGACATCTAAAAATGGCATTACATTTTAACTTTTGTATCATTTATTCTTGTAATATTTATAAACAATGCATAGTTTATAAATCAAATATATATGCAAAGGCAAGTTGTTAAACACCAATTCAATGCCTTCAGAGCTTTGATTTATCGTAGCAGCCGATTATAAATTCATGTCAAATAGACTATTTCTATTCGGATTTTCTTCCGATGAAAAGGATGACAGCAGTAATAATAATTAAAGTAGGGAGCTGTATGAGCAGACGAAACGGAAACGATTATTCTTTAGTAAATAGAAAGATGAGTTCAAATGGCTCGAATATGAAGGCGAAGAAAACGTAATGTACTGTAATACAGTATATTAACCCTTTCCACATCAACCAATCTGAAGCAGAGCAACTCACCACAAATGAAAGTATAATTATTGAAAATAATTGAAAATATTGCAAATAATCCTATTGTGGTTTAATGCGAAATTGCTCATGATGAGAAATTTCTTCTTTTGCCACAATGTTTTCAAAAGTGGTCTGCTTCAGTCATGCAGAAAGTGTCTGTATGTGTGAAAATTTTAATTTGTATTATTATATGATGTTTTAACAAGAGGGCCATGATTGAATAGAACTTCAATAGTGATCAAAGTTTTTACTCTAGACATCTAAAGAAAACAAGCAACCCCCCCCCCCCCCCCCCCCCCCTGGTAGCCATGCTTTTAAACGGATCAGAATAAATTGAACAACCTGGGCAGAGGGTCACACAAGGAACATTTGCGCCAAATTATTTTCTTATTTAAGTTTTCACTATATTACATATAAAGAAAAGAAACCCCTTCTCCTGGATGCCACGTATTTCATCATATCGGAACAATTTCAACAATCTTGATAGAGGATCCCCCAAGGAACATTTGTTCCAAATTATTCATAAATCAGGAAGGTACTTTTGGACAAAAAGATTTGTTAAAGTCTTTACATTGCATATATAATATATGGTGTCAACAAAGCTTTCAACATTATTATAGTTACGCCACTAAAAATGGTGTTTACGTTATTTTTAAGAGTATATTAGCTTCACCACTCAGAATGGTGTATATATGCTCTGCTTTTAACAGTATTAAAGTTACACCATTCAGACTGGTATGTACTCTTCTTTCAACAGTAGCATTGTTACACCACCCAGAAAAGGTGTTTACTATGCCTTAACAGTAGAATAGCTTCAGCACTCATAATGTTATTTACACTGCTTGCAACAGTATTATACTTATAATTGCACCCTCTGAAAGATGTTTATTCTGCTTTCAACAGTAGTAATGTCAAACCACTCATAACACCACTCATAATAGTGTTAACTCGGATTTCTACAGTATTATAGTTACACCACTCAGAGGGGTAATTATTTTTCTTTCAACAGTAATATACTCACACCATTCAGAATGGTGTTTATTCGGACTTCAACAGTATTTTTGAACTACCGTAAGCATAACCAACCGCACAAGTTTATGATTGATGAAATGTTTTGGTAAGAAGAGCTCTCTCATGACAGCAGAATACGAATATTGTGTACTTGTGTAAAAATTAAGTTCAAATATATCAAACCTATTCTAAGACCGTTGTAAATGTACATTACATACAAAGCCTTATCTGGGATTATGTAAGCCCACTGGGGAGGGGGGGGGGGATAATTTTAAAGAAATACAAGTTTGTTTTCTTAAGGAAATACAAGGGGTTTTTTCCAAATAAAATACAAGTCCGACTTATTGTACTTCATTATATGACTTTGTGTATTTGAAAAATTATAATTATAGTAGTGCAATTCAATGGAATGTCTTAAGTAATGAAGAATATATTGGACTTTATACAATATTTTAACCTACATGGATATGGAATCCGGGGGCTAGTGCAATAGTCTCAGTCTTTATTATTTGAATGGTTGAGCTAAACAATTTTTTTTCAGGAGATGTGGGGTGGGGGGGGGGGGGGGGGGGGCGTGTGGGTTGGAGGGGGGGGGGGGGGTATAGGTAGAGGGGATACATGATGACCATGTTGTCACACGTAATGTATTTTAAAGTTTGTTGAAGAAATATTAAGAAATAGCATAATTATTGCTGACTTTATGTTATCATGACAAAATCTAAGTACACACATGGGCAACACTTTGTCAAATGTCCTCGACGCAAAGATTGTGGTTGCATCACAAAAAAGTTAAATGTTTGACGAAGAAATATTGAGAAATGGCAAAGACACAGCTAAGGTTATGTATTTGTGATAAAATATGAGTACAAAAAGGAGCATAACTCTAGAAATGTGGTTGACAGAGCTATGTTACTTGCTGCAGTTGTCTGTATTGTCATTACAAATATGTATGCTTAGTTTAAAGTAAATATGTTTGATGGTATAGCAGAAGTAAGTATTTTGAAAATACTATTACCAACGCAGAGACGCCAACGCTGACGCCGGGGCTATTCGAATAGTCTAGGTAAAAGCTGGAAAAGTAAACAGAGTACTAACTTTACTTAATCGTCCTACTTTTCTAGCAAGACAAAATACAAGTAAATACACTTCAAATTGAACGTCGCATAAAAGACTTATCATGGCAACTTTACAGAGTTTATCTGATTGGATATAATTCGAAAATTAAAATATTTTTGTTGATGTTTTCGTAAAAGTATTATGGTTATTCATCATCTCATATTTTCAAGACATTTCTTATAAATGATTGGCGTAGATAAATTAAACAAGAAGGTTTATTGTTTATCTAAGTTGTCCGCCGCGACGAAGGCTTTGTTGTCAACTCGAAATGTTGTGAATGTCATTGTTTAACAATATAAAGCAACAAATGCTTAAAATTATAGTCAAGTGTCTGAATAAAACGTAATTCCACTTGAAATACAACATTTTGACAACAGAATCAAGTGCAATCAGGTTTATTTTATGAAAAAAGTGGGCGGTAAAATAAGAATGTTCCTTTGTTGCTATGACAGAATATCAGCACAGGTGCGCGATAATCTAGCTCGGAAAAGTGATCATACATTCCTACATTAGTCAGTTTGTTCCTTGGTTTGACTCACATCATATATTATTTATACATTAAGGGAGAAGAACCATTTAACACAGGCAAGATTATGCGAAGAATACTTAATCAAGCACAGTTACTGGCTGGTTTCCTGCTTTCTCGATACATTGAAAGTGAATCGGTAACTAGAACTTTGCCTTGACATTTCGCCCGCCAGATCTAAACGTTTATCAAGTAAATGTCAACTTATAGCGTTTAACTCTTTAATATCTAGTGCATTTTTGCAAACAAATATCACATTTGTTTATTACAAACATTATGATATATAAGAATTGAAGATGTTTTGAGTTCAGTCGCGAATGTTCCGGTGACGGAAATTGCATATTTCATTGCCTGAGTAAATGCATAAATTATTTATGCACTGCATAAATGATTGATTGCAACAGCGATGTTACGAAAAGTCATGCATTCGAAAAGTGGCTTGTGCAAACCTGTCAGCAAACATGTCACGGCCCACATTTCAAAAAATATATGTATGGAAATGGCATAATTAAAGGATTGATTGATTGATTGGGGTTTAACGCCGTTTTTAACAATGTCTCAATTATATTACGGCGGCCAGTTCACCTACTCATGCATTTCCTGGTTTTCTCACACCAGTACTTCACACAACAATATTCCCAAGCAACTGGCTGCTTTTCGACATATACTTATCCCATTGGTGGAAGACGAATGACGCATGTCGCATTGACCTTTGTCAATCGTCGGAAAGAAAGTTGGCCGAGCCTGGATTCGAACTCACAACCACTTGATTGACAGCACGTGTCGCTACCGACTGAGCTACCGGGACTCGGCCAAGATTAAAGGAAACAGGTGGGCGGCTGCTTAATTATTTCAAATGGCCTTTTAGTTGAGGTTTGTATTTGTTCAACACGACTGTTACACAATATCGTGCGTGTCAATGTAACAAGTAGACGACGGCTTCATAAACCGGTTTGTGTAATGGTCTGGATTATTAAGTAGTAAAGGCCAAATGGTTTAAACACACTAGGTCAGAACCAGCAGCCTACCGTTACTAAAGCATTTATTTTGTTAGTTTTGTATGTGGGTTTCTATATCAAACGGAACTAATTGAACTGGCTAAACATGTTATTCTTACCAATAGTTAACACTTAACCATTTAAATTCGTGAATATGAGAAACTATTCACATAGTTTGTGTATGAAATGTATTTTGTCAATACGTTTTAAGGGATATGACAGCATTTCAAAACTTTAACTATGAATATCAAAATACATTATATTTTAAAAGCATGTTATATAGATAGAACGTACACGTTTCTGAGAGACCAGGTGTTTGGTCGGTGGTCTTCATGACAGAAAAGGAACCAATACACACTAATTGAACATACAAGATTGTTAGATATACGTAGATTTATTTCGAAAGATCAAGGTTCAAAGGCAAATATGTACTATTACCGACATTCGATTGAACACTTTACAGTGTATTGAGTCTACAACGGTAGATGAGGTATTGTATCTGTCCAACACGACCGCTACACACTTTCGTACGTTTCTATGGAAGAGATAGGTGATAAGTTTAAACGGTTCGGAATATTACACCATCGATACGCAACCCGATTGAACCCTTTACAATATATTGAGTCTACAACTGTAGACGGGTTGGAATTTGTCCAACACGACCGCTACACATTAGTATGTTTCCATGGAAGAGAACGGTAAGGGGTTTCTAACCGGTTTGTGTAACGGTTTGTATTGTAAAGTAGTCAAAGTACAAGCTTTTTCTCACAGAGTAATGCAGTCAATGCAAATCCGGATCAGAGAGGACGATCAGTGTAAACTGACAATCAGTGTTAACTAGATCTACATGTATGTCCAATGTCATGTTATTAAATAGTCCGGATACGTCCCTCATGTATATGGTTCCGTGAGTCAATAGGCTTTTAGAAACAATATATGTTCCACATACACCGTCATTATATGAACGCATGAGTAATTTCCAGAAGAGGTAGACGACGGGTTTGGAACTGGTCTTTGCAACGGTTAGGATTTTTTAGTAGTAACAGTAAATGATGTTACATATAACGTGTCCAAACCAGGCTCCTACCTAACCCGCATACAACAAAGCTAAACATGTAAAATGCAAAACCTAAGTGAGATATGATATGAGTTATTTGGGTTTCTTACAGTATTAATTTTGTAAACTTCTATCATCACTAAAACTCAACACGGATTGAACCTGTTTAAATCTTGAATATGCGATCGGTTCACATAATATGTATATTAAATGTATGTTGTCAATATATTTTAACGGACAACAACTCATTATCAATCTATAAATCATTGGCTATGAATGTCAAACAAAATGCAGTCTTTTTAAAAAGCAAGTCAATGAGTACTTATTAACATATCTCTGATATACTGCACAGAGTCGAGTACTGCAGCACACTAGAAAAGGATTATATTTAATTTCTAAACTCCTTTTTTGACCTCCGAAACATATGCTGTGGGTACCAACAATATATATTTGAATTTATAAATATAATATATATTGTAGAGTTAAAATCACTTTACTATATATTTTTCTACGACGAATGAACTCACCTTTCTATTTACAATCAGTTTTAATTCCATGCACCGTTAATTCTCTAGAGCGTGTATTGGTGTATTCCTCTCGCTAACCCGTCATCCACGTATGGTATAGTAACAGACAAACATGTGTAGTTGCCATGCTGGAAAGATATAAACATCCGTCTACCGTTGAAGATTCAATAGTGTATATATTTGCATATACACTAACGTATATAATAATGTGTATTACGGGTGTTACCCCTTACTTAAAAAGGTTCTTGATTCTGATCAATTCGACAGGTGTGGTACTCTGTTACACGAAGATTAGTTGTCGGCCTAATACGATTAGTACCGGTTTTTAGACGATAATCTAATACCAAGAATCAGATGCTGTACACGACGTCCTTATGTATTCGTCCTTTCAACCGTAAAAATGACCGTTTCCTTTCTGTAAGAAAGGAGTAGCATTTGGTAAGGTTCAAACGCGGACGTTACATTGTTCTGTAGTGCATTCGGATGCAAACGTCACTATATAAAATCACGTCGAAAAAAGCGAGCTGGTATGTGATATAGTTTGGTTGTAAATTGAGTTTATTTAATGTCATCTGAATGGTAAGTTATTACTTGGACTAGTATCACGTTGTACACATCCATAATTATGATAATTGTCGATAAGACACACGTCTGTTAATACATGTGCTTGTACCATGCCAAACATATGAATAGCTATTTAGAATTTCAATATGACAAAAGTCTACGATTTCTTGGACTTGTACTATCTCGTCCAAATCCGTACTTGTGTAGATAGTTGAATTATTGATTGATTGATTGATTGATTAAGCTGGGATAAACACTTTTCAACAATCTTTGATGCGTATCACGTCGGCCAGTTCACATACTCGTGTGTTCACGGGCGTCTCAACACCGGTACACAACATAACCATTTTCAAAGGAACTGGCTGCTTTGGTGGAAGGCGAAAGGACGCCTGTCACGGTGACTTTTGTCAAACGTCGGAAAGATTTTGGCCGATATGTAATTCTATCCCAAGAGTCCTGGGTTGACAGCTTGCGTCAATACTGACTGAGCTACCGGGGCTCTTGTCGAAAAGACGACAGTCTATAATTTATTTGCAAGACGTATAACTCGATACTGTTAGATATAGTCGGTATGTTCGTAAGAGTTCGTAGCTTGGTGTTTTAAGTAACATAACATAACATTTAATTTACAAGACGTGTAACCGTTAACAAATAACACATTGAGGTAGTGGTGAAGACACACACACACATATATATATTTGTTTTATGCTATACATTAAAGGTAGCTACTTTACGTGCGTAAGCATTCTTGAATTGGCGTTTATAGGTAGACACGATACGCTTGTAAGTGTTAGTGGGTTGGTGTATATAGGTATACATCGTACGTGTGTATGTGTTAGTGGGTTGGTGTATACACATAGTACGTTAGTAAATGTTCTTGGGTTTGTTTGTATTAGTAGACATGGTATCTTCATAAGTGTTAGTGAGTTAATGCATATAGGTAGACATGGTCCCTTGTTAGTGGTCCCATGGGATGGTATAAATATAGGTAGGCACTGAAGGTTTGTACGTGTTCGTGGGTTAATAAGTAGATAGGTACTACTAGGTGTTGGTTGGTTAGAATATAAAGGTATACATGGTATCTTTATAAGTGTTCGCTGGATGAACGTTTGTAAGTGTTGTGGATTGGTGTAGTTAAGTAGACATGGTACGTTCGTAAATGTTAGTGGGTTGATATTAATAGGTAGACACGATACGTTCGTAAGTGTTTATGGGTTGATGTATATAAATAGACACGGTACGTTCGTAAGTGTTTATGAGTTGATGTATATAAATAGACACGGTACGTTCGTAAGTGTTTATGGGTTGATGTATATAAATAGACACGGTACGTTCGTAAGTGTTTATGGGTTGATGTATATAAATAGACACGGTACGTTCGTAAGTGTTTATGGGTTGATGTATATAAACGGATACGGTACGTTCGTAAGTGTTTATGGGTTGATGTATATATATAGACTTGTTACGTTCGTAAGTGTTAGTGGGTTGGTGTATATATATAGACATGTTACGTTCGTAAGTGTTAGTGGGTTGGTGAATACAGGTAGACCCGGTTCGTTTGACAGTATTCGTTGGATGGTATAAATATGTGCTTTGGTCGTAAGTGTTTGTGGGTTGGTATTTATACGTAGACTCGGTACCTTCGAAACGCGTTCTCGGGTTGGAGTATATAGGATTCATTCGTACGTGTTTCGGGTTGGTGTATATAGGTAGACACGGAACGTTCTTAAGTGTTTGAAGGTTGGGGTATATAGCGAAACTGGATTATATGAAAATCGACGAGTGTATATTTTCTACATTTTAACGAGCGACTTAATTAATTAATTTTCACAATAGCATTATACAAAGGTTATGATCAGGTCAATTATGTGGATTAATAACAACAACACATCTGATCGAAAACAATCAGTATGTAAATAAACAATCGTAAGTTAATGCATCTGAGGCAGACGACAATTTTGCGACAGTTAGTTATCTTAAGTTGTTTTCAAATTCGTCTGCTGAACATGTTATTGTATTTGAAAAAGAGGGTTAAAATCGATAATGCATTTAATTGTCAAATTGAAATTTAATATTTTCAAGTATAAAATTACAGTTAATCGATATTTGGTGGTTTGACTACCGCTTGTTATCTTATTAATCCATTTATCGCTGTGCTGACAATCTAAAATGTGGATCAGATACTTAATCAGAAAAATTGTCGGAAAAAGGTACATTTGATTGTTTCTAAATGTTATCTTTCCTTGTTAACCATGGTTTTATACCTGGTCTGCTGCAGATTTACCAGACGTCTCTGGAGCGATCAGGAGACGATTAAATATTGTCCCGCATACAAAGTAGGAAAAGGTTAAATCATTGATCCAGTAAATACATTGTCTACTTGAAAATTCAAGATTGACCCTTTTCTGAACGCAGACGCCTCTTTAACAGACGTATTTTCCCTTTTATATCAGTGTGTTCAACTCTATTCGATATTTATACTGTCAGGTGTAGAGTTGTTCCATTGTTGTGCAAACCTACTTACAAAGTCGTCTAATGCAAATGTGTTGTATGTTGGAAAGGGTTGTTAGTGAATATATAACTCGAGAAGGCACACACACATTAACAAGCATGGACAGGGGAAAACAACTCGTTATGAAGACAGGTTTAAATTTGTAAATAATATCGACAGAAAAGAATAATCGTACCGGAAATCGAACACCTGACCCCAGAATCGATAACTGACTGACTGCAATATATGTAGTCGGCTCTTCAACGTTTGAGCAATAGGTATTTGACCGAATACAGAACAATACATTTAGAATTCAGAAAACTAGTGAAAATAGATATCCCAATACCATCATTGTTATATGCGAATTATATATACATGCTTGTTAGAATTTGTCTGAGGTTCTGTATTTATCATATATCTAGCATATACGTGAGATTATTATCTTATGAGAACCTTAGCCTCCTGTCATATTCAATTTAATATATTTTTTAACAAAGGTAAGGTGGAAACTAATCATCTCAAATAATTTACCGTTGCGTCTTATTCAAGAATACAGGAAACAGTAACTTCTAAATAATATCCTTATGAGTATCTAAGTATCACTGAAAATGAAACTAAAATGGCCTATGAATAGAATTTGAAAGAAATTATACTAAATTATAATAACATGTGAGCTTGTGTGAGAAACAAATGTTCTATATGTTACTTGTATGTGTATGTAAAAGAAATCTTTAAATATGGGGGAACAAAATAAATATCAATAATTCTTCTACTACTAATAATAATAATGATAAAAATAATGCTAATACTATCTTTATTTGTTGAAGGTCACATATTAACGCTTTTCCACATACAACATATCCGTAGCGGACAACTTTGAAGACAGTTAGTATAACATATGGAAAGTCTCCTATAAATGAAGGTATATTTACTGAATACAGTTGAAAAGGTTGTTGCAAACGGAGAAATTGCTCGTTTTGAGCAATTACTCCTTTTGATAATTCTTTTTCAAGAGTCGTCTGCTGCAGATGTGTCAAAATACGTCTATAGGTTGGAAATGGTTATGATCTTATCTAGCATAAACACTAAGGCGAAAACATTCAATGGAGGACGATTTACTAAAAACATATTTTATTTAGTTTGCGAACGCGACAGTCGTGGGACATTGCAGTCATTGTGTATGTATTAACATATAACAGTCACAATGTTAATCCTTTCCCACATAAAATAAAACTGCCACAGACGACTTTAACAATATATAATCAAAAATACTGAACATCTCTATACATGAAAGTGAAATTATTCATTAAATGTTGAAAATATTGTGTCAAAAGGAGAAATTGCTCGTTTTGAGCAATTTCTACTTTTGTCAAAATGTTTTCAAAGGTCGTCTGCTGCAGAGGCGTCAGGAAGCTTTTATATGTGGAAAATGGTTAATACTGATCACAGACGATATCATCCAATATTCGGTAGTGTAGACTATCGTACCAGTGAGTATTACACGACGAGTTATGACTACAAACGAGTGCATTTGTGTTTGAAGGAAATGTAGTACTACGACTAGTCGCGTGATGCAAACTTTTAAAATATATTGAGATTGGTTACGTAATCTATAATCAATCAACGTTATCGTCGAAATGAACGCTTTACATACTGAACGACATTTCCCCTAAAAGCAATCTGCGAACTATGTTACTTGTATGTAATTGTTCAAATAATTTGATTCAATGCAAAACTATGGTTTACATAAGCATACACATAAACAATGTTATGGTTTTCCCTCCTTGGCGCTCGTGCAGGGCTGTGGGGTTATCATTAAGACTCACTTCTCTCACGATCAATGGACCAGTAGTACTGTAAAATGTTCCAAGAAAAGTCGTGATATATCTCAAACCTGTTGAAACCGGCGTAAAACACAAACAAATAAACATTTAATTTGAAACTAGATGTTGTTCAAAATTGTTTGATCAGTAAAAAAAATCATGGTCACTGTTGCAGATTTTGGTTTTAAATTTATATGTCTATAGTGCAAACACACTATTTTTTAACCAAGTTAAGCTTTGTTTATTATGAAAAATGATAACTAGCATTGATAAAAAAAAAAATGTCCTGTAAATTATTAATATGAATAGTCACTTGAGCGACCCAGGACATTATAGACAAACCATGTTTTTGGGTTGGGGAATATTAAAAGCAGATATATTTGTGAACGAAATATATGTAAAATAAGGTTGTCATTGTGAAACAATTACATTATAAGCACGCATAATTAATATTCGTGAACACCGCAATAATATTGGCAATGTGTACTTGCACTTTTTTTAGAATAAAACATTAATTACACACAAAACACAAACTACTATGTTAACTGTAATGTTAACAAATACTGTTAAAAGAAAAACCATATAGCAGTTATAACTTACAAAAGTCTTCCAGTTCACAAATACACGCTTCTATCCTTCGCATGCATGTTTCGTTTTCCACTGTTATATTTTAGTTACGTCAGAACTGTATTGAAGTAAAACGCGGAATGCCGGGCCCGAACAACTATGGAAACTTAAAAGACAACAATCACGTGACATAGCGCATAGATACCACTGTATAATTAGTAACAATATGCGGTCATAGCCTTATAAAGTAATGAAAGTATGTACAAATATGCGGTGCTATATCTTGAAATAACCCGATACAGTATGAAAATGTAAGGATCGTCTGCTCCGAAAAGTTTTGAATACACACTTTAAATGATTTGATGTTCGAAAAGAAACGTATTTTACAAACAGTTTGATTTCATTGTACTGCTGTTTTCAACAATAGTTAAGTCACATCACGGCGATCAGCTCCACTATTTGTACCATTGAATGTCCTATCTTTCTTGCCCTAGGGCTCCACACAATAATCTTCAATAACTACTGTTAACCTCAACGCTTAAAGTGACATCTCAATGTCTGGTGTAAGTTTTTGTTTGAAATAGCTCACGGTTGAACATGAATACATATGAGACGATCTGTGCGACAAGGTACAAGATGGCTTTATTGTAGAGTGTAGATCCAGATCAGCTTGTTCGCCTTCACAGTCATGTCCAAATATTCACAGTTTGCAAGTTTGTTAGAAGCTTTTGGCAAAATGTGAAGAGTGTGATAAGACGGATCAAAAGCATAGGATGATCTTAACCTACACTGGTCAGAAATCGAAACTTTTCCAATGGACGAGCTCTTATCTGAAAGCAATCAGCTACTTGAAAATGGGTTCTGTATAGAAATCTAAATACTTCAATGTATCAATATAAATATATGGTGAAAAGCTGTAAAACATTAACATTTTAACTTTTAAGATAATCTGATATTCATTTGATTAACAAAGACTTGAAGAAGAAAAAGAGTTAAATGAAATGTTAGGGGTACAATTTTTTTAATTTTATTATTTACAGATAATATTCAAACATAAAAAAGAGCCCCCTAGGTGTGTATCCAATTTCGTACCACGAACAAAGTCCTTTACATTTCTAAATCCAAATTGTCATATTATGAATAGGAGCTCTAAAAACGTTAACAATATCGTTATGGGACCAACTATTGAACTATTGAAGTCGTTTGGATGTATTTACCTGTGTATATCGGGATTTGAATAATTTACTTCGATGTTTTGTTGGATAAGTTGAGTACCGCAAATAAAGACTTGACAGGCTAATTCAACACCGATCTATATTTAAAATACGCAAATAAAACGATTGTCAAACAGAAATATATCGGTGAAAAACATAAATTACTATCGTATATGTAAATATATCCCTTAATGCGACCAGGTAATGTACAACGTCGCCGGCAAACGTGAACACAATGCGAGAAAAAGTCCCAAAATAATTACCGCATCCTGAACGATCATACCGCGTTCTCAGGGCGAGCCCGCCAATACCTCTCCAAGCTTATGGAGTTTATATTGAGATTTATGGGATTGGCAACGGCGATCACGGCCATTGGGTTCTTACCACACGTCTTCTGCGTGTATTGCGACTGCACGGCGACCATAGGGCGTTTCTACCACGTGCTCTCGGCGATTATATAAGCTGGTCAGATTTTCGGAAGTTTCAAGAAGATCATAATGTAGTCATACAGTATAATTGTGCGTTTGCTGAATAAAAGCCACGAAAAGCATGGCTGCCGTAGGAGCGTAGTGCTAGCTTGGTAACCACGCCATGGTCGTATTAAGAACACCATTAACGCAGTGGGAACCCCCCCCCCAAAAAAAAAAACCGCCATAGACAACGCCACAAGGACGCCGAACGCGTGGTTTGGTCGGTACAGACACGCCAGGATGAGTACGCCATAAAGTCGCCATGCTATTCTTATAATTACAGAGATATCTCTAAAACGAATAAATAGTAAAACGGCTTGTCATATGAAACAATCAATGACCTAGTTTCACTTTAATTCTAGATTAACGTCAATTCATGATAAACTATCTTTACTTGAAATATCATGCATATATTCTTTTACAAATACTTATGGCACTTTAAAATCTATCACTTTAATCGCAAGTTATACACTTTCTAATAAGGTCTCCATGTCAAACAATGCTTTGGAAAAAACAAAAACCAACCGTTATAATTATGAGACTTGTTTAGACCCAGATCATCCAGGATCCACGCAGTCTGATCATGCTCTGCCCTGTTCGCTAAATCCCGAACATTAAGATAATCATATTGCAATAAACACGAATTATGCATTGCTTTTGATGTACCCGTAAGCCGTCGTAAACTCGTCATCATCGACTGTTTCAGGCAATCTATTGTAATATATAAGTTTTGAGACAATTTGAAGATTCTACAGGGGTAATAGAAAGATAAAAACGATAGCTTTGTGTAAACCCTGAACGTTTTATGCACTTTTATGTGTGACTTATGTGTTGATCGAGCACCGGATGACCCTAGACAAGTGTTTGCCTTCACAAAAACATATTGATTTTACTCAAAGCAAACCTTGTTTCGTTATCCAAAAATGGATCTTATCTGCTGCTTGGAGGTATTTTTTTAAAAAACAACACCGGATTGTACCGATATTTAAATATTTGACTAAATAACCTATTATTGTGAGACTTATGAAGGTCAGTCTTTGCATTTCAATTGCGTCAATAATACTTCATAATGGTATTGATCCGTCACAAACAGTATGGTTCATGTCACAGAAAATCGGGCCTTCGGGGCTGTAAGTCAAGAGAAAGACTTTATCAGCGGAAGACTGGTTAAGGGTGAATTAACTGGTCTTTCCCCAACAATATCTTCCCTATAACTCAGTCAAACCCTATTTATGTTGCGGGTACTCAAACTAAAGGATTTTGAGTGTCAAAAAGGTATTTTAAAAAATTGAAATTGCCCCTTATTTAGAACTTTTTGCGTTTCTGTGATGTTCACAAACATTTATGGATACATTATTTGTGGAGAAAACGCTTCGCAATTACCATTCACAAAATGCTCTTCTGTCTGAAGTGTCGTTCTACTTAACACCCAAACAGGTTCGATTTGTGTATGAAGTAGTAAACGTTATGCTTCGAAGTTTCAGTTATATGAAACTATATGTCAAAACCTTGTCATACCTGGATCAGTAACATCATATCATGATAAACTATAACATGTAATAGAATCGTCAAAATTTAAACACCCAAAAACATATATGTGGTCTGCTTGTGAAGCAGGTGTGTCGTTATTTGAAAAACTTCCTTATAATTGTCATGTTTACCGAACCCTTATTCAAAATTTGTTCATAATGTATGTTGACACCTCTGTAGCATCAAACGTTATAGAGAGAGAAAAGGTTTCTTCGGATAAACTTTTCGCCTTTTCGCAATGTTTTGATTGTTTGTATGAAGTTTTACTTCATATATTGTTGGTTATATCACGGTGTTTTGGGAGTAGTAACCAGTACAACTGGAACATTTATTCTGACTCTTGAGCGCAAGGCCGGAAAGACATTGCTATCATTTTTGTCCTGGGGCTTTAGACACTGGTCATAGTAGTAATACCATGTGTTTCGAAGTTGGCAGCCTGCCAATTCCTGTTAGCACCAAACAACGCATAATAGGTTGAGACTGCGCGAGAAAAATAGTTCATCATGGATTCAACAAAACTGCATTTAAAAGATTAGGATCTCCCCCATAAATATCATTTTAATGATGTTGGAACATCAGTGAAAAACTTAAGGCGTGAGTACTCCAATATAAGTTGCTTTAAAAAATAATGCGCCGAGAGGTCAAATATGGACGCTTGTTAACATCATTAGCAATTGCGAAGAAGAACGGAAAAAAGAAAGAAGTCACGTATATACAGTGGCGGATTAAGGAGGGGTGCGTAGGGCTCGTGCGTCGAAAAATGCATGTTAAACAAAGAAAAAGCTAGGCAAATTAAGACGTGGATCTAGCGGGTGCCCATAGGGCCCGTACCCGACTTTTTCCACCCCACGAAAGAAGTCACGTGAAATATACAGTGGCGGATTAACAAGGGGGGCCGTAGGGCCCGTGGGGACATCATACATATCAGACGAGCGCCGGTCCAAATTCGCCACTCAAAGCCCGGTCGGACACCGGGCGGACATTGACCGAGGAAATGCGGCGTCTGGCCGACATCCAATGGGTCTCGCAGGTTATAAAAGCCGGGTCATCGCATCATTAATCAGATTCCAGTCGCACTCTTCACAGAAGGTAGCAATTTAACACACAGATTGTCACAACAGTGTCAGAGTAACAGTACTACAATATGACCTATAACAGAAGGGATGACTGAAGGAGGAGGAGAGGGCAGTACCCACAAGAGGGAGAGTGGCAGTAAATGGAATGAGACCTCTCCTCTTCAGCCACCAATGCACCAATAACTAAGTTGTAGAGGTAGCGTGCAAACGCAAACCTCTCCCTCAATCATGCTGTGCAGGTGTCAGCAATTGCTGTGGAGGTATCAACGGCATTTCTGTTAGAATGCTTGTCTTAATGATATCTAAGTCAAGTTCGAATATGGGTCATATTCAGTCAGAAACTAGGTCACTAGGCGAAATTGAAAGGAAATCTTTTTAACATAATGTAGGCTGCATTTTTAACTTGAGCATGTTGAAACTGAATGTCTGTCTTGATGATATGTAGGCCAAGTTTGAATATTGGTCATGTCTGTTAAAAAACTAGTTCACTTGGATAAATTGTAAAAAAAATCTTGTCAACACTGTAAAGGCCACGTAAGGGTTATATCAGGTAAACACAATAGTTTACTAGGCCAAATGAAGAAAAGTCTTGATAACACACTGGATATTGCATTTTGAATCTTTGTCAGAATAATTGTCTTGATGTTTTTTGCATATTTCAAACACTTTCTTCCTGTCTAGTACATGGTTTGGAGAACTATTTCAACTTGAGAAAGTGATTTAACATTGACATATTTCTCAATATAATAATGCAGAAACTTCGAAATATTCTGCCTAAACCTGCTGTCAAATGTCCATTTGATTCTTCATGTCTTAAATGTGTATACTTGTGAGCTCTTCCACTCAAACGAGCGATATAGTGGCAAAAAGGTATTTCTGTTTTTAAATTGGTAGTTTAATAAGATTTACTAATTTTGATAGCAATGCTACATAAAATGTTATAATACCGTATTGATCATTCATTCATGTAGTAACGAGATCTGAATTAATGAATATTGCTCCACAATATATCGTTTATTACTGTCTACTATGTCTATTAAAGTCAGGTACAGGTCAATATTGTTGAGTAATAATAAGTAATTATATTCAGGTACAGGTCAATAGTGTTGACCATTTATATTCTATTAAGGTCAGGTACAGGTCAATATTGTTGAGTAATAATACTCTATTAAGGTCAGGTAGAGATCAATATTGTTGAGTATTAGTACCATATTAAGGTATGGTTCGGATCAATATTTTTAAATATCAGTATAATATTAAAGTCATGTAGAGGTCAATATTGGGAAGTAGTAGTACTATATTAAGATCTGGTACAGGTCATTACTGTTGATAACAGTACTCTATTAAGGTCAGGTACATGTCAATATTGTTGAGTATCAGTAATCTGTTAAGGTCTGGTACATGTCAATATGGGTGAGCAGTAGTACTATATTAAGATCAGAATCAGGTCAATATTGTTGCGTATTAATGATCTAATAAGGTCATGTACAGGTCAATGTTGTTGCGTATTAATGATCTAATAAGGTCATGTACAGGTCTTTATTGTTACAAAATTCGTGAACAGGTCAATATTGTTAGGGAGTACTATTTTCAATATCAGAATCAGGTCAATATAGTGGAATTTTGATATTGCACAAATGTTAAAATCAGTTGAATAATGTTGAGTATTATAATGTATTAAGGTCAGGTACAGGTCGTTATTGTTAAGCTAACCTTGTTTACACATTTCAGGATCAGGTCAATAGTGTAAGGTAGTACTTTTTTACAATATCAGAATCTGGTCAATATTATACAGCTATTTACTCCTGTTGAGGTCAATAGTGAAAGATTATTCTTCCAAGTGAATGACTATTGACCCGAAATAGATAACTATTGACCAAGACGAAGTCGAGGTCAATAGTTCTCTATTTCGGGTCAATAGTCATTTGCGAGGAAGAATAGTGTTTCACCATTGAACTCAAAAGGAGTAAATAGCTGTTTTATTATATATCTTCATGAAAAACGCATATTTTAACTAGTTTATTTATTACATTGCTGTCATCATTTTAATTGGGTAAATTAATTTGGTATTTCTCCCCATTTTGTTTCATCACATTCGCGTAAAATCTTCTCAAGTAGGCATTAAATAGCTCATCTAATGAAAACTGATCATGAACCATCGTGTACTGGTTCAACAAGTTCTTAGACACTTTAAAATCACTTTTAGTTGCTTTTAAATGTCTTTGTTCAACCAAAAGATCCAGTTATTCCTCCGTCGCAAGATTAAAACGGTCCATTGTTGTTGTGTTGTCATCAGAGCGTTCTGAATAACGTGCTTTCAAAACGCTTGCATCACAAACGCTTTTTTTGTACGTTAAGCGCGGTAACGACACAGATGAATTATTGACTCGAAAATGGACTATTGGACCTGAATTTTAGAATAAAAGCGACAAGGAGTCAAATAGTCATTTTTTATTGAATCACACGTGACTGCTTCTCGTCCAATCAAATACTTTGATTCATAGTAGGTATATAATAAAGTTGAGTTATTATATTGCACCAAGGTCAGAATCAGGTCAATATTGTTGAGCATTATAGTCTATGAAGGTCAGGTACAGGACGTTATTGTTAAGTAAATCTTGTTTACAAAGTTTAGCATCAGGTGAATATTGTAAAGTAATACTATTTCACAAGATCAAACTCATTTCAATGCTGTTGAGTAAATATATAACCGAAAGCATCTTATCTGTTTTTGTTTGTTTGTAGTTACGAACAATACAGATAGAGATCAGCACAGATTCTCAGTGTGATCTGGATCTCCGCTGGTCGCCAATGTCATGTTATTGGTTTACCTGTAATGCCCCACATAGAACACACTGAATGTGTGAGTCAATACCTTTTAGAAATAGTATAGTTCCCACATAAACCATGATTATGAGTGCTGTTTCGTTGTATTATTCACTCAGTTAAAACGACTATGTCAAACACCTTAGACACGAACTATTTGTACATTTACGTTTACCGGAATTTGAATTGTTAATTACGTATCTGTGTGACAAGACATTTAACAAACATTAATCTTCCCAAATGAGCCGTGATTATGAAGGCATGCGTCACATTATGTATGCATATAAAGCTTTACCATAGATGAAATGCTATACAATTATGTTGAATACACAATGGTGGATTTCAATAGATTTGTTTTAAAGAGTTAAGGTTCACAGGTAAATGGGTATTATTGTAGATACTCAAACCGATGGAACCCTTTACAGTGTATTGTGTTTACAACGGTAGAGATGTGTTTGGTTTTGTCCAACATAACCGTACATTTCTTGAATAGAAAGGCGATGCGGCTTCAATCAAGTTGTTCAACGGTTTTGATTATTAAGAAGTAAGAGTGCAAGTTTTTACACACACCGGGTTCAGACCAGTAACTTACGTATCCCATAGCAACGAACGAAAATGTGTAAATCATCAGTTAAATGGGGGCACTCAATGATAAAGTTATATTTTAACCAATACTTAACGACAAATAAAGCCTTTCCTATATACATAACAAATGACATTTGGTCTTATTGTTAAACTGTTTAAAGGTTGAAAAAAGGAAAGGATGACCCAAATAATTATAAAACTATTACTCTGTCGTCTGCTATTTTCAAACTATACGAGGCCTTACTTTTATATATAGTCAAATCAGATACCAATGTCAGCTTAAACCCTTTACAGTTTGGATTTCAAAAGGGTGTGAGCTGTACAATGACATCCTTCTTATTGAAAAATATATCTGCCATGCAAGATAATCTGGAAGCTAAAAATATTCCTGCTTCTTAGACATTAAAAAAGCATTCGATACAGTTTGGAACATTGAAACTGTTCCATAATGCATGAAGTGAGAGTAAGTACTGATACCCTTTAATCCGTAATTAGTTTATATGATGAGGCTGAACCATATGTTCTCTTCAGAGGATATAAATCAGATCCATTTAATGTGACGGTTGGGACTAGAGGGGGGGGGGGGGTGGTGAGTTCACCATTGTTCTACCTTTGTATTATAAATGGACTACTCTGTACGTTAGATAATAGTCGGTACGGTCATGTCAAGCTGTATGAATGACACCATAGTTTTTTCGAGAGGACTTTTTGTGTGTGAAATTGTTACAGCTAGAAAAATGTCATAAATTTCTAATGCTTTATTGATAAACGTAAGTTAAACCTGTTTGATCAACTCTGCAGTCTGAATCTTAATAACATTATTAAGGTATTTTTTATGAAACGGTTATGTAGTTTCTGCTTGTAAAACTGTACCCAGTCTGGATATTTTTCAGATATTTTGTTCATACTTAAAAAGATAAGGGCTAATAAAAATCATTTGTTTTCGTATTACAACAATGGTCCAAGAAGTCTGAATGGAAAAGTACAATAAAAAAGACTGTTAATGGATTTTTTCACTGAGCACTGGTTGCATAGAGTCAACAGTGATCCAGACCTTTACTTATTTGCCAAAATTCCTCCTGCTTTCTGTGAAAGCATACTTTAGCATAAAAGTAAATGCAAATACAAATATAAACAACACTCCAGAAATATCATTTAAAGTATTTCTGCGCTGGTCAGTTATAATGCTAATACTCTCTACATTAAATGTGGGTCTTTTGACAATAATAAAGTGCTACCTTTTTTTAAAACGTTGTATCGCTGTACAAGAAATTAGTAGCAAAACAATGGATTCCTTATTTCACACATATGACATCGAGTTATATAGGTATGTCTACTAATCTAGTGAAGATATCAAACCATGTATATTACTCCGAGGTCAAATACCAGAGTTTAAATAACTTGTACATGTCTGGCATATGGACTTCATAACATCGATGTTATATTACATTGGTCGTATGTGGTCAATATTTCATGACTAAATTTGATCATAACCTTTTCATAAAAAATATACAGTCCCCTGCCTGTCCCCTGTCTAAGTACTGCTGTACATGCTATGACAATATGTGTAAATAGTCTAATTTGTTGTGAACTATAGGATGGAAAGTTATTTCCATTCCTACTTTGTTTCTAGTTTGACATTACTCTTTTCTCCTTCTCTCTCTCTCTCTCTCTCTCTCTCTCTCTCTCTCTCTCTCTCTTTCCCCCCCTCTCTCTCTCTCTCTTTCCCCCTCTCTCTCTCTCTCTCTCTCTCTCTCTCTCTCTCTCTCTCTCTCTCTCTCTCTCTCTTTTCTCTCTATCTCTTTTTCTATATATTTTATCTTATTATGAATGAATGTCAATTACAATAAATTTAAAAAGCAAGTTATTAAGTAGGCACATATTTCTAGAAGTCATTCGTAGTCACGTACTAAAGAACTCTAGAAACTAGTCATATTTCAGTTCTTTAATCCCCTTTTGATCACCAACACATACGCTGTTGGTACCAACAATATATATATTTGAATGAGTATTGTATATTGTATAGCAAAGATCAGTTAAATACACCTTTTATACGACGAATGAACCCCGTCAGCCATAGTAACAGACGAACAGGTGTAGTTGCCATGCTGGACAGATATAAACATCCGTCTACCGTTTAAGATTCAATAGCGAATATATTTGCATATACACTGACAAATATAATATTGTGTATTACGGGTGTTACCCTTTACTTAAAATGGTCCATTATTTCGATCATTACAGCAGGTGTGGTACTCTGTTACAAGAAGATTGGTTTAAGGCCTTATACGATTTATACCTTATTTTAGACGATAATCGACGGAACTTTGAGACCAATAATGTGTTTATGTACACAACGTCCTTATGTATTCGTCATTACAAACGTAAAAATGCAAATCGTATTGTTTACATAACCGTTTCGTTTTTGTAAGAGAGAAATGAGATGTGATAATGTTCAAATGCGGACGTTACATTGTGTAGTAGTGCATTTGGATGCGAACAGTCACTATTTAGAATCACGTCGAAAAAAGTGAGCTGTCATGTGATATAGTTTGGTTGAGAATTGAGTTTATTCAATGTCATCTGAATCGCCATCGACTACTTGGACTGGTACTATGTTGTACCCATCCATAGTTATGAAAATTGTCGATATAACACCAGTATATTATTACTTTGACTGGTACCATGTCAAACATATCAATATCTATGTAGATTTTCAATATGACACCAGTATACGATTTCTTGGACTTGTACAATGTCGTCCCAATACAATAGGCATACATAGTACACTAGTAAGTGTTTATGGATTGGGGAGATAGACACGGTATGTTCGTAAGTGTTTATAGGTTGATGTATATAGACATGGAACGTTCGTAAGTGTTCGTTGGTTGGTGTATATAGGTAGATTCGGTACGTTTGACAGTGTTCGTTGGTTGGTTTTAATACGTAGACATGCTTCGGTCGAAAGTGTTCGTGGATTGGTATTATAGGTACCATGTTACGTTTGTAAGTTCCAGTAGGTTGGTGTAAATAGTTACACATGATATCTTCGTAAGTGTTCGGAGTTTGGTCTACATGTAGACACTGTCCATTCGTACGTAATCGGGGTCGTTGTAGACATGGTACGTTCCAAGTCTTCGTGGATTGGTGTATATTGCGAAACAAGGTTATATTACAAATCACGAAGGCACTTGATCCGAATTAGTCTGCCATTAATTAAGTTTCACACTATCTTTATACACAGGTTATGATCAGGTCAACTATGTCGAGTAATAACGACATAACATCTGATCGAAAACCATCAGTACGTAAATAAGCAATCCTAGTTTAATGCATCTGAGGCAGAAGACTGTTTTGCCACAGTTTTATCACATCTTTTAAATATGTATTCTTTCGTTTGTAGTTTTGTCAATATATTTTCAAATTCATTTGCTGCACATATTTTTGAATTTGAAAAAGGGTGTTGAATCGATAATGCATATAATTGTCAAATTAAAATTTAATATTTTCAAGATTGAAATTATCGATATTTGGTGAATAACCTTATTAACATTGAATGCAGTGCTGGCAATTTAAAATGTAAATCAAATACTCAATCGGAAAACATTGTGGGGAAAAAGTACATTTGATTGTTGCCTATTGTTATCTGTCCTTGTTAACCATGGTTGTAAGAGTAGTCTGCTGCATAATCACCAACCGTCGCTGAAGCGATCAGGGGACAATTAAATCGTTTCCCACATACACAGTGGGAAAGGATTAAATCATTAATTCAGTAAATACATTTTCTACTTGAAGCTAAACTTGATTGACTCTTTTTTGCACGCAGACGCCTCTTCAACAGACGTTTTCCCCTTTTCCCTCAGTGTATTACACTTTATTCTGATACTGTCATATAGTTGTCCCATTGTTGTGCAAATGAACTGACAACTCGTCTGATGCAAATGTGTTATATGTTAGAAAGGGTTGAACGTGTAATTTGAGAAGGCGAACACACATTAACAAGTATGGATACGAAGAAATATCTCGTTATGTAGAAGGTTTAAAATGTAAATAACCTTGTCATTCAGGTTTGCCATAGTTAACATTTTCCCTGATATAAACGTACATAGGCCTCTTCAGCAGACGATTTTTGACAACATTCTAGGAAAACGACCAATTGCTCATTGTGAACGATTTCTCCCCTTCAACAATGTTTACTACTCTGAATGTGAGCGATTTCTCCTTCTGCCACAGTGTTTTTCAATTGTATCCATCAATTCTTGAACAATTTCATAATTCTGCAAATATATTTTTTATATTTTATTTGATGATGAGTTGTTGTATATGGGAAACAGTTAAACTATGTTTTTTTCATAATTCTTACTTGTACTTATAACTACAAACCAATTAATATGAAGGAATAGAAAATGATATTTTGTTCACTGTGAAGGTGACCGAAAATACCTTTTGATAGAAAAACAACAAATATAACAATTCAATTTTGTTATAATCTTTCCTTCAATTATTCGGATATTTCAAAATATTCAATTGTCATTATGGAAATGCCTCTTTATGGGTGACATTTGGTGCGTCATGGGGACATACTTTTATAAGATAAATTATGGATTTGCAGATCCATTCTTTTCTTTATAACCTTATATGGAATAAATATTTTCCAATGATACTCACCTTCAATCTACCATATTCAACTAAATTCACCTACGGCAAAACCGTCTGCATATCAAGCCCGCCCGACTTACGTCCCTTTCACCTTACATCTTACACGAACACAAATCTCACATCCAATCTATTGGATTCAACTGAATTAATCCAGGACTAAATTGTCAGGCTATCAAGCCCGTCCGACTTACTTCCCTTTCACCTTACACGGCAAACTAAACTGAAAAACACCTCGGTCTAGTATAGAATAATTCTGTTTCAGTGTCAAATGAACACATGCGTGGTATTTTATCAGGTAAAATCACTCGTATTTCAAACATAAAGCATTAGTATATATGTATCGACCTGGAATACATAGCTCTGCTACCGATGTTTGATTTTATATACCAAACCGAACGCCGACCTGAAATATTTAACTTGGTCATCTGTGTTTAATTCATATACCATTTCGAACGCCGACCTGGAATATCTAGCTCTGTCATCGGGGTTCGATTTAATATAGAGCTCTGTAATCGGTTGATTGATTGATAGATTTGTGTATTATCCCGTTTTCAAAAATGTTCTGTCATAACACAGTGGCCAGTTCACATATTCACACCACACAACATACTTTTAAAGGAAATGGTTACTTTTCCACATATATTGATATCCCATTAGAGGCTGACGAAAGACAGTTGTCACAGTGACTTTTGTAGAATGTTGGAATGTGAGTTGACGTAGCCTGCAACGCTACCTACTGACCTATGGGGCATTATATTCGTGACAACAGGGTATTCGGTGTCTTCTAATTCGGAATTTACACCGTCTACAAATTTGCTACAAAGCTTCTGACAAACGAAGTAAACTTTCGCTTTGTAGCATGTACCAAGTTTTAAAGTCTGGAGCCCGATTTCTTTGGTAAAACAGGGAGACGAATTTCTCGACAAGTTCTTACGAACACAATTAAGTTGTATTTAATCTGAAGCAAGACTCTTTTGGTAAAAAAAAGGATGCATTACTCGACAAATTCTTGTTTTAAGTCTGGAGCACGGTCTCATTTGGTAAAGACGGTGGACGTATTACTCGACAAGTTCTTACAAACACAATTAAGTTTTTTTTAGTCTGAAGCATGACCAATTTGGCAGGGAGACGTATCACTGGACAATTGTATCCTGATCCTGACCGTTATGTATTGTTCTGAGCTACACATCTTTAAATATGGAGCAAGGCTTTCTTGGTAAAGAAAGGAGACGTATTACTCACCAATGTTGACCTGACTTATGTAAATAATTGTGAGGTAAACGTAGCATATTCTTGAGGATGACTCGTTAGCCAAATAATGTTGTTTTAGTCTCGAACATGGCTCATTTGTTTAAGAATTTAAACGTATTACTCGAAAATGGTGACCTGACCCTGACATAGAAGTATTATTGTGAGGTACACATACTTGAGTCTAGAGCATGACTCGTTTGGTAAAGAAAATGGGAGACATTACTCGACAGTATTGACCTGACCCTGACATCTGTGTATTATTGTGATCTACACGTAGTTTCGTCTAGAACATGGCTCATTTGGTAAAGAAGGGATGCGTACTACTCGACTAAGTTGTCCTGACCTTTATGTATTATCGTGAGGTACACGTAGCATAATCTTGAGTACGACTCGTTTGGCAAAGAAAGTTGTTTAAGTCTGAAAAACGGCTTATTTGGTAAAGAAGGGAGACGTATAACTCGACAATGTTGACATTCCCTCTGAGCATTATTGTAAGGTACACGTAGCTTAGTATTGAGTTCAACTCATTTGGCAAGGAGAGTTGTTTTAGTCTGCCAAACGGCTCATTTAGTAAAAAAGGGAGACGTATAATTCGACAATGTGACCTGACCTCTGAGTACTATTGTGATATACACGTAGTTTAGTCAGGAGCACGGCTCATTCTTGTTTAAAAGATAGACGTATTACTCGACAATGTTTACCTGACCTCTGCGTATTATTGTGCGGTACACGTAGCTTCGTCTTCAGTAAGATTAATTGGTATAAAAGGTTATTTTAAGTCAGGAACATGCTCATTTGCTTAAGAACGTAGACGTATTACTCGACAATGTTGACCTGATCCTCACCTCTATGTATTATTGTGAGCTACACGTAATTTCATTGCAAACTTGTGAGATAATTGACACACATCTGAAGGTTAACGAACACTCGTGATTGAATAACATTTTCATAAAGGTCCGGATCAGGTCAATTGTATCGGGTTATACAATTAGATAACACAATACAATTTATTCATTAGGGTTTAATGCCGTTTCAACAATTTGTCAATCATATCACGGCGGCCAGTTCACGTACGCATGTGTTTTCTGGCTTTCTCACACAAGTACTTCACACAAATTTATTTCCAATCGACTGGCTGCTTTTCTACGTAGACTGTTAGCTCATTGGTGGAAGACGAAAGACACTTTCCACCGTGATTTTTGTCAAACGTTGGAAGGAATGTTGGTCAAGCTGGGGTTCGAACTCATAACCCTTGATTTATCAGCTCAAGTCACTATTGACTGAGCTACCGGGGCTCGGTTACACAAGACAAGACAATTCTCACGGCCTCTGCCTGGTAGAGGAGATCACGTTACCAATCAGTATGTCGTGTTTCTAAATTTTAACAATTTCGCACATAAAATAAACCTGAAGCAAGAGAATCCGAAACCGTCTTTGTAAAACATGGTGAATATATATAAATCGTTATATTTATTGAATGTGTTACTTGATACACGTAGTAAAATAGAGAAAAATACACAATATTGGAAATTTATCCTTTTGTTACAAAAAATGTTTGCATGTGGGAAAAATAAAGAATAATATCATCCTCCCTGACTTAACAATGTTTTTTTTCATAGCTGTGGAGCAGTTTATTTACAGTTCAGTTATAATATGCAAAAGGAGTTTATTAGAAACTGTTATTGTGCCATTACTGTTCTCTTACGACTTCGGACGGAAATCACCGAGTCTATACGAGGTTTCAACGTAAAGCAGAGTCCCGACCTTTTCTAACCGCTTTAAGACATAGAACAAAAACATTTAGGGAAAAGCTAAATTTTTAAAGAAATGATGTCAAATGTGGGCTATCGGTAAAAGACATTACTTTTTTTTCAACAGGCTGAATTTCTAGTAGTTTCATCATTTTTTTTATCCAAAATTGGTTTATTGATCAAACTCAAATGAGTCCATTGTTTTAAAAGAATGATGTCATATGTGAGCTATCAGTAAAATACATTACCTTTCTTTCAACAGGCTGAATTTCTAGTGCATTCATCTTTTTTTATCCAAAATTTGTTTATGGATCAAACTCAAACGAGTCCATTGTTTTAAAGAAATGATGTTATATGTAGGCTATCAGTAAAACACATTACTTTTCTTTCAACAGGCTACATTTCTAGTAGATTCATCTTTCTTTTACCAAAATTAGTTTTTTGATCAAACTCAAATGAGTCATGATTGTTTTAAGGAAATGAGGTCATATGTGAACTATCAGTAAAACACATTACTTTTCTTTCAATATGCGGAATTTCTAGTAGTTTCATCTTTTTTTATCCAAAATGTATTTATTTATCAGATTGGACAAACTTGGTAATAAACATTTCAAAATCATTTTCACTAGGTTATTTTAAATACTCTGCATGTATGTATTCAAACCACATTTACAAAATATTTAACATCTATTGACAGCATTATTTTCATACTTGGTAGCACAACAACCAAAGATGTCATAGAAGAGCAAGTGCAAATTAAAAGGCTTTGATGGTCACCGATTTAAGTCCGTTTATGAAACCGGGCAATGTACACTAACTTTATCAAACTAAACTAAGGTAAAAACAAACTAAACATTGAAATCTGCAGATAAAGAGGATCAATCTCTTTTTAAATTTAACAAACACTCAAATAATTTTTACTCAAGTAAATATGTATAAACGTTTTGGTTGAAAAATAAAGAAAACTTCGTCTGTTTTTCAACAAAACAGCCTTATTATAAAAACGTAAAGGAAATGTCAGTTATAAGTTTTCCAGTGACCTCACATAAGTGTTCTGTCCTCAAATATAACTGAACTACCACAGAAATGTTTCAAAAGTATCTGTTTTCTGTTTTCTATGTAATTTATTGTGAAATCCGTTTTTCTGTATCAAATTGTCTAATCTATACAATAGAAATTGTAAAATTTAAACTGGTATATATTCATTGTAACAAAAACAATCTTATACTTTACTGGTAATACAAATACACATATTTCCATGAACTGCTACTCAAAGTATAGCTATACTGTAGTTTAATGGTAAAACACCTGGTCTAAAAAGAGTTCTGAGTTGAAATCTCAGCAGGTACATGTTTTGAAAGAAGCAACTAAACTTAACAATTTATGTGGAGGGGAGTTACTTATTACATTTTTACTCAGGCTTATAGTGAAAATATTTTACTCTCTGTACCTTTTTCAAAAGCTTTTGTAATTGAGCAATAACAATTAAAAAAAGAACAGTTATCAACATTGATAACTCTGAGATCTGTACATGTTCAAGGTCTGATCAGATCTTTCACTATCCTTTTTTTTTTCAAACGACAGATTTCATATACATATATACATAATCAGTTGTTGACACTAAGTCTGGTATTTATTAACAAATAACCTGATGCTGTTTCATGTTTTACTAATTAAAAACCAGAAAAGTTAATAGGGGTTCAAAATTAAAATGTTGTTGAATAGGAACATATTGTTCATTTTGGATATGTTCATTTTGGATCAATTACACCATTCCGACAATGTATTCGGATTAGTCACAGAAATCAAGTAATTTACATCAGGCAAGGGGCTAAACTTTACCCTTTCCAACATACATCATTGTAAATGGAACTTTTGAAAATATTTGTCAAAATTACAGTTTTCTCAGTCTGTATGCATAGTGTTCTTATGTTAAATTGTCTCAAGATTATACATTCAGCCAGATCATGCAAAGTTAGCCATCTGCCTTGGAAGATTGTTGTGTGGAGTATTTTAGTATTCTAGAACGCCAGGGGAAATGTTAGGTGAACTGACCATTGACAATAATGTTAAGCTCAAGTCATTCAATCAACCATAATAAGAGTCAGTTTCCAATTATATGTATTACTAGTCTACAAATACATGTAACTGGCATTTGTACAAATAAATCAGAACATTCTTCAATGCCTTCTTGTGTTGTTTTCTATCAACATCCTTGGAAATCTTACAGTCTGTTACAATCCTGACCTAATAAAAAATAAACAGATATGGACAAATTAAACTTAAATGCATGATAAGTTTGAGTTTTTCAATATGTTTTTCACATTCTGTTTTGTAACTTTCTACAATTTCCATATTAATTTGTTTTTTGTTTCGGTCTGACAGTGCTTAATTAATTGTTCTTACTTTCACACAACCCATTAACATATTAGTAATATATTTCAACCGTGTGTGGCGATCCGGGGTGTTAACGTCTGTCCTGTTTGAACCATTTAAAGTAACCGTGTTGTACAACTATTGAGGCTACACTTATAGCTGTTTGTCAGATGATGTACATTCACACAAGTCACATATATGAGCCGCATCTGATGATTTTAGATCTTATTGCCTCTCCGGCCTGGCATCATTTAGTGTTACAATGCCATACAACTATTGAGGCTGCACGTCCAACGTGTCTATATGACTTTAACGCGGACAGTGATTACTCTGCTAGGACTGTGAGTGTGCACAGATTCGCTTACGTCTTGAATGTTACCAAATGCATTAGTATGGCAAATCGCCAGACGTGGCTCTTACAGACTCACATAAGCATGTACTGTACAGAGATGCATCAATACTTCCAATCGCCAGACCCGGTTGATACAAAAGTACCTAAGTCTGGACTTTACGCAGATGCATTAAGGTCTCAAACAGCAATACGCTGCTCATACAGACTCACCTTAGTCTGGACTGTATGCAGATGCATTGAGGTCTCAAACAGCAATATGCTGCTCATACAGACTCACGTTAGTCTGGAATGTACACATATGCATTTATATATCATATCGCCAGACGCGGCTCATACAGTCTTACCTTAGTTTGGACTGTACGCAGATGCATTAAGATCTCAAACCGCAATATGCGGCTCACGAGGACTGGTCTAAGTGTTGAACTTACACAGATGCATTAATATCTCAAATCGCAATACGCGGCTCATACAGACTCACCTAAGTCTGCACTGTACGCAGATGTATTAAGATATCAAACCGCAATACGCAGCTCATACAGACTCATTTAAGTATTGACTGTACGCAGATGCATTTAAATTTCAAATCGCAACTTATACAGACTCACCTTAGACTGGGCTGTACGCAGATGTATTAGGATCTCAAATCGACAAACACGGCTGATACATAACACGGTGTTGCTAACTTTCAACGATCATAAACTCTGACGTCATTTGATCATTGACGATGTGGGGTTATTTCGATCATGCTAACCCTATTCTCCCTTTATAAATTCACGCAGTAAAATTAGCATGTGCCATTTAGCTGCATTTTTAAAAGGTCTGATTGTCCATGAATAACAAAAGCATATCCATGCTGCTTGTAATTCCTTTCCCTGAAAAGATATCCACCCAATCAAGTTCATCCCGGTCTCTCTGTGTCCAAGATTATAGTCCGTGTATAGAACGCGTACTAGTTTCTGCGTAGCCGTTTCTATTTCTGTCCATTGTTTTGTTTTAGAATAAAGTAAATACTGTAGAAAATACATATATATTTGTGAATCTACCGTTATCCAGTTCAACCAGTAGTCTTGTTTAATTTCATATTCAGATTCAGATTGTGTGAACACAGTACGGAACATCTCGTATTGAAGAGCTACATGGACAAGACTAACTTGATATGGATGAAATACCATACAGCCTGTGGTGCAATGTCGTCTGAATTCTTTGATTGACATGTCAGTAAATATCATTCGTTTAGCGAGAGCGTCATTAACATAAACTGTCTTGTCGTTGCAGCCACACACAGCTATCACATATGGTTTTATTTCCCTTTCACATGAAACTAGAATGCGCCTACACTCCTCTTGATACTGTTCAAATTGAATATATAAAGATGCTAAAGATAACTTTGACGAGATAAGGTCACTGCCACTAGTTTCTGAGATAATATCTGTAATTATCTTCGACTGCAGGTCGGACACATTTCCCAGTGACAAGTATTGGACAAACATACACTGTTTGTATTGTAATTGTATATGTGGGATTATGGTGTCAAGTGCCATTCTTACGTCTCTCGTAGTATGTTCTGTGACATTATCCGTGTGTTGTAGATTTAGCAGAAGTTGCATCACCCCATTCATATAACCTGTATTTGTGTTGGAACACATGGACATGAGTCTCATGAACATGTTCCTTAAATTATAGATGATTTCTGTGTTATTATAGCATACTAAAAATGTATAAGCCAGACTACATACCAGCTCATCACCACATAATTTAGAGTTCAGAAGTTCACCAACATTATCACAAGTAAGTGAATATAAAAACTTGGTATTACTCTCTATTATGTCGTTTAAAACATACTCTATTTTTGCCAGAGTCATTTTGTTGAGCTTATCGAACATATTCGCTTCTGGAATGAAATAATTTGGACAATTGTTTGCCTTCACCCAAATAAAAAGACGCTTAAGGCACTGCTGTACACATAGTATAAGCTTATCGTTAGTCCAAAAATGTCTATGTGAATTTTCGATTGTATAAAACAGACTTGTTTTACAATGATACGATGATATAGATTCACCGGCCTTTGGTTCTATGATATCCTTCTTTATCATCTTGAGGAGAATGTAACATTTGTGTTGAGTTTCGTTCAGACTTGACATGAGGTCACGTTCTTGGAGTGAGAAGGAAATTCTCCATTCGGTAGACTTGTTGTTATTATGAGGATGTCCAACACCAACAAATAAACAACCATATGAACCCATTGCCTTAAGTTGTATCTGTGATGGCCAGCCGTATTTCCGTATCCTGTATAACCAGGAACTTGCTAACCTCGGTATCTGTCGACACCTTAAGGCAAAAACGTCATCCAATTGACAATGACGGATACTAGCCGGAATCGTGTTCGCTGGACCGTTACGAGATCCTTTTGGTCCACCATAAATTGCGAAATGTTTAGCACATACTCTACCTTTCCTATCGATAAAGGAGAAATCGTCTAATGTAAAGCCCATTCCAACTGTAAGCGGATGTTTATCTTGAACAATCTGAAGACGAACATATCCAGGTTTGATGTCTTCATCCTTTAAAATAAGATAAGACAATCCCTGTTGATTAGATTCGAATAAATTCTCTACCACAGGTGTTTCGTTGGCACAATTTATTATATCAATATCGGAATCGATACTTGGTGTAGTAGTTCCTTCGCATTTACTACCAACTAGGTAGTATGATCTTGTTTTGGAAGGTTTTGAATAAGTAAGGCTTTCAAAAGTTATTGCTATTTCATGTACCATAGCACTCTCCCAACACCTTTCTCTTGTGTACTCTGATGCGCCTATAACATCAAGTACTTTATATAGATGTTTAGACAATTCTGTATTGGCATCGTCCATTTCTCGTCTATCTGTAATACATATCAAAATCATACATTGAAACATTGTGTGTTGCATAAACCTATTTTGGAAATTTAAACTAGGTTTAAATTCGAATTATATATCATATTGAAGAGATACAGATGTAGTCATACATCTTCGCCACGAGTTGTCTTACAACCAACATAGCTTAACAATTTAGGTCTACTTGTAATTAGCATTTAAAATTATCTGTATAAAAAGAACAATTATTTATGGATTTTTTATTACTCGATATAAATAAACATTTTCTAACAACTCGCCATTATAACCAGCTAAACATATTTTTGTAATGACTTTTACACATCTGATGCTATATATTTCTAACGGATACTGAGACAAACAGTGGGTGTGTTATCTACATGAGTTTAA
>JASEVX010000013.1:56309867-56602550 GCA_031761405.1 Serripes groenlandicus | reverse complement strand
AAAAAATGTAGTCAGCATATGAACTCTAATTGATATTAACATCATCTGAATTAGCCACCATATAGGACATGATGGATAAATCATTAAAATGATAACGACTTTGGCGTAAATTATAATAGGACGGAGTATGCCAATTCCGACTCATTTGATAAAGGAGGGACACAAATTACTCGACAATGTTGACCTGACCCTGACCTTTGTGTATAATTGTGTGGTACACGTATTTCAGCTTGTAGCCCGACTCATTTGGTAAAGAAGGTGAACAAATTACTCGACAATATTGAACTGATTTTGAAATATGTGTATTATTGTGAGCTACACGTAGTTTAGTCTGGACCACGGCTCATTTGATGAAGGGGGGGAGACGAAATATTCCGACATGTTGACCTGACCCTGACCTCGGTGTATTAGTGAGAGCGATACGTAGTTTAGTCTGGAGCATGGGTCATTTGATTAAGAAGAGAGAAAAATTACTCGATAATGTTGGCCTGTTCCTGACATCATTGCATTATTGTTAGGAACACGTATTTTCATTAACTTAAGAGAGTATTGACACACAGTTTCAATTTCATGAAAACACGTGAATTAATGATATGATTATATTAGCAAAGGTCCATATCATTTCAAATAAAATACAAGAAGTTTACGGCGAAAACAGGTGCTGTGGTTTGCCTTCATGTTGTTGTCATTCTTAATGATAACTCATTCCCATATTCAACAAACCTAACAGACACGAATTTGAAAATATCCTGGCGAAAATATTGAGATTATATAACTGGAATTAAACTGAATATATTTGAAAAACTTAAAGCAAAAGAAAATAGAAAATGCTCATTATGAGCAAGTTTCTCCTTTTGTCAAAACATTTTTAAAATATACTGTAGATGCGTCAAAATAAGTCTACATTTCGGAAAGGGGTAAAACCCATACCATGATTATTGATTTAAAAAGTTGTTTGCACATTCCTGGAGCAGCTAAGCTTAAGGTTCAGTTAACGAATTGCAAACAATTACACCGATATAACACTGATGGAATGTGCATGCTTATCTTGATCTTCTTTCCTCAGATATGGTGTTTCGAGCCGTATAAACTCGTATATACAGTCGCACAAAACAACAGGATGTGATGTTGTAACTACTTATCTAAACATCGCGAAACTATATAACAAGAAGAGTTACAAGGGTGATCTATACAACTATATATATCAACTTATTTTACATGTTAAACCAACAGGTGAATTAGAATAACACCTTAATAAATATACATCATAAGATATAAATCCCCATCCACATAAAACAAGTTTAGCGAAGACGACTTTGAAAACACTATGGGTAAAGCTCTATAAATGAAAGTTTATTGTTAATAAAGTCTACTATTTTGTGGGGAAAAAAGACACTCATCGTAATTAGCTATTTTTCTTCATGTACAAAGGTTTCAAAAATCGTCTTCAACACATGCAACAAAGTTAGTAAGCGGATAAAGGGTTTTGGTAACCTAAGCGAAAATACCTGTAATATAATATTTAAACGAAAGGAAAGGAAAATTTAAATAAAATTGTATACGCTTATAGAATATAAAATACTGTAGAATAACGAAATGTATATGTTTATTCCCGAACTCTAGATAAAGTGCGGTTTTCACATTCCTCTAAAAACATTTTTTCTGTCTTTAAGATATTGTCTCTGGACGCATTGAATGAACATTGGGCATGATTTCAAATATGGTGACCTTGTATCTTGTATCTTGTATTTTGTATCGGAATATGTCTCCTTTCCTAGGAGAACTCCCTAGGGATACATAACAACATTTTTAAATACGCCTGTACATCACCACTTTCCATTAATTCCCTTATTGTGTCATTGTATTATTGTGTATCTTAATTAACTTTATAATACAATTGAATTGCCCTTGCAGCTCAACATATCAGCTCTTTTTTTATATGCAGGAAATATCATAATGTTCTCGTAATTTTTTCTATGTCTATTTTACTTTTTTTTTCTGAGTCCTATGCTTAAAACTAACTCCTGTAATGAGAAGCAATCCTACGTTTACTATATTTTTGAATGCTCCTTTTTTTAAAATTGTTAGTACAATATAAATAACACCAGTTATCAGAAGAGCTATATAGCTCAGTTGGCTTAGTCCCTGCAACATCCTCTCTCTATAACTGTGATTGCTGATTGTATTGCAACCAAATATACTCTTAAGTATTGGTGACAAGTTGGGATTTATATTTGTTCAAATGAAGGTGTACTCTTTGAGGACATGTATATCTTGGTATCGAAGATTCTCATGTACTATATGTGATGCTCAGAGTTCGTAACAAGTTTCGTTTTCTGTGTTCAGACCATATCTCCTCCATTTATTTTAACTTAGAACTAGAACAATCCATGCGTCTTTATATCTTCATGAAATTAGATGACCCATTGGGTCTCTTGTATGTTATCATACTATAACAAACAGGATCGTATTTTATTAACGCAATTTAGCGTATTCTGGTATAGTTCATTATTTGCAAATTAAAGTTACATGTAAACGAGCTAAAAACATATCTTTCATATAACTTGAGGAAAGATGTTCTTTGAAATTACAATTCGTTACTACATGTAGTTTAAAACATAGTAATACTTACTAAACAGACTTGAATCAACCTACGTTTTAACGGTTGACACAACAAATTGTGGTAATCCGACACTGGCTGACGATCTTGTGCTTCTTTGTCCAAACTTGACTAGCCTCAAGCATCAATTTACTATTGCAAATGAATATGCAAATTACTGGGGATATAGTTTCAATACAGAAAAGTGTAAATTAATCGTATTTAGTAAACATTATAGAAAAAATACGTCGGTTAGATTCGGAAACTCTCCCATAGATATCTGCAAACCAGTGACCCATGTTGATATAACTCTTAACTAACTCACATACAATAAGAAACCCGGTTTAACCACGTCAGTTAAGGACGGGCCTCTACAATTCTTTTTACAATCAATAAACAACATTGGAAATGTCGACCTTACTTATGAAAACAATACCAATTACCTCTACATTGTACGGATGTGAGCTATAGCATTATATGTCTTCTTCAGATATCCAAAACATTGAATAACGTTGAAAATAATGTGGCAATAAATCACAGCAATTGCACTTTTGAACACGTACAGATATGGTATTTAGTTTACTAGGTTGGTACAACATACAATGTGAAATTGATAAACGCAAAATAGCTTTCCTTCAAAGACTGTGTAAAATGCCTACGAATTGTCTCACTAACCAAGTTTTCACTTATCGTCTAAATTTGTTTAAAACAAGTCAAGGTACTCGACAAAAATGTTTTATTCCCGATACTTTCAATTCAATGAAAACATGTGGTTTAACTACATATATACACTCGTATCTTACTACTGGCACATTCCCTGAACAAAGTTTTTTGAAAAGTATAGTTTTAGGGTCACTGAACGGAAGTTAGAATGCGAGCTTCAGGAAAGATTGAACCCCTCACCATGGCTTTGAACGATTTATGTCTGTTCACAAAAACAGCGTTCTGTCGTTATTTTGGATGTTTGCCAAAACGCGCAGAACTATGCTTTATGCATCAAGTGCCATCAAATGATTAGTTATGAAAACACCAGTTTTTACTGTACTAATTATAGCTATAAACGTTGTTAAACTTCAGGGCTTCGCTCAACCATATGAGTGCATATGTTATAATTTCATGCTTTGACGCGCACCATAATACATGTTCTAAATACAGAAAGCTATCAACTAGAACCTGAGTATGTATTCAACTGAAGAAGAATGTGCTGTGATGCTTGTCAACGTTTGAAAACGTTGAAAAACATCAAGGCTCATTTACATCTAAGGTATGCATTTCGGGACCGTCCACCAGTACGTGTGTATTTTAGTTAATGTCTTGCGTGGACGCGCCACAGAATACAATTCCCCGTGCAGAAAGCCATTAGCAAGAACCTATGTATGAAAATATTTAACTGAAGAAGAATATGCTGTGATGTTTGTCAACCTATATTTCGTTGTTTTATTTCTTGAAAAACATCAGGGCACATGTTCATGTATAATTTGCTTTACTGGAGTGTTCACCAGTTCGTGAATATATGTGATAAACTCATATGTTAGTGCCCCTCAAAATAATTTTCAAAATGCAGAAAAACATCAACTAGAACCTGTATATGTCGAAGTTAAACATTAGGACCGATCTTCATACAATATATTCATTCATCTTCCGTTCACCAGTATGAGTGTATATATGCTATATATGATACTTGCATGCGTGGACTAGCCACAGAATACATTTACGTCATACGGAAAGCCATCAACTAAAACCTAGGTATTTATCTATTCAACTGAACAAGAATGTGCTGTGATGTTTGTCAACATTTATTTTGGTGCGTTTTATACGTTCACAGACATCAGGGCTCATTTTCATTCATGATATGCATTTGACTACCGTCCATCAGTACGTGTGAATATATGAGGTAATTTCATGCGTGGACAAGCCCTAGAATACACTTTCCAAACGAAAAAAGTCGAACCTCTGTAATCAGAGATAACACTTAAGTAGAATATCTGTGATGTTTGTCAACATTTATTTTGGCGCGTTATTTTTTAGATATAAACGTTGACAAACATCAGGGCCGATTTTAATTTAAGATATTCATTTGTGGTTCGTTCAACATTATGTATGTATATTTGGGACAAATTCATGTCTCCCAAATATACACTTCCGCATAGGGAGAGCCATTAACAAGAACCTGTGTATGAAGCAATTTAACTGAAGACGAATGTGCAGTGATGTTGTTCAATGTATATTTCGTTTGGTCTCATCATAACAAGAATGTATAGTCCCTCCAAAAAAATGTTTACTTAGGAACAATTAACGGCAAAGGAAAATTAGATCGACCCCAATTTCACACATTAAAAGTACACTTGGTTGTGAATGTGTTGAATATGGTTGTAGCAAGATAACGTATTAACCGCAGCATGCACGATGTGTTCTTTGTCTACCTAAACATTCGTTCAAAGTATCAAATGAATAATCGAGATGATGCACATGAATACCGCTATCGGGAGTAGGTAACCTTTATTTACAAACTTAATACTTAAACAATATACTTTACCGCCTTATACTGACTAATGTTGGATATGAAACCTGTTCATAACACTTGTAATTGCATATCATAGTTCTCATTTCCCGTATGTAGTGTATTCTTCAGTGGTATACAAACACTTGAAAACATATATTTAAACACACCAAATAAGATACATATATATTCTTACTGATTTACCAACCTAATTACGTGTTTTTTTAAAATTACAAATTACGCTCACAAGTGTGTGTAATCAATACTGAAATGATAATGAAGTCTTCTTTTTTGACAAAACATTGAAACATATGAAAACTTCATTTCATATAGAGGGATTGACTGCCAGCGAAAATGAGAACTCGGCTGAACATATTTATTATTTCTTACATGATCAAGGACATACATACTTCAAAAATTAATGGTACATGTACAAGTATGTTATGATGCATAAACATTGTATGAAATTATGCAAAATGTATTTTTCGTGTTTTAAGATATTTTCTCAAATGGAAGGAAGTATTTTACAGACATTTATATTGGAATTCGGTGAGAATCAAACGTTTATTGACGGCATTATCAATATTCGGGAATACTTTTAACGTTGTCATTTAACCTCCTGACATTGCAACTTTGTCGAACATAGCTTTAACTAATTTGCTTTTACATATGAAAATTCAATCGTCGTAAAGATTTTTTTCTCTTCATTTTAAAACATAGTTGCTTAGTGGCCTACGCGGCATTTACAATGATCTGGGTTACACGATACTCTATTTGTTGCAACTATTGTATTGTTTGTGTGCAATTTAGAAAAGTATCTAAGTCAAGCAAAAAACAGATACTCATGAATTTATCAAACATATTTGTTTCGTCAATTCGTCAACAAAATTTGACGAATTAATTAAGCTTCTAAGAAATTTAAGAAGTTCTTCTTAATGACTAATTGCCTTGATAATTCAAATAGGACCTAATTTGCATTCAATACGACCAGATACATTATCTATAAAAAGAGAAATAAATGTTTTAGAAAAATATATTTGTTCGACGAGTACGAAGCTCTTTTAGTTTAGTTGAATCGTATTAAATTATCATGCATTTTACATATAAGGAAACATTAAGATGTATACAATGGAGATATGGATTGGACTCAATGTTTAGATAATATTTTAGGTCCTCTTCTATAAAGATTGATCTTCAGGAAGCACGGTGAATGGTTTACATGTTCAGAAAATATCAGCTTACTTTAGCTGTATAATTTATCATACAAAATAAAGTTGACGAATTAACAAAATTGATGAAGAAGCAACGGTTTGTCACTCGTCAATTCGTCGCTCGTCCGGCTAACTTCACAAATATTTTGAAGTTCGTCACTCGTCAATTCGTCACTGGTCAACCTAACTACACGAACCTAGAAAAACGTCACAGTTCGTCAAACGTCAATTCGTCACTCGTCAACATAACTTCACGATACATCATCAGTAAATTACCAGTAACAACTTACCGGTTCTTTACTTGTGTGAGTTAAGCTAAACTATAAGAGTCGCTACTCACTTCTAAATAATTGATTTACGAATTTATATATCTCACAAAAGCGAGGCTAAGGAAGTGCGTGTATATTATTTGAGAAAAGTGTTCAGTAGAACGTATCATCCATGTTGAAGTGTTTGATGCAAACAATGAAATGTGGAGTAAGAAATACAGTGTAACCTCCCATAACGGCATTTGTGTCGAGCTAAATAATCTTTAGAAAAAGTTTATTTCTTTCTAATTGCTATGTTACGTAAATGGAAATACGGACTAAAGCATCTAAATGTTCTCTATGTGGATACAAAACGATGTTGGAAAATAAGAAATTGTCCTTTAGAGCGCCACCTTCCTAAATCAGAGTTTTTTTTTTGTTCCGCTAGATTATTCACGTTTTCATGTTGTTTCGAATCAAACGTCGACGCCAGAATGACGTTTCTACCGTGGCTTTCCCCCATGGCCCTTTAATATCAGACATTTGTTAACTGCATCACACTACCGCTAATTGATTCTTCGCCAAAAAGCGGACATCCGAGCTTTTGAATGTCGGTTTACTTGCATCCTCGCCAGTCAAGGCTACTTCGTACATTAGCATTCCTATAAAATAAATATGGTTATGTTATGGCCAAATTACCTTGGATTGTGAAGATTGTAATCTTGTGACTACAAAAAAGTGTTTTTTGAACACGTATGAAGCAGTTAAATTACTCGTTAATTCCGAAAAATGTAGACTAAGATGACATTAGACGAATATGCATGCTTATCTTTATCTTCTTTGCTCCTAAATCTGTTTCTTCAATTCGCATGAACCCTAAAATAAAGTTGTGCTAAAGCGGATATGATGGTGTTGCGTCACCTTTCAAATTCATCAAAATAAAGAAACAAGATGAGATTACAAGGGTGGTAGATAACTCATGACGTATATTTTGAAATTTCTTTCCAAAAGTATCCTTTTATTTCATATGCCAAACCGTCACGTGAACTAGACAGACATACAGACAAACCTTCATTAGGACATCCATCCATACATACACACAGACAGACAGACATACAGACAGACAGACAGACAGACGAACAGATACACATACACATCTTTAGACAGACATTCATACAAACATATATAAATACAAACATATATAAATACATACATACATATAGATAGACAGAAATACATACACACAAACCAATTTACATACACACAAACCAAATTACATACAGACAGGCATACACACAGACAGACAGACAAACATACAGATATCCTGACAAACATTAATGCAAACAAACACACATATATAAAGACAATCATAGATACATAAGTATAAACAAATAAACAGACAGACTGACAAAAATTCATTTATCCAGACATACACACATATAAAAAGACAAACAGACACACATAAAGACAAACAGACAAACATATGTACCTATATATTAACAGACATACAAACAGACAAACAACCAGGAATACAGACATACATATAGACAAACAGACAGATATGTATACAGACATACAAACAAACAGACACACAGGCAGACATACATAAACATATACAGATCTTCAGACAGACATTCATACAGACATACAAACATAAAGAAATACAGACAAACAGACAAACATAAATACAAACAAACAGACGGACAGACAGACAAACAGACAGGCATACATACAGATATTAATACAGACAAACAAACATATAGAAAGACAATCATAGATACCAACTTGTAGACACACATATATACAGACAGACTGACACACAGACTGCCAGACATACATACAGACAAACAGACATACAGACGGACAACTAGACAGAAATACATACACACAGACAGACAGACACACACACACACACACACACATACATGTAAACGGTGTCAAACGGGGACATCTGTTGGATCCACTATAAATGGGGACTTCTTTATTTTTGTATATTTTACTTTGTAAAGCATAATTTTGTGCAAGGAATGCTCCCCCCACTTTTTTACAAAGAGTGGTGATTTCCAAAACTTTAAAACAAGGACTTTGAATTTTTACAATACATTCGGGGACACACACAGAACTCAACTTTCAGAACAGAATCGGGGACACACACACAACATTAATTTCTACAGAACTTTTGGGGACATACACACGATACGTAGATTACTGCCACACAATCGAGGACATTTGTTGTTTTATCTTTTGAAAGAAAGGAAAATCAGCATCATGGTAAATGTAACATTTCAAATCCTTCCATTGCTTTACCTAATTTCAGCATGTCATTAAATTTCGCTGAATTTAATGTTAACAATAAATGTTCATGTTAACAAAAGGAAAATCAAATTAAAAAAGGCAAAAACGTTTGTCCGTGGCAATGTATGACCGCAATTACGCTGCCCGGTCACAGAATGATTAAGTAGCAAAGGGAGTAATACTTTCATTAAACCATCAAGGTGCTTTCCAAAACTTTAAAACAAGGACTTAGAATGTTTACAATACATTCGGGGACACACACATAACTCAACTTTCAGAACAGAATCGGGGACACACACACAACATTAATGTCTACAGAACTTTTGGGGACATACACACGATACGTAGATTATTGCCACACAATCGAGGACATTTGTTGTTTTATCTTTTGAAAGAAAGGAAAATCAACTTCATGGTAAATGTAACATTTCAAATCCTTCCATTGTTTTACCTAATTTCAGCATGTCATTAAATTTCGCTGAATTTAATGTTAACAATAAATTTTCATGTTAACAAAAGGAAAATCAAATTAAAAAAGGCAAAAACGTTTGTCCGTGGCAATGTATGACCGCAATTACGCTGCCCGGTCACAGAATGATTAAGTAGCAAAGGGAGTAATACTTTCATTAAACCATCAAGGTGCTTTCCAAAACTTTAAAACAAGGACTTAGAATGTTTACAATACATTCGGGGACATACACATAACTCAACTTTCAGAACAGAATCGGGGACACACACACAACATTAATGTCTACAGAACTTTTGGGGACATACACACGATACGTAGATTATTGCCACACAATCGAGGACATTTGTTATTTTATCTTTTGAAAGAAAGGAAAATCAACTTCATGGTAAATGTAACATTTCAAATCCTTCCATTGCTTTACCTAATTTCAGCATGTCATTAAATTTCGCTGAATTTAATGTTAACAATAAATTTTCATGTTAACAAAACCAAAATCAAATTAAAAAAGGCAGAATGATTAAGTAGCAAAGGGAGTAATACTTTTATTAAACCATCAAGGTAATTCACATAAAAATGTTTGAAAACATCCCGACTATTGGTAAAGAAAGAAGGAGTTGCACACATATGTTTTTTTATGGTTTATTTGTAGCTCAACTGAGTACAAAGTGCGGCGTCCATCTGTCTGTCCGTCTGTTTGTCTGTCATTTTTTTTTAAAGAACATTTCATTTGAAACCGCTCAATATAAGATGATGAAATTTACCATGGATGTACCTTAGGTGGTCCCCTTTCAAAGTTGTTCAAAGAATTCTATTCGATGCAGAACTCAGAGCTTTCGTATTTGGTATGTAGCATCATCTCTACCAAGATTGTTCACATTCTGCCCATGGGGTCAAACATGGCGCCGCCCAGGGACCCTTAGCTTCACATTGACACACTCTTCAAAAAATGAATTCTATTCCATGCATCACTCTGGTTTTTTAAAAATCTTCTCCTCTAATACTGCAGGGTCCAGAGCTTTCATGTTTGGTATGCAGCATCATCTAGTGGTCCTCTACCAAGATTATTCAAATAATGCCCCTGGGGCTCCGCCTAAAGGGCCCTTAGTTTAACATTGACTTATATTGGAAAAACTTTATAAACTTTCTTCTCTGAAACTGCAGGGCCCAGATCTTTCATATTTCTTTTATTTGGATCAGGTTAAAGCCTGGTAATTATAATTATGTTTGATTAAAAAATGTGTATTTCAATAGAAGCACTTCGGTGTTGCTGTCTTATGTCCTGCGAGTATGTTACCGGTGCGATTCAATTGTACATCTGTTTTGAAAAAATGATTATTCTGGATGATTATTAGCGCGCAGACAGTTAATCGTGCAAGTTTACAAATCACGAATCCGACAGGGCAAATTAACTTTACATTTGGGGTATTTTCACAGATTTTGTTGTTAATTTTCTAGTATTTTGTGTACATTTTCAAGCAACTCAGACCCTGATCAGAGGGCTCCTATAGGAGCCCTCTGATCTGGGTCTGAGATGTTTGAAAATATAATATGGATTCTATACAGCGGGCTAACGGGTTGAAAGGGTTAAGAGTAGGGTTGCAATTAACATGGGGGTAAACTTGTCATTATCATATTCACAACATTGTAGTTAGAATGAAATGTTTCATTTGCTTAATGTCTAATCAACTGGTTGCCAATATTGTTGTACATGTGTTTGAGAATATTAGTTGACCGTTAGATGTGTCAAACTCTGCTTGCCATCCTGCGTCCAGCAGATAAATTACCATGTCAAAACGAGTAGCACCTTTTAATAGCCACAGCGGCATTCTAATAACTTCTTGTCAGTTGAAAATTATCGTTCTCTTTTATCTATTGAAGTAGGAATGAAGATTAATGAGAGTGTTCCGTAAAGCGTAAATGTTAAAATACAACATATAATCGTGCAATAATCCGGCTTTATAGAAACAGAAAATACTATATACACGGGAATTGCGAACTACACAAGCTGATTCGGGACCACTCTTTTAAGATGCATTAACCCTTTGCCTGTTTGTATATAACACTATATTTTGTGCTTAGCAGGCAAAGGATTAAGACCCCTTTCGCAAGACGGTCGACGTTTATGTTCTAAAAGGTTCTAAAAATAGTATGACTTCTTGCTATAATGATTAGTATAAAAGAACAGAGAATGACAATGTTGTTGAACAGTTTGATGTCTTGTATATCATTTGTCTTGTTTGCCATATCAACGTATGTGGTATGACTGATAAACTTTCATACTATATAGCGACATACATTCAGTTAAAAATATAGCATACTGTGCACAGTCATTGGCCTTAACAGAAAAACGTTGAGATCTATGTATGCTATTATGTTTCATCTATTGTATATCTAATGCCAAAAGTTGAAGATCAGACAATTAACCTGCAAGTATGTGTTTCAGCTTAGCCCTCTTATTTATAACAGATCTCAACTTCAAAACAGCCTGGATCCTGACCAGACGACGAGTAACTCGGATTTTTGTCCTGACCCAATATGTGTAAGGCTTAAGCCCAAACTAAGTCTCAATTAAACAGAGAAAGCTTATAAAGAGAGGCATTTATTGTGTATACGATACTTTGGCAAACAGTTACTCTCGTGGCAGGCAAAGGGTTAAGTTTGATATCACGAGCTCTAGATAATGTACATGTATCATCACCTGAATCTCTACTCTTTATTTCGTTTCGATGGAGAGGGATTAAGGGTGGCTTATTACTTTAATATTTTATCAATGTAACTACTGAAAGCGTAATCAGCCTCTAAGGTGTGATCTGAATACCTTTGAAGCCCTAAGGTTAACACGCCATTCAACTTGAATTTACATCAGCACTACGGGAGTCAAGTAACTACACTCAGCGTGTAGATGGATAATTCAACACTCTTCCAATGTCCCTTTAATTTGATTGTCGTAACATTCAAATAAAAAGCAAAAACTTACCGGTAAAGCCAATCCATTCACTACGGAATTCTATCAGTGCCATCGCGCAGCGCCCCATGCAACGGTTGGTAAAAATGTTGCACACAGTGGTGCAACATTTTTCTCCAAGTGGCTCATATAATGCATATGGCGAAGTGAAAAAAAAAAATTGCTCCTATTTGACAGAACAACTAGCGCAACATTTTCTTCCGTTTGCCTGGTTTAAAAAATCTGTTGCGTTGTTGTGAAAGGTGAACATCGCGTATCTTTTTTGACAAGTCTACTATACATTATATAGGCAACTTGGAGAAAAATGTTGCACCACTTTGAAGTATAAAACTTGCACAACATTTTTTCCGACCGCTGTATGGGGCGCTGACGCGCTGAGGCGATGGCACTAAAAGAATTCCGTAATTCACTTTCCAACTCCAGCCACGAAAAAATGACTGGTAGTAATTCATATTAAAAAAAACAATACCACCGGGTAACTCACTTAAAAGGAGGGTTACCTGCGCTAATGTACTTTTAAACCCATCACTTTAGGGATTCCAGTATTATGTAAACTGTGTATACCCGGATCATAGGGCTCTGGTCGGAGCTCCTGATCAGGGTCTGCGCTGTTTTCAGTTGAAAAAATTGTATATATATTTGGTGTTTGGAACGTTATTACCTCTGTTTGTTTTGGTATTCCATTGTATAAGTCCCCATATACCTAAATAAATGACTGCTCTATTTTCTTTTAAGTTACTAGGATTCAGATCTACCAGTATTCTGCAAACTGTATATACCAAGATCATAGGGCTCTGGTTGCAGTAGAAAATTGAATATATGACCGGTGATCTGTAATCTTATCAACTCTGATTTTTGGTACTCCAGTATATAAGTTCCCATGTATCTAAATGAATAACTGTTCTGTTTTCTGTTTAGCTTCAAGGATCCAGATCTACCCGTATTCTGCACACGGTGTATACCCAGATCACAGGGCTCTGGTCGAAGCCCCTGATCAGGGTCTGCACTGTTTTCATTAGAAAATTGTAAATGGTTGGTGATTTGTAACTTTATCAAATCTTTCAGCTCTGGACTTCTGTAACTCCCAATTATTCGAATTCAAAATTCGTCACCAAGGGTGTTCAAACTTTCGAGAGTGAACTGTATGTATGACAACCTATCAGAGCTGACAGTTCATATACAAAGACGACAAAGAAGTGGCCAAATTTGTTCTCAGATACCAGGAATATATATATTTATAATTATATTAGCCGCGTCACAAGAAAATGTGTCTTTGGAATTATTCTGGGCTTTGCGACCAGCATAGGCCAAGATCAGCTTGCGCAATCGCGCAGGCTGATCAGCGCCACCATATACGCTAATAGTAACAGAAGGTTTATTCTGCCTGAAGAAGTAATTTGTTTATCCTAAATCAACTAATTTACCTACAATTTCCAGAAAACAAGAGGGCCATGATGACCCTGAATCGCTCACATGGAAACTCTAGTTTCATTGACCTTTTAAGCTGCCGGCCCCCATGGTAGCCATGTTTTCTGAGATATCATTGATATTTGAAAAAAAGTTGGTAGAGTGTTATCTTATCACCATAACAGCTGTTATTCAAAGCTAGCCAATGGTTTCAGAGAATAGGCTTTTCAAAATATTCTAACTAAAGATATAAGGAAAACTAACCCAGCCCCTGGCAGCCATGTTTTTTTGTTTTTTGTGTGTTTTTTTTTCTCCAGAAATCTCCATGATTCGAACAACTTTGGTAGAGGGTCACATAAACACTATTTATCCCAAATGTTATTCAAATCTGTCCTGTGGTTTCAGAGAAGATTTTCAAAGTGAAAGGATGTCATATATATTCCTGGTTATCTGGGAACAAATTTGGCCCCGTCCTCATTGTCATATTTAAAATGTCAGCTCTGAAAGAATGTCATATATATTCCTGGTTAACTGGGAACAAATATGGCTGCATTATTTCCATCTATAAATATATATTGTCATCCTTGACATATGTATATATTCTAGGTAACCTGGGACAAATTTGGCCACTTCTCAGATATGACAACCTTTCAGAGCTGACAATTTATATACAAAGACGTCGAGGAAGTGGCCAGAAATTTATATATACAGTCAAGACTGCCTTAAGTGACGTTCCAAGGCAGTTTGACGAGAAGGTCACATAAGACAGGGGGTCGCTTTAGACAGTATATCAGCAATGTGTTAACCTCCGAACAAACATGTTTGTACCTTGTTTACATCAGGCAGGTTCGTCACTTTACACTAACTGAATTTGTGGAAAATATGACAATTTGAATTCAAATTGTCAGGTCTTTTAACCCTTAGCCGGATTAAATATGTACTAAAGAGATGTGCCAACCCATTTATTACAAAATAAGTTAGTTAGGATGATAAATGAGATTAAGAGCCTGGGTTAGGGCCGTGATCTGACTCATTTTTTGTTATGGATCTCTTTATATACATATCTACCTACACTCATGTTAAAAATTAACTCGATATGTTAAGTAATAATGAATATATGACTGTTTTAAATAGACAGGGGTTTTAATTTCGACCCGAAATCTATATATTTTGCATGTTTACGCGTCCGTACGCATGCACAGACACTTAAATGTTCCTGAATTTGGTATCATATTGTAGGTATTAATAATACTTACACAGTGAGATGTTATTTGTTTTAGTTTATCAATGCATATTAGGCAGAAATACATATATAAATGAGAGAAAATTACGAATTTTTGTTAATTTATGGGACATCGGTCGCATGTTTTGACTCTAACACATGGACGGACGAACGTACGGGCTATCATTTGGTATTATTGTTTAGATATTGTACTAATACGAATGACTACATAATTTGTGTTTGAGTATATTGCGAAAAGAGTCTTAAGAATCAATCAGAAACAAATAGAATATTTAAAATCAGACCTCAGTGGTGGTGTGCAGACTCGAACCCAACACCCTATTTATTAACTGAGTTTAAGCTAACACTTACTGCCAAAGTAAAGTGCTGGAATGGATTAAGGTGGGCAATGTAAAAATATTATCAGAAATGCCCGATTACGGGTAGAAATCAGCCTTCAAAGTAAGAAAAAAAAGCAAAATCATTTTTGTTTGCGAAATAGTGCCTACTTTGAACAAACGCACAGACAAACGAACGCACGTACGGACCAAAGTATGTAGTCATAAATGTTGGCAGAGGTTTGAACTTTAATATGATATATATAAATTATCTGTAGCGTAAATATTAACGACTCTACAAGAGTCCCAAAATGGGCATAAAGTTGTTTACAACAAAGAAAATTGGCGCCAAATTCTCCCGCCATAAGCGTTTTCGCGCTAGGACGGACGAACGCACAAGAGCACACACAATTACTTGATGCCGTTTTAAAGCGATGATGCTCAGCTACAAGACCGCCAACATTTATTAATAATTATTGTAAAATGACTGAGAAATATGTAAATGAACTTGTACACTTAGGCTCAAACTACCTCCAAGGGTCCCCTCTGCGCTCGAACCCGTTACCCTATTAAATCTCTGAACTGACCCCTAATACGCACTAAATAGTTAGAAATTGAATAGATCTAGAGGATCATCTAAATCGAATTAAAAAAAACACCATTACTTTTGAAGATATAAGTGTCGATTGTTACGTCATTTTTTTTTTAGGTGACCTGTTTTTCCTATGTTATTTTAATATTTCTGAGCAACCCCTCGTTGGATTTTTATAAACTATATGTCATTGTGTAGGTTTAACTAAGATCTAAACGATAAATGTTATTTGAAGAAATTCGGTTGAGAGATAACTTTTGTATGACCAAATCAGGCTTAGGGACACAAAGGCCCTCTAACCTTATCAAAATTTAGCCTAGAAAAATGATGTATCTTCCTTATATGAAAGTATTTCGACACCAAACTTCAGGAATCGATAGATCTTGTCATGCCCGATATTTTGATACCAATATTGCCATAAACAAACTATTTTTAAAAATGCCATCGAGGTAATACCAACTTAGCTAAATCAAGTAGGCTTCCAAACATGCACCCCATAGGTATCCAAATTCGACAACTCCAAAATTGGAGGAGCAACATTTTTAGTTGGGCAGGTTAGAGCGTTATGTCAAGGTCATCAAATAATTACCTTGAAATGTCACTATTGGTGTTACGTAATCCCGGGGGTTATTTTTTACGGCATTTATGTCCCTCAAAGTTGAGTTGAACATGACAAAAAACGTCTGCTTTTAGCTGGCAAAACTTGACTCATTTTTTGTTATGGATCTCTTTATATACATATCTACCTACACCAATGTTAAAAATTAACTCGATATGTTAAGTAATAATGAATATATGACTGTTTTAAATAGACAGGGGTTCTAATTTCGACCCGAAATCTATATATTTTGCATGTTTACGCGTCCGTACGCAGGCACAGACACTTAAATGTTCCTGAATTTGGTATCATATTGTAGGTATTAATAATACTTACACAGTGAGATGTTATTTGTTTTAGTTTATCAATGCATATTAGGGAGAAATACATATATAAATGAGAGAAAATGACGATTTGTTGTTAATTTATGGGACATCGGTCGCATGTTTTGACTCTAACACATGGACGGACGAACGTACGGGCTATAATTTGGTATTATTGTTTAGATATTGTACTAATACGAATGAAAACACAATTTGTGTTTGAGTATATTGCGAAAAGAGTCTTAAGAATCAATCAGAAACAAATAGAATATTTAAAATCAGACCTCATGGGTGGTGTGCAGACTCGAACCCAAAACCCTATTTATTAACTGAGTTTAAGCTAACATTTACTGCCAAAGTAAAGTGCTGGAATGGATTAAGGTGGGCAATGTAAAAATATTATCAGAAATGCCCGATTACGGGTAGAAATCAGCCTTCAAAGTAAGAAAAAAAAGCAAAACTTTTTTTTTTTGCGAAATAGTGCCTACTTTGAACAGACGCACAGACAAACAAACGCACGTACGGACCAAAGTATGTAGTCATAAATGTTGGCAAAGGTTTGAACTTTAATATGATATATATAAATTATCTGTAGCGTAAAGATTAACGGCTCTACAAGAGTCCCAAAATGGGCATAAAGTTGTTTACAACAAAGAAAATTGGCGCCAAATTCTCCCGCCAGAAGCGTTTTCGTGCTAGAACGGACGAACGCACAAGAGCACACACAATTACTTGATGCCGTTTTAAAGCGGTGATGCTCAGCTACAAGACTGCCAACATTTATTAATAATTATTGTAAAATGACTGAGAAATATGTAAATGAACTTGTACACTTAGGCTCAAACTACCTCCAAGGGTCCCCTCTGCGCTCGAACCCGTTACCCTATTAAATCTCTGAACTGACCCCTAATACGCACTAAATAGTTAGAAATTGAATAGATCTAGAGGATCATCTAAAACGAATTAAAAAAAACACCATTACTTTTGAAGATATAAGTGTCGATTGTTACGTCATTTTTTTTTTAGGTGACCTGTTTTTCCTATGTTATTTTAATATTTCTGAGCAACCCCTCGTTGGATTTTTATAAACTATATGTCATTGTGTAGGTTTAACTAAGATCTAAACGATAAATGTTATTTGAAGAAATTCGGTTGAGAGATAACTTTTGTATGACCAAATCAGGCTTAGGGACACAAAGGCCCTCTAACCTTATCAGAATTTAGCCTAGAAAAATGATGTATCTTCCTTATATGAAAGTATTTCGACACCAAACTTCAGGAATCGATAGATCTTGTCATGCCCGATATTTTGATACCAATATTGCCATAAACAAACTATTTTTAAAAATGCCATCGAGGTAATACCAACTTAGCTAAATCAAGTAGGCTTCCAAACATGCACCCCATAGGTATCCAAATTCGACAACTCCAAAATTGGAGGAGCAACATTTTTAGTTGGGCAGGTTAGAGCGTTATGTCAAGGTCATCAAATAATTACCTTGAAATGTCACTATTGGTGTTACGTAATCCCGGGGGTTATTTTTTACGGCATTTATGTCCCTCAAAGTTGAGTTGAACATGACAAAAAACGTCTGCTTTTAGCTGGCAAAACTTGACTCATTTTTTGTTATGGATCTCTTTATATACATATCTACCTACACCAATGTTAAAAATTAACTCGATATGTTAAGTAATAATGAATATATGACTGTTTTAAATAGACAGGGGTTCTAATTTCGACCCGAAATCTATATATTTTGCATGTTTACGCGTCCGTACGCAGGCACAGACACTTAAATGTTCCTGAATTTGGTATCATATTGTAGGTATTAATAATACTTACACAGTGAGATGTTATTTGTTTTAGTTTATCAATGCATATTAGGGAGAAATACATATATAAATGAGAGAAAATTACCATTTTTTGTTAATTTATGGGACATCGGTCGCATGTTTTGACTCTAACACATGGACGGACGAACGTAAAACAGGGGTGCGATGGCCTTATCTCATCTAGATCTACATGTTTGGAAAGTTTCAGGTCAATCCCACTACCCGTCCGAGGTCAAGGGCATCGAAAGCAAAGTCAGGGACATAAAGGCCCTCAGAACTATAATTAGGGCTAGGGTCGCCCCGTACACACGGACGATCAGAATATCCATTTCTGTTATGGATCACTTACCATACATATATAGCTAAGTTCATGGTTAACATTAACCCGTTCTGTTGAGTTTTAATGAATATATGACCGTTAGAAGGACACTAGGTGTTAAATTCAACCCATTTATATAGGCCTATTACTGTGTAGACCTGTGTTTTTTTTTTTTTTTTAATTCTTATTTTATGCGATTTGTTAAACATTATAGATTTATAATAATTAATTCACTCACATGAAACATAGTTATAATATAAGCCGAAATCCTGGATCCGCCCCTGGTGACGAAAACAAATCGAACTAACAATGTAAATCTCACAAATATGCCATGGGTGTTTTGACAGACTTTACACAGAGCTCAGTGAAAGAGTTAGTGTGCATGTTAAACGCTCGCATCGCCGTTGAAATGCTACATTTACTAAAACTGTCAACTGATAAAAATAATCTCTGGACAAAAATATTAATAATAATAAAATAGACTAAATTGTGCAATAGCATGATCAATTGCATTCATAAATTAGATTTTACAATACATGTTCAAAATAATTCGTTATCAGTACTTTCAGTACTTTGATTTCTTATGGATCTCTTTATATACACATCTACTACACTCATGGTAAAAATCAACTATATCTGTGAAGTAATAGTGAAGCTATAACCGTTACATATAGGCCTGTCCTCCAATTCCACCAATTGATATAGGCCCGTTAGGTGTACGCGAGAATAAACGTTCCGTACAGTCGCACGCACGTGTGTCACTTTTGGTCGAGGGTCGAGTGTCGAGTAAGAATGGTCGAGTGTCGAGTAAGAATGGTCGAGTGTCAAGTAAGAAAGGTCCAGTGTCGAGTAAGAAAGGTCGAGTGTCGAGTAAGAATGGTCGAGTGTCGAGTAAGAATGGTCGAGTGTCGAGTAAGAACGGTCGAGTGTCGAGTAAGAAAGGTCGAGTGTCGAGTAAGAATGGTCGAGTGTCGAGTAAGATAGATTGAATGAGGAACAGCAGACTACTTCGAACATATTTTGTCAAAAAATAGAAAATCTTTATAATTGAATGGATAACCTATGACTAAAAGTGGAAAACATTGTGGCAAAAGGAAAAATTGCACATTTTGTGCAATTTCTTCTTTTGTCACTATGTTTTCAACAAGCTGTTTGCTGCATAGGCGTCAACAAGCGTATATTTCTAGGAAAGTGTTAAGTTATATGACATAGAATTGGATGCTTGCATCTCTGAACTGCTCCTTCTGATCAGAATCTACAAAAGAGAACAAGCATGTGTAAGTTATAAGAAGACTTTGAACATATTTTGTCAAAACATAGAAAATCTCAATAATTGAATGGATTACCTATGACTAGAAGTGGAAAACATTGTGTCAAAAGGAGAAATTGCACAATTTGTGAAATTTCTTCTTTTATCACTATGTTTTCAAATACCAACCCAACTTGACCCCTTTCTTTGTTGTATCAACAAATTAAAGAAATTGGGAAAAAAAAGACCCGTATTTATAAATTAAAAATAAAAACTGAGACAAAAAAAAAAAAATTAGTCAAAAGGACATACAAAGCTACAACAAGAGGAAAACTAACTCTCTTTTGTTTTCTTTTTGCTTAGTATAAATGGTCAAACATCTAATTGCCAATTTTAAAATCCAGAAGGATATCAAAATAAACAATGATCATGCAAATGTCTTTCAGCTATCTCTGTTAACTGTTAGCCTTTCACTTTAATAGGATGTCATTGACCATTACAGACTGATTAAATAGAATCATGCTGAGGTGTATTGCTATCAGAAAGGTTTGACTGTTTAGGTATCAGGTTACATAATTTACTGAAGAATTTCCCATCTTCAACCCAGTCAGTAACTGTTCTTCTTTAATGTCCCTTGGTAAACACTAGCATGATATGCTGTAATAATTATTTAATGACACAACATTGACCTCAATTTGTGTTAATAAGCAACTGAAAGTTTGGATTAATCTAAGATTTTTCACATTTATCTCAAGATAATAATTATTAATCAGGTGAATTCAAATATTTGTAAGTGTTCTTGAATGTACGACCAAACTTCTTTTTTTTCTTCCAATAAAATGATATATGTAGAACCTATATCTTTTTTTACTTTCCTCATTCAATTTATCTTACTCGACACTCGACCATTCTTACTCGACACTCGACCGTTCTTACTCGACACTCGACCATTCTTACTCGACACTCAACCTTTCTTACTCGACACTCGACCATTCTTACTCGACACTCGACCTTTCTTACTCGACACTCGACCATTCTTACTCGACACTCGACCGTTCTTACTCGACACTCGACCATTCTTAATCCCTCTCTAAAGAATTATTTCAGCATATGATTAATGTTAATCCAGGAATATTTAACTATCAGAGGTTTGACTGTTTGGGTATCAAGTTACATAATTCTCTAAAGAATTTCCCATCTTCAACCAAGTCAGTAACTGTTCTTGTTTAATATTCCTTGTTTATATAACCCTATCCCTCATATAGACGTTTTTTGGCACCTTTTTGGCAGACAGCTTTTTTGAAAACATAGTGACAAAAGACGAAATTGCTCAAAGCAAGCAATTTCTCCTTTTGCCACAATGTTTTCCGCTTTTAGTCATAGATTAACCATATAATTATCGAAATTTCTATCTTAAGACAAAAAATGTTCAAAGTTGTGTGCTGCAGAATTGTCGTATGAGGGAAAGGGTTTACATTAATCATATGCTGAAATAATTCTTTAATGAAACAACATTGACCTCAATTTGTGTTAATAAACAACTCAAAGTTGGGATTGATTTAAGAATATACACATTTTTCACTACATTATTAAACAATAATTAATCAGGTGAATTCAAATATTTGTTAGTGTATGTGTGTAGCTTAGTAACCAAATTTGTTTTTCTTCCAATAAAATGATATATGTAAAACCTATAGCTTTTATTTTACTTTCCTCATTCAATCTATCTTACTCGACACTCGACCATTCTTACTCGACACTCGACCGTTCTTACTTGACACTCGACCGTTCTTAATTGACACTCGACCGTTCTTACTCGAGACTCGACCGTTCTTACTCGACACTCGACCATTCTTACTCGACACTCGACCGTTGTTACTCGACACTCGACCATTCTTACTCGACACTCAACCTTTCTTACTCGACACTCGACCATTCTTACTCGACACTCGACCTTTCTTACTCGACACTCGACACTCGACCGTTCTTACTCGACACTCGACCATTCTTAATCCCTCTCTAAAGAATTATTTCAGCATATGATTAATGTTAATCCAGGAATATTTAACTATCAGAGGTTTGACTGTTTGGGTATCAAGTTACATAATTCTCTAAAGAATTTCCCATCTTCAACCAAGTCAGTAACTGTTCTTGTTTAATATTCCTTGTTTATATAACCCTATCCCTCATATAGACGTTTTTTGGCACCTTTTTGGCAGACAGCTTTTTTGAAAACATAGTGACAAAAGACGAAATTGCTCAAAGCAAGCAATTTCTCCTTTTGCCACAATGTTTTCCGCTTTTAGTCATAGATTAACCATATAATTATCGAAATTTCTATCTTAAGACAAAAAATGTTCAAAGTTGTGTGCTGCAGAATTGTCGTATGAGGGAAAGGGTTAACATTAATCATATGCTGAAATAATTCTTTAATGAAACAACATTGACCTCAATTTGTGTTAATAAACAACTCAAAGTTGGGATTGATTTAAGAATATACACATTTTTCACTACATTATTAAACAATAATTAATCAGGTGAATTCAAATATTTGTTAGTGTATGTGTGTAGCTTAGTAACCAAATTTTTTTTTCTTCCAATAAAATGATATATGTAGAACCTATAGCTTTTATTTTACTTTCCTCATTCAATCTATCTTACTCGACACTCGACCATTCTTACTCGACACTCGACCGTTCTTACTTGACACTCGACCGTTCTTACTCGACACTCGACCGTTCTTACTCGACACTCGACCGTTCTTACTCGACACTCGACCATTCTTACTCGACACTCGACCGTTCTTACTCGACACTCGACCATTCTTACTCGACACTCAACCTTTCTTACTCGACACTCGACCATTCTTACTCGACACTCGACCTTTCTTACTCGACCATTCTTACTCGACACTCGATCATTCTTAATCCCTCTCTAAAGAATTATTTCAGCATATGATTAATGTTAATCCAGGAATATTTAACTATCAGAGGTTTGACTGTTTGGGTATCAAGTTACATAATTCTCTAAAGAATTTCCCATCTTCAACCAAGTCAGTAACTGTTCTTGTTTAATATTCCTTGTTTATATAACCCTATCCCTTATATAGACGTTTTTTGGCACCTTTTTGGCAGACAGCTTTTTTGAAAACATAGTGACAAAAGACGAAATTGCTCAAAGCAAGCAATTTCTCCTTTTGCCACAATGTTTTCCGCTTTTAGTCATAGATTAACCATATAATTATCGAAATTTCTATCTTAAGACAAAAAATGTTCAAAGTTGTGTGCTGCAGAATTGTCGTATGAGGGAAAGGGTTTACATTAATCATATGCTGAAATAATTCTTTAATGACACAACATTGACCTCAATTTGTGTTAATAAACAACTCAAAGTTGGGATTGATTTAAGAATATACACATTTGTCACTACATTATTAAACAATAATTAATCAGGTGAATTCAAATATTTGTTAGTGTATGTGTGTAGCTTAGTAACCAAATATTTTTTTCTTCCAATAAAATGATATATGTAGAACCTATAGCTTTTATTTTTTTTCCTCATTCAATCTATCTTACTCGACACTCGACCATTCTTACTCGACCGTTCTTACTCGACACTCGACCGTTCTTACTCGACACTCGACCGTTCTTACTCGACACTCGACCATTCTTACTCGACACTCGACCATTCTTACTCGACACTCGACCATTCTTACTCGACACTCGACCGTTCTTACTCGACACTAGACAATTCTTACTCGACACTCGACCATTCTTACTCGACACTCGACCATTCTTACTCGACACTCGACCTTTTTTACTCGACACTCGACCTTTCTTACTCGACACTCAACCATTCTTACTCGATACTCGACACTCGACAATTAGAAAACCTCCGCACGCACAGAGTAAAATCACCACAGTGGAATTAAATATGTACTTTAGAGTTGTGCAAACCCATCTATTAGAAAATAAGTTAGTTAGGATGATAAATAAGTTCAATAATTACATTTATTCTGGCTAAAATGACAGTTTGAGCCTTTAAAATAGCCTTAAGAGCATGGGTTCGGGCCGTCATCTGGGTCCAAACTGTTCTTAAACTCATTTTTTCTTATGGATCTCTTTATATACTTATCTACCTACACTCATGGTAAAATTGAACTAGATGTGTTAAGTAATAGTGAAGCTATGACCGTTACATGTAGGCCTGTCCTCTAAATTCCACCAATTTATATAGGCCCGTTAGGTGTACGCGAGAATAAACGTTCCGTACAGTCGCACGCACAGAATAAAATCACCACAATCGGATTAAATATGTACTATAGAGTTGTGCCAACCCATTTATTACAAAATAAGTTATTTAGGAAGATAAATAAGTTCAATAATTACATATATTCTGGCTAAAATGGCGATTTGATTGATTGCCAGTAGATGCGCGTGTACCTGTTTGTTTAAAAAATAGTTAATCACTTATCACCGGATAGTTGTACTGTTGTTGTAAACAGTTTGGCCCAAGCTGGAATAATGAGTAATTGAACTATTGGTGCCAAATGCCTAAAATGTGATGTCATAATCATATATCCATGTTTTTCTCATACCAATTCTACATTATCAGACGGGTCCCTACAGAGGTTGCCTGGTCAGGTTCTACTCTGTTTTCGAAGGCTTAAAAGGGGTAAATATGTGGGAAAAGGTTAATGTATTTAAACAGTCCTATAAGCATGCCAGAGAACCCAATCAGATTGAATCAGGCTTATCAGCTCCGGCCATCAGTGCTCTAGCTGTAAATGAGATAACATGCTGCGCTCAACTCCAGCGATCTGACACCTGATTAATTGCTTTATTGCTGACCACAAGCTGAAACATATTTCCCCATGACTGGTCAGTTTTTGTGGCCAGAATTTATCTGTGTTTTTCCTCCTAGATTATATAGTGAAATAAATATACATGTATGAACGGTGAAACTTATATCGCTTGATAAACATACATATATGTTTTAAAAGGGCTATACAATATACCTTTTATGAAAGACATTTATGCATCTGTGCAAAAAAGAAATTTGAGTATGTGAGGCAGTTGCAACATCAAATTTCTTCATGATTGTCATATGTAAAATATTTAAAATTATTATTAAATTACTATTAAATGGCTATTTGTTAATGTCTTGGTGAATGGCCAAAGCTCGGTTAAAGTAAAATAAATTTGGTAAAAGCAAGTTTTCAAAACAATTTGATATTTTTACCATATAGGTTCTGTAGTTAAAGTATGCTGATTAAATAATAATTTGTCCAATAAGGATAGGAGGTCCAATTATAATACCTAACTAACCTGTAGCACTATAATTTGTTGTCGTCTGCTTAATATTTTAACTGCTGTTTTCTTATTATATATTTGACTTCCAGATTATTTTGTCTTTAAGTTCATTTATTTATTTGGATTCAGATAAAAGTTACCGAGTAAATCTAATTGTTTTCAGGACCCAAACTGTTTGCCATGAGTGTCTTAACCCTTCTCCCTCTGCTTGTTTTCAACGCGTCGGCTGGTTTGTCGAAGTTACTTTTTGGCGAATACGGCGTCGAAAGAGTTAAGCTGGGTGCTAATATTGGACCAGTAGCCGTGATTGACAGTAGAGGCGCGTGTACCTGTTTATTTACAAATTCACTAGACAGTTGTGCTGTTGTAAACAGTTTGGCTCCAAATTAAGTAAGGTAAGGTGAAGTTGGTGTCTAGTGTCTAGTATCTAGTATCGTTTAGCATAAACGATACTGGCAACCAGAATCTAGTATCGTTTAGCATAAACGATACTGGCAACCAGACACTAGTGTCGTTTAAGGAACTAGATATATAATTTTCAATTTCAGACTCCAGTGTCATTTAACATTAAACGACACTGGCAACCAGACACTAGTATCGTTTAAGGAACTGGATATATTGATAACTCGAACATATCGATATCTCGAACATATCGATATCTCGAACATACCGATAACTCAAACACATCGATATCTCGAATACATTGATAAAACGAATGTTTTTAACTTGAACATATTGACAACTCGAAGATATCGATATCTCGAACCTTTCGATATCTCGAACTTTTCGATATCTCGAACTTGTCGATATCTCGAACTTTTCGATATCTCGAACCTTTCGATATCTCGATTATTTTTCGATATCTCTAACTTTATATATCTCGAACTTTATATATCTCGAACTTTTCGATATCGATATTGTCGAGATATCGAAAAAAATGGAGATATCGAAAAGTTCGAGATATCGTTGGAGATATCGAAAAGTACTAGATATATTGATAACTCGAACATATCGATAACTCGAACCAACGATAACTCAAACACATCGATATCTCGAATACATTGATAAAACGAATGTTTTTAACTTGAACATATTGACAACTCGAAGATATCGATATCTCGAACCTTTTCGATATCGATATGTTCGAGATATCGAAAAATTCGAGATATCGAAAAGTTCGAGAAATGGAAATGTTTGAGATATCCAAAGGTTCGAGATATTGATAGGTTCGACATATCGAACAGTTCGAGATATCGAATAGTTGGAAATATTGTTGGAGATATCGAAAAATTCGAGATATCGAAATGTTGAGATATCGAAAAGTTCGAGATATTAGAAAATTCGAGATATCGAAAAGTTCGCGATATCGAAAGGTTAGAGATATCGTATTGTTCCAGATATCGAAAAGTTCGAGATATCAAAAAGTTCGAGATATCGAAAAGTTCGAGATATCGATATGTTCAAGTTGTCAAAATGTTCAAGTTAAAAACATTCGTTTTTCAATGTATTCGAGATATTGATGTGTTCGAGTTATCGGTATGTTCGAGATAGGAACTAGATATATAATTTTCAATTTTCTGACTCCAGTGTCGTTTAACACTAAACGACACTGGCAACCAGACACTAGTGTCGTTTAAGGAACTAAGTATATAATTAATCAATTGTCAGACTCCAGTGTCGTTTAACACTAAACGACACTGGCAACCAGACACTAGTGTCGTTTAAGGAACTAGATATATAATTTTCAATTTCAGACTCCAGTGTCGTTTAACACTAAACGATACTGGCAACCAGACACTAGTATCGTTTAAGGAACTAGATATATACTTAATCAATTGTCAGACTCCAGTGTCGTTTAACACTAAACGACACTGGCAACCAGACACTAGTGTCGTTTAAGGAACTAGATATATAATTTTCAATTTCAGACTCCAGTGTCGTTTAACATTAAACGACACTGGCAACCAGACACTAGTATCGTTTAAGGAACTAGCTATATAATTAATCAATTTTCTGACTCCAGTGTCGTTTAACACTAAACGACACTGGCAACCAGACACTAGTGTCGTTTAAGGAACTAGGTATATAATTAATCAATTGTCAGACTCCAGTGTCGTTTAACACTATTTTTTTTTTTTTTTTTTTTTTTTTTTTTTTTTTTTTTTTCTTCTCTTTTAACAGGAAATGACACATTTCATTACAATATTGATGAACTTAATGTGAATTACTCGTTATCGAGTGCCATTTTAAATGATGAAATATCTACAAAAGAGACATACGAAGCGATTTGCAAAATTAACCCAAACAAAGCATCCGGTTGCGATGGTATATTGGGTAATTTTATAACTAATACTAAAAGTGTTGTAACCCCAACTTTAACTAAACTATTCAACTATATATTGATGACGGGACAAATGCCACAGCAGTGGTCTGAGAGTATTATCTGCCCGATACACAAATCTGGTCAGATAAATGATCCAAATAATTACAGAGGAATTTCTCTCGTAAATGTTATTTACAAAGTGTTCTCCTCCATTTTAAATAATCGATTATGTAAATGGGTATCTATAAACGATCACATTGATGAATCTCAAGCCGGATTTCGTAAAGGTTATTCTCCAACTGATAATATGTTCACTTTGCATGCTATAATACAAAAATATTTATCGAAAAAAGGCGGACGTATGTATATCATATTTATTGATTATGAAAAAGCATTTGATAATGTTTCACATAAAGCCTTGTTTGAAATTTTGGCACGTAAAGGAATATCAGGTAAATTTCTGAAATTACTATTAAGCATCTACAAGAACAACAACTCTTGCGTCAAAGTCGACGATTCCCGTACTAGTTACTTCCCTTGTTCAAAAGGCACACGACAGGGAGACTTAAGCTCGCCAATGATTTTTGATTTATTTATAAATGATATTTGTGCATATGTCATGAATAAATGTAACTCAGGTATCTTCGTAACCACTAACATTCCTAATATTATAACATTAATGTTCGCAGATGATATAGCGAGTCCAGCTGATACAGTCGTACAATTGCAGAGACAAATAAATGCAATTGAAGACTATTCAAATTCTGTTGGTATGTCTATAAATCTTAAAAAGACTAAGGTCGTAGTGTTTAGAAATGGTGGTCCTCTGAGAAAAAGCGAAAAATGGTTCCTTTACAATAAACCTATTGAAACAGTTTCATTTTACAAGTATATGGGTTTAATTTTCTCCCCTAAATTAAAATGGTCTAAAGCGTTTTTTAGTCTAGCAGCACAGTCTAAAAAGTCACTAAACTGTATCCGTGCGCAACATCATCGTTTTGGAGCCTTGGATTACATTGACTATTTCAAAATATTTGATACAATGGTCAAACCAATTTTGTGTTACGGGGCGGAGCTATGGGGGTACACATATAGAGGTATTCTTGAAAAGACACAAATAGCAGCTTGTAAACAATTTTTAGGGGTAAATAAAGGAACTTGCAATCAAATGGTCTTAGGTGAATGTGGCCGATACCCTTTATGTATTGAGTATTTTACTAGATTTCTAAAGTACTGGTCCAAACTAATACAAATGCCAACCCATAGATATCCAAAACAATGCTATATTATGTTAAAAAATTTAGATGATCACAGCAGACATACATACGCAACAGAAGTTAGGAATTTATTGTTTAGCTACGGTTTCGGATACATCTGGATTGCGCAGGATATTGGAAATATAAATATGTTTATCTCAGAATTCAAAATAAGGCTTAAAGATTCTTTACAACAAGATTGGCATAACGCTCTAAGTAACTCTAGTAAAACACAGTACTATATGCAATTTAAATCACTTTTAAACGTAGAACGTTATTTAACTATTGATATACCTTTTTACCTTAGGAAAGCATTTGCAAAATTTCGGTGCTCGGATCATAAACTAAATATTGAAGTAGGCAGACATCATAATGCTCCGAAAGAAGAGAGGATTTGCACTTATTGTCTTGAAAAATTCGCAATCGTTGTAATTGAGGATGAATTTCATGTTTTTCTCTTTTGCAAACGCTTTGAGAAATTCAGGAAAATTTATATAGGTGATATAAAAATTAAAACAGCCGACGTATTCATTAGATTCATGTCTTCTTGCGACAGATCAAATTTATTCAATATATGTAAATTAGTGCACAAAATATTGATGATGAGAAATGAAGAGACTGAATTTAGCATTTAGCATTCATTTTTTCTGATCTTTACATTGTTTACATTAAAATCCATTGATCGTTATGTATACATTGAATCTTGAATTTTGAAAACATCTAGACAAAAATGTTTATGCACTATAAATGGAATTGGCATCAACTCTCCAATATATGCTGCAAATTTCCGTTAGCTTCAACATCAGTTTAATCTGTTCACTACACTTTTTCCTATCTATGGTATATATTTTGTAATATAACATCTAGGGGTAAATACAAATAATTGTATTTTGTGGGGACAAAAATATAAATGTATTGTTTATATTATGGGCCGGTGGCCTAAATATTTGAAATAAAATATTTGAATTGAATTGAATTGAACTAGTGTCTGGTTGCCAGTGTCGTTTAGTGTTAAACGACACATGATCCTGAAAGTTGATTAATTATATATCTAGATCCTTAAACGATACTAGTGTCTGGTTGCCAGTGTCGTTTAGTGTTAAACGACACATGATCCTGAAAGTTGATTAATTATATATCTAGATCCTTAAACGATACTAGTGTCTGGTTGACAGTGTCGTTTAGTGTCAAACGACACTGGAATCTGAAAATTGATTAATTATATATCTAGATCCTTAAACGACACTAGTGTCTGGTTGCCAGTGTCGTTTAGTGTTAAACGACACTGGAATCTGAAAGTTGAAAATTATTTGTTCCGTTTCCTTAAACGATATTAGTGTCTGGTTGCCAGTGTCGTTTATTGTTAAACGACACTGGAGTCTGACAATTGATTAAGTATATATCTAGTTCCATAAACGATACTAGTGTCTGGTTGCCAGTGTCGTTTAGTGTTAAACGACACTGGAGTCTGAAAAATGAAAATGATATATTCGTTTCCTTAAACGATACTAGTGTCTGGTTGCCAGTGTCGTTTAGTGTTAAACGACACTGGAATCTGAAAGTTGATTAATTATATATCGAGTTCCTTAAACGATACTAGTGTCTGGTTGCCAGTGTCGTTTAGCGTTAAACGACACTGGAGTCTGAAAATGTATTAATTATATCTAGTTCCTTAAACGATACTAGTGTCTGGTTGCCAGTGTCGTTTAGTGTTAAACGACACATGATCCTGAAAGTTGATTAATTATATATCTAGATCCTTAAACGATACTAGTGTCTGGTTGCCAGTGTCGTTTAGTGTTAAACGACACATGATCCTGAAAGTTGATTAATTATATATCTAGATCCTTAAACGATACTAGTGTCTGGTTGACAGTGTCGTTTAGTGTCAAACGACACTGGAATCTGAAAATTGATTAATTATATATCTAGATCCTTAAACGACACTAGTGTCTGGTTGCCAGTGTCGTTTAGTGTTAAACGACACTGGAATCTGAAAGTTGAAAATTATTTGTTCCGTTTCCTTAAACGATATTAGTGTCTGGTTGCCAGTGTCGTTTATTGTTAAACGACACTGGAGTCTGACAATTGATTAAGTATATATCTAGTTCCATAAACGATACTAGTGTCTGGTTGCCAGTGTCGTTTAGTGTTAAACGACACTGGAGTCTGAAAAATGAAAATGATATATTCGTTTCCTTAAACGATACTAGTGTCTGGTTGCCAGTGTCGTTTAGTGTTAAACGACACTGGAATCTGAAAGTTGATTAATTATATATCGAGTTCCTTAAACGATACTAGTGTCTGGTTGCCAGTGTCGTTTAGTGTTAAACGACACTGGAGTCTGACAATTGATTAAGTATATATCTAGTTCCTTAAACGATACTAGTGTCTGGTTGCCAGTGTCGTTTAGTGTTAAACGACACTGGAGTCTGAAAAATGAAAATGATATATCCAGTTCCTTAAACGATACTAGTGTCTGGTTGCCAGTGTCGTTTAGTGTTAAACGACACTGGAGTCTGACAATTGATTAATTATATATCTAGTTCCTTAAACGATACTAGTGTCTGGTTGCCAGTGTCGTTTAGTGTTAAACGACACTGGAGTCTGACAATTGATTAATTATATATCTAGTTCCTTAAACGATACTAGTGTCTGGTTGCCAGTGTCGTTTAGTGTTAAACGACACTGGAGTCTGACAATTGATTAATTATATATCTAGTTCCTTAAACGATACTAGTGTCTGGTTGCCAGTGTCGTTTAGTGTTAAACGACACTGGAGTCTGAAATTGAAAATTATATATCTAGTTCCTTAAACGACACTAGTGTCTGGTGGCCAGTGTCGTTTAGTGTTAAACGACACTGGAGTCTGACAATTGATTAATTATATACCTAGTTCCTTAAACGACACTAGTGTCTGGTTGCCAGTGTCGTTAAGTGTTAAACGACACTGGAGTCAGAAAATTGATTAATTATATAGCTAGTTCCTTAAACGATACTAGTGTCTGGTTGCCAGTGTCGTTTAATGTTAAACGACACTGGAGTCTGAAATTGAAAATTATATATCTAGTTCCTTAAACGACACTAGTGTCTGGTTGCCAGTGTCGTTTAGTGTTAAACGACACTGGAGTCTGACAATTGATTAAGTATATATCTAGTTCCTTATACGATACTAGTGTCTGGTTGCCAGTGTCGTTTAGTGTTAAACGACACTGGAGTTTGAAATTGAAAATTATATATCTAGTTCCTTAAACGACACTAGTGTCTGGTTGCCAGTGTCGTTTAGTGTTAAACGACACTGGAGTCTGACAATTGATTAATTATATACTTAGTTCCTTAAACGACACTAGTGTCTGGTTGCCAGTGTCGTTTAGTGTTAAACGACACTGGAGTCAGAAAATTGAAAATCATATATCTAGTTCCTATCTCGAACATACCGATATCTCAAACACATCGATATCTCGAATACATTGAAAAACGAATGTTTTTAACTTGAACATTTTGACAACTTGAACATATCTATATCTCGATCCTTTCGATATCTCGAAATTTTCGAATTCTCGAACTTTTCGATATCTCGAACTTTTCGATATCTCTAACATTTCGATATCGCGAACTTTTCGATATCTCGAATTTTTCAATATCTCGAACTTTCCGATATCTCAAAATTTCGATATCTCGAATTTTTCGATATCTCCAATAATATTTCCAACTATTCGATATCTCGAACTTTTCGATATGTCGAACCTATCAATATCTCGAACCTTTGGATATCTCGAATATTTCGATATCTCCATTTTTTTCGATATCTCGAATTTTTCAATATCTCGAATTTTTCGATATCTCGAACTTTTCGATATCTCGAACATATCGATATCGAAAAGTTCGAGATATATAAAGTTAGAGATATCGAAAAATAATCGAGATATCGAAAGGTTCGAGATATCAAAAAGTTCGAGATATCGAAAAGTTTGAGATATCGAAAAATTCGAGATATCGAAAAAGTTCGAGATATCGAAAGGTTCGAGATATCGATATCTTCGAGTTGTCAATATGTTCAAGTTAAAAACATTCGTTTTATCAATGTATTCGAGATATCGATGTGTTTGAGTTATCGGTATGTTCGAGATATCGATATGTTCCAGTTATCAATATATCCAGTTCCTTAAACGATACTAGTGTCTGGTTGCCAGTGTCGTTTAATGTTAAACGACACTGGAGTCTGAAATTGAAAATTATATATCTAGTTCCTTAAACGACACTAGTGTCTGGTTGCCAGTATCGTTTATGCTAAACGATACTAGATTCTGGTTGCCAGTATCGTTTATGCTAAACGATACTAGATACTAGACACTAGACACCAACTTCACCTTACCATTAAATAATGAGTAAATGAACCACTGGTGCCAAATGCCTAAAATATGATTCAGTTAAAGTTATAATAATAAATTCCTCTTGTTTTTATAAATTTAAAAACTTGAGTTAATGAAAGAATGTATTGTGAACGTGTTGCTGTCAAACCCTTATTTCTATTCCATTTATCTTAACCTTTTAAACTTAACATGATTAATCCGGCACGGCAAATAGTGCAGTCCCAGAACAGTCGCCGTCTTGAAAATATTAACACAAGTTGTCACTCAAATACTAAACGTTATTCTTTCACGATCATTTGTAAAGTTGTGAAAAGAATATAGACGTCAGTGGGTGGCTTACAACATTTAAAATATTGGTAATGAAAAGGTTAAAAACATGGTCGTTTAATGCACAACACAGGAAGCATATGCATGTTTTATGATCTGCATTACGCGACAACCTGTTTTAACCAATTCTCCCGTGAAAGTGAATTGGAACGTTGTATATTATGAATGCTTTATTTAATGAGTGTCTATGTTTCCAAAAGAGGATTTTTTGCTACAGTAAACACTGTCATTTCAGACCTATAGCAGTCTACACGCAAACGCATATACCTGGGTGTAATAAAGGATTGTTCTGTTCTGTTCTGGTTGATAAGAATGCACTGTTTATTATCACCTGCGTTGATGCATGATACTTAAATGGGTTCCTAAATTGGAATAGCACAGCATACCCATTCAATCGGTGTATGTACAATAAAAACACTTTTACTGTAATGTGAAGAGGTTAATGCCGCCGTTGTAACAATTCAATGACACATGTATATGCTACTGACCAACGGGCAACGGGTCCGTGTTTTCACAGATGAAAATCTTGCAAAATAATAATATGTCAAAATGCTACACTAAAGCTCATATTATTTCGTCCTAAGATTTTACTGAACGTATAAATTAAACCACACATAAGTAGTGAAAGGTCGTATCTGCATAAAAATGTGATAGGCTGATACGACCTTTTACGACCTTGTAGTAACGGTAGATCAGATAGCAATGAACGGATGCTGCGTGACTAATAGGAGTCAACAGGTTTCTACTACCCTAGCGGTCAGCATCTTAAGGGGCGTGGCAATCAATTAGAATGCGAGAAATTGCAATTATGTGGCAATAACGAGCAAACTGCCTGGGGTGTTAGCGAAATAGACATATCAAAATCGGAGTTTGGTGTGAAAGCATGGCTACGAGAAGAGGAAACAGAAAACGGAATCTGTAAGTTGATTTATTTTTCAAAAGCAGACTTTTATAAGTTTCTTTATTAACCAATATATGCCTAGCGCAAACAAAAATAGACATTTGCTAAAAGTGTACACCCAGATCAGCTAGAGAGTTCTCATAAGGGTCAACTGACCTGTGTATGTACTGTTTGCTAAATAAAAACTTTCAACATTTTTTTAACAAATTATCCATGTTTTATTACAAATGGACATTTCCAGTGCTTAAACATGAAGAATATTAAAGTCAAACAGGAAACGTCACACGATATATAAATATATATCAATATTTCTTTTTTGGCACAAGATCAAAAACTAGAAGCTAAAGAAAAAAAAGAAAACGCTCTATTGTGATGTATAGAATATTTTCTCGGGAGATCTAGCATCTTTTATTAATTAAACTAAGACACCTTTAAATTAAGCAACATTTACTCTGATTTGTTGGATAGGAGTATGTTCGGTTTTAAGGAATGATGCTGTCTGACATCAAGTCCAATATTCGAATATATCGCTTTAGGTCTGAATACAAGACTAAACAGTTGGTGCTCGCAGCGCAAACCTGCCAAGGTTATGGGGATCCTGATGGATTTGAAGTTCGGTTTATTGACGATTCTATTGGTAAGCAGATTACACAAATACTATTAAAGTACATGTCCCATTATTTAAATAAAGCATGGCACCAGTCTATCTATTGACCATGAGACAGCTAGTTTTCAAACTAGTATCGGAGTTACTTATACATCTCATTGAGGCAGCATGCATCCGGAATAGCCGCAAGAATTAATGGTGCCTGATCTGTATCCGTCATATGTGGACATTTTCTGGTATCGATCTTGATGACATAGAAAATGAATCTTTTGAATGCATTTAAGTCATCGTCATTGAATCCGGGTCGGATGAGAGTTTTGTCTGCGTCTTATCTTAGTCTGCACTGGTTAAAAATTCGCATATACATACAAATGTATTGGTAATATAGATTATCAGATTTTCTTTAAATCCTAAACACTTAATTTGCATTGCCATTCAAAGATCTTGAATCCAGAACGGGCGTAAGATTAACCCTTATCATGCGGCAAATTGTCGTCTGTTGAAACTCTCGTCTGTTTAAATGTTTAAACTTCTTTCGATTTGCTTAATGTTTCGAGACAAACAGTCTGAGTGCCCAAGTAACTTGGCGTCGAATATAAGCTGTTTGCAAAATGTATCAACTCTGGAAAGAAATGATTATGTTTTAGTTACAGATTTTCTTTATTTTGCCTAGATGTTTTGTGTCGTCTTCTGTAGATTACTTGTATGTGTTAAATTATACATGTTCATTTTTTTTATTATTATTGCACAATGATATGTTTAGGTGAAGGCGTTTTCACCACGAAGTCATTTTTGGATGGGGACTTTCTGTTAGAGTACTGTGGAGACCTTATCACCAACTACCAGAGATCCAAAAGACTTGATAAGCAATATGCAGAGGCGGAAGTGGGTTGTTTCATGTACTATTTCAAGTCCAAGGGAAAACTAATGTGGTATGTAGTTCGTCTTTGCTCATTTTATTTACAATTTAAATCCGGGACATTGCTGTTTATGCTATCATTATTCTACGTTCTATAAGTATCAAGTATCCCCGCGCTTTTGAAATGAACAATCAGGGGGGTAAGGTGATCACGCTTCACCGTGCGTCTGTGCGTCAATCTGCGTATCCTTCCGTATGTCCATTAGATATGTCCTCGAACTCTTTCTAGTGCCTTAAGCGTAAAAACTTGAAACTTTGGTGGATGATAGCCGAAGTCGGAGGACCCTATGACCCCTTGTCTTGTGACATAACTGTGCTCCAGTGAATTTGACCGACATAGTCTCTTTTTTATTACCATTAAATTTTGATAAAATATTTTTCAAACCACGGTTATAATTAATGTCTATGTTAATTCATATAAAGTTTTAACCATTTTATCCTCAGTATCGACGCAACAAACGATATATTCAGGCAAGGGCGAATGGTGAACGATGCGCCAAAAGGTGATGCACTACAGAACTGTGACCCGAAGGTTGTAGTCGTTGGCGGGGTTCCTCGTCTTTGTTTCTTTGCTACACGCGACATCAAAAGAGGCGAAGAACTCCGCTTTGATTACGGAGTCGATAATCTTCCATGGAGAAAGGTAGATCTACCTTATAGAAATTTTGATTTAAACTAAAACGGTACCGTTGCGTCTTTAAGTCTTTCTATGGTTGAAACACTATTATTTCCCCCATCGATATGACATTACTATATCAACGAAAGGTCGTACCAAATAAGTGATATTTTTACTACATATGGTATTATACTAATGATGACAATTCATATAAAGGATGATGAAACAATAGTTTTGGAAATAATGGCGATAAAGTATTACAATTTCATAAACTAATTATTTTCTTTCATATATTGATTTATTTATTTACACCAAATATCTCTGAATGTATGACCAAACTAGGTTTATGTTTTTCAGAAATCCAAAGAGGAACTGAATGGTATGTCGACATGGTTTTAAATAGTTTGTAGATTATATCTATGAGATAGAACTTTATATGACCATAAGCTTCTGCATAAAGGTATTTGATTATGTCCTATATGTGACCTTCCAGTTTCATTTATTTCTGTTGCATACATATTGCATTTAGATACACATATATTTAATTTCAGTAGCTAAATGGGGATAACGTGAAAATGTGTTTTCTACGCCTTTGCTGCATCATTCTGATGAATCGAACTTACGGTGGCACAGAGGTGACATGTGTATGTTTTTATTTATCTCGTGCGCACGACATACTAAGTCGTGCGCACGACATACTAAGTCGTGCACACGACATAGTAACTTGTGCGCACGACTTAATTATCTCGTGCGCACGACTTAGTATCTCGTGCGCACGACTTAGTATCTCGTGCGCACGTCTTAGTAACTCGTGCGCATGACATAATTATCTCGTGCACACGACATACTATCTCGTGCGCACGACTTAGTAACTCGTGCGCACGACTTAATTATCTTGTGCGCACGACTTAGTATATCGTGCGCACGAGATAAATAAAAACATACACATGTCACCTCTGTGCCACCGTACGAACTAGAAAGAATTATTTAAGATATAATTACAATAATCGGACACTTTTAACAAATAATAAGATTGGTGTGAGAGTGGTTGTTTTGCGTCGTTGCTTAATTGTGGGTTGGTCGCTCTTGTGCGCGTCACACATTGCAGGACCTAATGTTTTCTTCTTTAAAATCTATATAATGATTAGGGCTCAGAAGTTAGATGGGTATTTGGAATAGTGTATACGTCCTTTTATCAACATTATCATATAACAATTAGTTTCACATGCATGTATGTTATGACAATGACGAGATATGGAAAGAATGAGAAGAAATTTGTTAAATCGTCCAGCGGTTTGTATAACGGTTTGTTTCGATACACTTCAATTTGAATTTCAATTGATAACTGGGGACATCGAGTAAAATACTTTTCCACTACATAAGTGTGCTATTATTGACTATACACTCATTTGTGCTGATATCATTATGCAAATGCAGCGTAGGATGCTAGTATTGTTTTATTAATAAGCTAATTGTGATTGAGTTATCTTTACACTGTTGTATTCTTGGAATACTAAATGTTAGATAATCTATATTCACAAATTGGCAAAATTAATGACGATAACCGGGGACATGGTTATTCTATATGTAATTTAGTTGTTTTTGTTGTATGTAAAGATAGCCGTGATAGATCTGAAGAAGGTGTCAATGGGGACAGTGCATGTGCTTCAGAGAAAAATGTGCAAGGTATGAAAAGTCATAAAATGCGGTTATTTGAATAACAATAGTATTTTCAAAAGCATACTTTCCAACACAAAGAACATATATTGTTCATTGTATGTTAATTTTATTCTACAACTTCAATTGTTTGATGTTATAGCAATTTATCTAGTCTAGGATGCCAGTAATTGTAGTAATTTATAAGCTTATTGATATCGAGTTGTCTCTACACTTTTTATTCTAGGAATACTAATATGTCAGATAATCTCTATACACACATTGGCAAATTTAATAATGATAAACGGGGACATGATTATTCAATATGTAATTTAATTGTGTTGTACGTTAAAGGTTGCAGTGACGGATCTGAAGAACGTGTCAATGTGGACAGGGCAACACATTCTTCAGAGAAAGATGTGCAAGGTATGAAAAGTCAATAATTCCACTAATTTGAATAAAAACAATATCTAAAAAGCATATTGTCCGATACAAAGAACAGACATTGTTCATTGTATGTTAATCTGATTCTACAGCTTAAATTGTTTTATGTAATATCGATTTTATCTAGTTGTCAGACTTCTGTATTTCAGTTCATATCACAAACAAACACATATGAAAAGACATATGAAAAGAGGAAAACAAAATTGTTAAATCTTCCAGCGGTTTATTTCAAACTTTATTTCGATACATTTCAGTTTGAATGCCAATGCTTAACTGTGGACATCACAAAACATTATTTGTAACACTTTATTGTGCTATTGTAGATCACACACTCATTTGTGCTGGTATCATTATGCTGGTGCAGTTACATAAGTTGCCAGTAACTCTTTCTATTAATAAGCTAATTGCGATTGTTTCTTTACACTTTTCTATCATAGGAATACTAATATTACTTAGATAATCTTTATACACACATTGGCAAAATTAATTGTGATAACCGGGGACATTGTTATTCTACATGTAATTAAGTTGTTTTTGTTGAATGTAAAGATTGCTATGGTGGATCGGATGGCGGCGCCAATAAGAACAGTACGACACGCGTTTCACAGAAGAATATGCAAGGTATGAAACGTCATTTATTGCAGTAATTTAAATAACAATAATATTTTCAAAAACATATTTTCCACAGAACAGATATTGTTCATTGTATGTTAATTTCATTCTACAACTTCAATTGTTTGATGTTATATACATTTATCTAGTCTAGGATGCCAGTAATTGTAGTAATTTATAAGCTTATTGCAATCGAGTTGTCTCTACACTTTTTATTCTAGGAATACTAATATGTCAGATAATCTCTATACACACATTGGCAAATTTAATAATGATAAACGGGGACATGATTATTCAATATGTAATTTAATTGTGTTGTACGTTAAAGGTTGCAGTGACGGATCTGAAGAACGTGTCAATATGGACAGGGCAACACATTCTTCAGAGAAAGATGTGCAAGGTATGAAAAGTCAATAATTCCACTAATTTGAATAAAAACAATATCTAAAAAGCATATTGTCCGACACAAAGAACAGACATTGTTCATTGTATGTTAATCTGATTCTACAGCTTAAATTGTTTTATGTAATATCGATTTTATCTAGTTGTCAGACTTCTGTATTTCAGTTCATATCACAAACAAACACATATGAAAAGACATATGAAAAGAGGAAAACAAAATGGTTAAATCTTACAGCGGTTTATTTCAAACTTTATTTCGATACACTTCAGTTTGAATGCCAATGCTTAACTCTGGACATCACAAAACATTAGTTTTAACACTTTATTGTGCTATTGTAGATCACACACTCATTTGTGCTGGTATCATTATGCTGGTGCAGTTACATAAGTTGCCAGTAACTCTTTCTATTAATAAGCTAATTGCGATTGTTTCTTTACACTTTTCTATCATAGGAATACTAATATTACTTAGATAATCTTTATACACACATTGGCAAAATTAATTGTGATAACCGGGGACATGGTTATTCTACATGTAATTAAGTTGTTTTTGTTGAATGTAAAGATTGCTATGGTGGATCGGAAGGCGGCGCCAATAAGAACAGTACGATACGCGTTTCACAGAAGAATATGCAAGGTATGAAACATCATTTATTGCAGTAATTTAAATAACAATAATATTTTCAAAAACATATTTTCCATAGAACAGATATTGTTCATTGTATGTTAATTTCATCCTACAACTTCAATTGTTTGATGTTATAGCAATTTATCTAGTCTAGGATGCCAGAAATTGTAGTAATTTATAAGCTTATTGCAATCGAGTTGTCTCTACACTTTTTATTCTAGGAATACTAATATATCAGATAATCTCTATACAAACATTGGCAAATTTAATAATGATAAACGGGGACATGATTATTCAATATGTAATTTAATTGTGTTGTACGTTAAAGGTTGCAGTGACGGATCTGAAGAACGTGTCAATATGGACAGGGCAACACATTCTTCAGAGAAAGATGTGCAAGGTATGAAAAGTCAATAATTCCACTAATTTGAATAAAAACAATATCTAAAAAGCATATTGTCCGACACAAAGAACAGACATTGTTCATTGTATGTTAATCTGATTCTACAGCTTAAATTGTTTTATGTAATATCGATTTTATCTAGTTGTCAGACTTCTGTATTTCAGTTCATATCACAAACAAACACATATGAAAAGACATATGAAAAGAGGAAAACAAAATCGTTATATCTTCCAGCGGTTTATTTCAAACTTTATTTCGATACACTTCAGTTTGAATGCCAATGCTTAACTGTGGACATCACAAAACATTAGTTTTAACACTTTATTGTGCTATTGTAGATCACACACTCATTTGTGCTGGTATCATTATGCTGGTGCAGTTACATAAGTTGCCAGTAACTCTTTCTATTAATAAGCTAATTGCGCTTGTTTCTTTACACTTTTCTATCATAGGAATACTAATATTACTTAGATAATCTTTATACACACATTGGCAAAATTAATTGTGATAACCGGGGACATGGTTATTCTACATGTAATTAAGTTGTTTTTGTTGAATGTAAAGATTGCTATGGTGGATCGGAAGGCGGCGCCAATAAGAACAGTACGACACGCGTTTCACAGAAGAATATGCAAGGTATGAAACGTCATTTATTGCAGTAATTTAAATAACAATAATATTTTCAAAAACATATTTTCCATAGAACAGATATTGTTCATTGTATGTTAATTTCATCTTACAACTTCAATTGTTTGATGTTATAGCAATTTATCTAGTCTAGGATGCCAGAAATTGTAGTAATTTATAAGCTTATTGCAATCGAGTTGTCTCTACACTTTTTATTCTAGGAATACTAATATGTCAGATAATCTCTATACACACATTGGCAAATTTAATAATGATAAACGGGGACATGATTATTCAATATGTAATTTAATTGTGTTGTACGTTAAAGGTTGCAGTGACGGATCTGAAGAACGTGTCAATATGGACAGGGCAACACATTCTTCAGAGAAAGATGTGCAAGGTATGAAAAGCCAATAATTCCACTAATTTGAATAAAAACAATATCTAAAAAGCATATTGTCCGACACAAAGAACAGACATTGTTCATTGTATGTTAATCTGATTCTACAGCTTAAATTGTTTTATGTAATATCGATTCTATCTAGTTGTCAGACTTCTGTATTTCAGTTCATATCACAAACAAACACATATGAAAAGACATATGAAAAGAGGAAAACAAAATTGTTATATCTTCCAGCGGTTTATTTAAAACTTTATTTCGATACACTTCAGTTTGAATGCCAATGCTTAACTGTGGACATCACAAAACATTATTTTTAACACTTTATTGTGCTATTGTAGATCACACACTCATTTGTGCTGGTATCATTATGCTGGTGCAGTTACATAAGTTGCCAGTAACTCTTTCTATTAATAAGCTAATTGCGATTGTTTCTTTACACTTTTCTATCATAGGAATACTAATATTACTTAGATAATCTTTATACACACATTGGCAAAATTAATTGTGATAACCGGGGACATGGTTATTCTACATGTAATTAAGTTGTTTTTGTTGAATGTAAAGATTGCTATGGTGGATCGGAAGGCGGCGCCAATAAGAACAGTACGACACGCGTTTCACAGAAGAATATGCAAGGTGTGAAACGTCATTTATTGCAGTAATTTAAATAACAATAATATTTTCAAAAACATATTTTCCATAGAACAGATATTGTTCATTGTATGTTAATTTCATCCTACAACTTCAATTGTTTGATGTTATAGCAATTTATCTAGTCTAGGATGCCAGTAATTGTAGTAATTTATAAGCTTATTGCAATCGAGTTGTCTCTACACTTTTTATTCTAGGTATACTAATATGTCAGATAATCTCTATACACACATTGGCAAATTTAATAATGATAAACGGGGACATGATTATTCAATATGTAATTTAATTGTGTTGTACGTTAAAGGTTGCAGTGACGGATCTGAAGAACGTGTCAATGTGGACAGGGCAACACATTCTTCAGAGAAAGATGTGCAAGGTATGAAAAGTCAATAATTCCACTAATTTGAATAAAAACAATATCTAAAAAGCATATTGTCCGACACAAAGAACAGACATTGTTCATTGTATGTTAATCTGATTCTACAGCTTAAATTGTTTTATGTAATATCGAGTTTATCTAGTTGTCAGACTTCTGTATTTCAGTTCATATCACAAACAAACACATATGAAAAGACATATGAAAAGAGGAAAACAAAATTGTTAAATCTTCCAGCGGTTTATTTCAAACTTTATTTCGATACATTTCAGTTTGAATGCCAATGCTTAACTGTGGACATCACAAAACATTATTTTTAACACTTTATTGTGCTATTGTAGATCACACACTCGTTTTTGCTGATATCATTATGCTGGTGCAGTTACATAAGTTGCCAGTAACTCTTTCTATTAATAAGCTAATTGCGATTGTTTCTTTACACTTTTCTATCATAGGAATACTAATATTACTTAGATAATCTTTATACACACATTGGCAAAATTAATTGTGATAACCGGGGACATGGTTATTCTACATGTAATTAAGTTGTTTTTGTTGAATGTAAAGATTGCTATGGTGGATCGGAAGGCGGCGCCAATAAGAACAGTACGATACGCGTTTCACAGAAGAATATGCAAGGTATGAAACGTCATTTATTGCAGTAATTTAAATAACAATAATATTTTCAAAAACATATTTTCCATAGAACAGATATTGTTCATTGTATGTTAATTTCATTCTACAACTTCAATTGTGTGATGTTATAGCAATTTATCTAGTCTATGAGGCCAGTAATTGTAGTAATTTATAAGCTTATTGCAATCGAGTTGTCTCTACACTTTTTACTCTAGGAATACTAATATATCAGATAATCTCTATACACACATTGGCAAATTTAATAATGATAAACGGGAACATGATTATTCAATATGTAATTTAACTGTGTTGTACGTTAAAGGTTGCAGTGACGGATATGAAGAACGTGTCAATATGGACAGGGCAACACATTCTTCAGAGAAAGATGTGCAAGGTATGAAAAGTCAATAATTCCACTAATTTGAATAAAAACAATATCTAAAAAGCATATTGTCCGACACAAAGAACAGACATTGTTCATTGTATGTTAATCTGATTCTACAGCTTAAATTGTTTTATGTAATATCGAGTTTATCTAGTTGTCAGACTTCTGTATTTCAGTTCATATCACAAACAAACACATATGAAAAGACATATGAAAAGAGGAAAAACAAAATTGTTATATCTTCCAGCGGTTTATTTAAAACTTTATTTCGATACACTTCAGTTTGAATGCCAATGCTTAACTGTGAACATCACAAAACATTATTGTTAACACTTTATTGTGCTATTGTAGATCACACACTCATTTGTGCTGGTATCATTATGCTGGTGCAGTTACATAGGTTGCCAGTAACTCTTTCTATTAATAAGCTAATTGCGAGTGTTTCTTTACACTTTTCTATCATAGGAATACTAATATTACTTAGATAATCTTTATACACACATTGGAAAAATTAATTGTGATAACCGGGGACATGGTTATTCTACATGTAATTAAGTTGTTTTTGTTGAATGTAAAGATTGCTATGGTGGATCGGAAGACGGCGCCAATAAGAACAGTACGACACGCGTTTCACAGAAGAATATGCAAGGTATGAAACGTCATTTATTGCAGTAATTTAAATAACGATAATATTTTCAAAAACATATTTTCCATTGAACAGATATTGTTCATTGTATGTTAATTTCATTCTACAACTTCAATTGTTTGATGTTATAGCAATTTATCTAGTCTAGGATGCCAGTAATTGTAGTAATTTATAAGCTTATTGCAATCGAGTTGTCTCTACACTTTTTATTCTAGGAATACTAATATGTCAGATAATCTCTATACACACATTGGCAAATTTAATAATGATAAACGGGGACATGATTATTCAATATGTAATTTAACTGTGTTGTACGTTAAAGGTTGCAGTGACGGATCTGAAGAACGTGTCAATATGGACAGGGCAACACATTCTTCAGAGAAAGATGTGCAAGGTATGAAAAGTCAATAATTCCACTAATTTGAATAAAAACAACATCTAAAAAGCATATTGTCCGACACAAAGAACAGACATTGTTCATTGTATGTTAATCTGATTCTACAGCTTAAATTGTTTTATGTAATATCGATTCTATCTAGTTGTCAGACTTCTGTATTTCAGTTCATATCACAAACAAACACATATGAAAAGACATATGAAAAGAGGAAAACAAAATTGTTATATCTTCCAGCGGTTTATTTAAAACTTTATTTCGATACACTTCAGTTTGAATGCCAATGCTTAACTGTGGACATCACAAAACATTATTTTTAACACTTTATTGTGCTATTGTAGATCACACACTCATTTCTGCTGGTATCATTATGCTGGTGCAGTTACATAAGTTGCCAGTAACTCTTTCTATTAATAAGCTAATTGCGATTGTTTCTTTACACTTTTCTATCATAGGAATACTAATATTACTTAGATAATCTTTATACACACATTGGCAAAATTAATTGTGATAACCGGGGACATGGTTATTCTACATGTAATTAAGTTGTTTTTGTTGAATGTAAAGATTGCTATGGTGGATCGGAAGGCGGCGCCAATAAGAACAGTACGACACGCGTTTCACAGAAGAATATGCAAGGTATGAAACGTCATTTATTGCAGTAATTTAAATAACAATAATATTTTCAAAAACATATTTTCCATAGAACAGATATTGTTCATTGTATGTTAATTTCATCCTACAACTTCAATTGTTTGATGTTATAGCAATTTATCTAGTCTAGGATGCCAGAAATTGTAGTAATTTATAAGCTTATTGCAATCGAGTTGTCTCTACACTTTTTATTCTAGGAATACTAATATGTCAGATAATCTCTATACACACATTGGCAAATTTAATAATGATAAACGGGGACATGATTATTCAATATGTAATTTAATTGTGTTGTACGTTAAAGGTTGCAGTGACGGATCTGAAGAACGTGTCAATATGGACAGGGCAACACATTCTTCAGAGAAAGATGTGCAAGGTATGAAAAGTCAATAATTCCACTAATTTGAATAAAAACAATATCTAAAAAGCATATTGTCCGACACAAAGAACAGACATTGTTCATTGTATGTTAATCTGATTCTACAGCTTAAATTGTTTTATGTAATATCGATTCTATCTAGTTGTCAGACTTCTGTATTTCAGTTCATATCACAAACAAACACATATGAAAAGACATATGAAAAGAGGAAAACAAAATTGTTATATCTTCCAGCGGTTTATTTAAAACTTTATTTCGATACACTTCAGTTTGAATGCAAATGCTTAACTGTGGACATCACAAAACATTATTTTTAACACTTTATTGTGCTATTGTAGATCACACACTCATTTGTGCTGGTATCATTATGCTGGTGCAGTTACATAAGTTGCCAGTAACTCTTTCTATTAATAAGCTAATTGCGATTGTTTCTTTACACTTTTCTATCATAGGAATACTAATATTACTTAGATAATCTTTATACACACATTGGCAAAATTAATTGTGATAACCGGGGACATGGTTATTCTACTTGTAATTAAGTTGTTTTTGTTGAATGTAAAGATTGCTATGGTGGATCGGAAGGCGGCGCCAATAAGAACAGTACGACACGCGTTTCACAGAAGAATATGCAAGGTATGAAACGTCATTTATTGCAGTAATCTAAATAACAATAATATTTTCAAAAACATATTTTCCATAGAACAGATATTGTTCATTGTATGTTAATTTCATTCTACAACTTCAATTGTTTGATGTTATAGCAATTTATCTAGTCTAGGATGCCAGTAATTGTAGTAATTTATAAGCTTATTGCAATCGAGTTGTCTCTACACTTTTTATTCTAGGTATACTAATATGTCAGATAATCTCTATACACACATTGGCAAATTTAATAATGATAAACGGGGACATGATTATTCAATATGTAATTTAATTGTGTTGTACGTTAAAGGTTGCAGTGACGGATCTGAAGAACGTGTCAATATGGACAGTGCAACACATTCTTCAGAGAAAGATGTGCAAGGTATGAAAAGTCAATAATTCCACTAATTTGAATAAAAACAATATCTAAAAAGCATATTGTCCGACACAAAGAACAGACATTGTTCATTGTATGTTAATCTGATTCTACAGCTTAAATTGTTTTATGTAATATCGAGTTTATCTAGTTGTCAGACTTCTGTATTTCAGTTCATATCACAAACAAACACATATGAAAAGACATATGAAAAGAGGAAAACAAAATTGTTAAATCTTCCAGCGGTTTATTTCAAACTTTATTTCGATACATTTCAGTTTGAATGCCAATGCTTAACTGTGGACATCACAAAACATTATTTTTAACACTTTATTGTGCTATTGTAGATCACACACTCATTTTTGCTGATATCATTATGCTGGTGCAGTTACATAAGTTGCCAGTAACTCTTTCTATTAATAAGCTAATTGCGATTGTTTCTTTACACTTTTCTATCATAGGAATACTAATATTACTTAGATAATCTTTATACACACATTGGAAAAATTAATTGTGATAACCGGGGACATGGTTATTCTACATGTAATTAAGTTGTTTTTGTTGAATGTAAAGATTGCTATGGTGGATCGGAAGGCGGCGCCAATAAGAACAGTACGATACGCGTTTCACAGAAGAATATGCAAGGTATGAAACGTCATTTATTGCAGTAATTTAAATAACAATAATATTTTCAAAAACATATTTTCCATAGAACAGATATTGTTCATTGTATGTTAATTTCATTCTACAACTTCAATTGTTTGATGTTATAGCAATTTATCTAGTCTATGATGCCAGTAATTGTAGTAATTTATAAGCTTATTGCAATCGAGTTGTCTCTACACTTTTTATTCTAGGAATACTAATATATCAGATAATCTCTATACACACATTGGCAAATTTAATAATGATAAACGGGGACATGATTATTCAATATGTAATTTAATTGTGTTGTACGTTAAAGGTTGCAGTGACGGATATGAAGAACGTGTCAATATGGACAGGGCAACACATTCTTCAGAGAAAGATGTGCAAGGTATGAAAAGTCAATAATTCCACTAATTTGAATAAAAACAATATCTAAAAAGCATATTGTCCGACACAAAGAACAGACATTGTTCATTGTATGTTAATCTGATTCTACAGCTTAAATTGTTTTATGTAATATCGAGTTTATCTAGTTGTCAGACTTCTGTATTTCAGTTCATATCACAAACAAACACATATGAAAAGACATATGAAAAGAGGAAAACAAAATTGTTATATCTTCCAGCGGTTTATTTAAAACTTTATTTCGATACACATCAGTTTGAATGCCAATGCTTAACTGTGGACATCACAAAACATTATTTTTAACACTTTATTGTGCTATTGTAGATCACACACTCATTTGTGCTGGTATCATTATGCTGGTGCAGTTACATAAGTTGCCAGTAACTCTTTCTATTAATAAGCTAATTGCGATTGTTTCTTTACACTTTTCTATCATAGGAATACTAATATTACTTAGATAATCTTTATACACACATTGGCAAAATTAATTGTGATAACCGGGGACATTGTTATTCTACATGTAATTAAGTTGTTTTTGTTGAATGTAAAGATTGCTATGGTGGATCGGAAGGCGGCGCCAATAAGAACAGTACGACACGCGTTTCACAGAAGAATATGCAAGGTATGAAACGTCATTTATTGCAGTAATTTAAATAACAATAATATTTTCAAAAACATATTTTCCACAGAACAGATATTGTTCATTGTATGTTAATTTCATTCTACAACTTCAATTGTTTGATGTTATAGCAATTTATCTAGTAGTAACTGTATTTCTCTTCATGTTACAGACGGACACTTTTAAAATATACAATATTCAATCTCAGCAAAATGAATTAGAATCTGGAGTTGGTTAGATATTTTGACTATTATATACGTTCGTTTATCAACATATAATAATTAGGTTCATATGCATGTTTTTATGACAATGACGACATATGGAAAGAATAAAGAGAAATTTGTTAAATCGTCCAGCGGTTTATATAACGCTTTATTTCGATACACTTCAGTTTGAATCTCATTGGATAACTGGGGACATTGAGTAAAATACTTTTCATCACTTAATTGTGCTTTTATTAACGACACGACACAATCCGTATGGTGCCAGTTATCATGTAAATCTCATTCTATACCTGAAATTGTTATATGTAATAGCAATTGTATCTAGTTGTCAGACTACTGTATTTCTGTTCATGTAACAAACATTTCAAAGAATTATCAAATTTAACATCCACAAAATGATGAGAATCCGGAGTTAGATTTTTGGACTATTATTTACGTTCCTTTATCAAAATATAACAATTAGTTATATACGTCCATACCTCCCGAAAATCTTGTGTCGCGCGTATCTATAACACCGCTTTGGCTAGAGTCACCAAACTTCACAGAACATTCTTTTCAACACTCTATTGTGCCATTATAGATCGCAGAGTCATTTGTGCTGAAATCATAATGCAAGTGCAGTTACGTATGGTGCCAGTAATTGTTTTTTAATAATTAGCTACATGCGAAAAAATTACAATTTTGTATTCCTTGAATAGTAATATATCAGATACTCTATATACACACATTGGCAAAATTAATTACGATAACCGGAGAAATGTTCTTGTCATGTTACAAACACACACTTTTAAAATATACAAGATTTAACAGCTGAATGAGAAGCCCGGCCGGGTAGCTCAATTGGTAGCGTATCTGACTCGTGATCTGGAGGTCACGGGTTCGATACCCGGTTGCGGCGACATTCTTTCGGGCGATGTTTTCCATTGCCTCTCACCTCTGATATATGTGAGAAAGTAGTCAGTGGCTTCGAAAGAATGTTGTGTAAGTACTGGTGTGGGAAAGCCAGGAAAACATGGGTAGGTGCACTGACCGCCGTGATATGACCAAAGCTGTTGAAAGCGGCGTTAAACTCCAAACAAACCAAACCAAAAGCTGAATGAGAATCTGGGTTTAAATAACACTTTCGTTCGATACCCTTCAGCTTGAATGCCAATTATTAACTGGGGACATCATGAAATATTCTTTTTAACACTTCATTGAGCTATAATAGACCACACAATCATTTGTGCCGATAGTATTAGGCATGCAATACGGTAATAATAAAGTATTAAAATTGTTGTTTGAATACACTTCAGTTTGTTTGCCAGTGGCTAAATGGGGACATAAAGAAAAGTATTTTCTTACTTTATTATGAACTCGACAGACATATTTCGGTATAATTAAAAGTAACATATATATCGTCACCTCAACGGAAAGCTATCATAACTCCCTAAATCCAACCTGTTTGTTACGCTACAAACATTACGCGATTTTATAGGGATTTTGGATGCTTTTTAAAATACTATATTGCATTTTATAGGTAGAAGAAGGCTACATTCTCGCTTCGATGGGAAATATCAGTGGAATGCTACAGCTATCACCTCAACCACAGAAGAAGAATCGTATAACGACTCTGAGTGTTCACCAGAAGACTTCTCTTACCCTTCGTCTGAAGTTGATTCCGACTTTGTCCCAGGCTCAGAATCGGATGAAAGTGAAGACATAGAAGACGATTATGGGTCAATAATGCAGAAACATTTACAAGAACCCATCGCTACTTTATCAACTGATATGCCATCTGCTAAAGTCGTGCAAGATATATGTGTGCCAGCGGATCCAAGCTTAGCCCCGCAAAATGATTATCACGATCGAGAGTCAACAACTTTGTCCACTATTGTACCTCATTCTCAAGAATCTTACACCGTAATACCTACAAAAAACACGTCTATCCGAATCTACGACAAGAAACATAGCTGTCTGTATTGCAATTTTCCACAAAGTAAATTGCCTCGCCATTTGACTACTAAACATGCGGATGAAAAGGAGGTACAACTTTATATGCAGGAGAAAGACGATAAAGTAAAACGAAACATGCTGACGAAACTAAGAAATGTAGGTAACTATCAGCACAACGCTAAGGTTATTCGCGAAAATAAAGGTTATTTGATGGTAAAATACAGACCTACTCAAGCAAATGAATCAGATGAGTACCTTCCGTGTGAGTTTTGTTACGGTTATTACAAAGCTTATGAATTGTGGAAACATGCCAGGCGATGTACTTTAGCTCCAAACAGCAGCACCAACAGCACAAAGTATAGACGAGTAGTAACGTCAAGCCGTCTACTTCTGCCGGTAACTGAAAAAACAACATCTGGGCTCAGAGAACTACTGTCTTCGCTTAATTCCGATGAGATTTCACGCATTGTAAAGAGCGATCGCTTGATCCTGAAGTTAGGTGAGAAAATCTTTAAAAAACATGGACATGACAAAGAACAATACAATATGATACGCACTAATTTGAGGGAGCTAGGGCGCTTGCTTAAACAACTGCGCACGTCATCTGAAAATCCCAATGCAACACTACAGGACTTCATAGACCCTGTGCAGTTCAAGAAAGTTGTTGATTCCACGAAACTCATCTCTGGATTCTCAGTAAAAACCAACATTTATTAAACACCATCCCTAGCTTTGAAGATAGGGCATTCACTTAAGAAATGCTGCAAGATCATTGAGGGTGAAGCAATTGAAACAGACGACGAAAACAAAATAAAAAAATCCACGGGTTTTTTCAAGCTCATTGAAATGAATTGGACTGATGAAGTTTCTACGCATGCGCTACGCACTCTAGGAGAAAGAAAAAGGAACAAAGTCAAGCTTGTACCACTCACCAACGACGTCAAATTGTTAAATTGCCATCTTAAAGCCAAAGGGAAAGATGCTTATGGAACGCTCGAAGCAAGCACATCAAGCATTTCAGCATGGTCGGATTTAAGTAGAATCACTTTGACACAGATAATACTCTTTAACCGTAGACGTCAAGGTGAAGTCTCTAAAATGACACTCGCTGACTTCAAAGAACACCATAGCGCCAGCGAAGTAGACATCAGCAAATCATTGTCATCCTTTGAGCAAAAGCTCTGTAAAATCTTTCGACGCATCGAAATAGTGGGAAAACGTGGTAGAACAGTTCCTGTAATTTTGACAAATGAGATAATAACATGGATAAATCTCCTGATTAAAACAAGAAATGATGTTGGAGTAGACTCACAGAACCATTTCATCTTTGCGAGGACGCACTATAGCTCGAAAGGTCACATCAGAGGGAGTGACTGCATTCGAGAATTTAGTGAGGAGTGTGGCGCAGAACGACCAAACCTGTTGCGTTCTACCAAGCTAAGATTTCAGATCGCTACTCTGTCACAGATTTTAAATCTGAAAGACAATGAATTGGATCTCCTGGCGGACTTCCTTGGCCACGATATAAGGGTACATCGTGAATTCTATCGCCTTCCAGAGCATACTCTGCAAGTTGCAAAAGTGTCGAAGATTCTGATGGCTATGGAGAGTGGGCAGATATCGAAACAAGCCGGAAAAAGCCTAGATGAAATCGTCTTAGATGTTGATGAAGGTAAGTAGAACATATATATTACATATTGAGGCCTGCATGGTTGCATATAAGACGTTGATAATTCAAAATGAAAATCATACATAAATATTTTAGTCTTGCATACAACCCTCGATAATTGTTAAATATTTGGCTTATACAAAACACTGGACAGATAAATGTATTCATGGTAATGCTTCTAAAAGTGTTAAACGATACTTATATTTAGGATTCCATGAGGTAGTGCATATTCCTAGCACTCGTATATAAGTTATTGAATGTGCATCATGTTTTTCTTGTGTTAAAGTTTTATCCCTTTCAACCCCAAATTTAAAAAGAATTGTTTAATAGATAAAACGTTTAGATTAACAAACGTGTGTGATTTTGTTCAATAACAAAATCTTAACAATTGAACTCTGCTGTGTGATCTGCAGACAATGAATCACCTGGTCAATTGCTGTAGACAAGGTTTCCTTCCTAGGAAAGTCTTTGTCATATCAAAGTCAAAGAGAACAAATTAAAATACTTGTAAATTTTAGCATATAACACAAAGTGTTGACCCTGACCAGATGCCATGTCGAAGACGTGTCAGCTGGTCTAGGTCTGCACCTGTTGGGGTGTGTTATAGTTTGAAATAATAAAATACGTTCAAAAGTGCAGCATCTGATCAGAGGGCTCCAATAGGAGTCCTCTTATCTAGTGCTACATTGTCCTCAAGCCCTCTATAGCGGGCTATATGGCTTAAAAAGTTAATCTTAATCTTACAGAGATTGAGGTAGAGATGAATGATGTTGCCGAATGTGACGAAGACGAAGATGAGGACTCATCGAGTGGTACGTCGATTGGGCACCTTTACTAAATAGAATCTTATCATTGAAAATTATTTTCTCTACACTTAACCGAGTAAAGAAAGTGGATTTTAAATTTCACAGCGTTGACGGTATGAATACGATAACGTTTGAAGGTCGCTGCATGGTACAGGTTGAGCTTGTGTGTACTTTTCCGCTAGATATTAACACATGCCAAAAGGCACCAAACTATGAATAATCTGTATCCGTTATCATATATCATGTAGGAATTTCACAAAAGAACCGGTCAAGATCAGTATCATTCCGCACAAAACACTGAGTTATTGTACATCTTTCAGGCTTAGGTATGGGTGACAACTATTAAGTCTTGTTACACACCAATATACAAAAAAGCTAGTGTTGGTAAATACTGAACTGACTGATTAATGATGTTAGACAATATTGATATGTGTAACAAGATTGATGTTAATTTCAGAGATGGCATCAACAAGCATAACCACTGCCGTAAATGTGCAAGAACCAGTTGTACGAGGTAAGGTTTATGATGATTGTTGATTTTGTGACAATTAGGGGGTATAATTATGCATATCACATCTAAACTCTTGCTGTGGAATACAACATATAGTAAATATGATCCTCCGAAAGCATACAATACACTCCGAATATAGCAAAAGGCAGTCACGGTTTTATTGTGACTGTTCATTGTTAGTAATTGAGAATGATGCACAGCCAGCGCCCCTTAGCACCGGTTTATTCAAGAGCAACCTAAATAGATAATACTAAAAAATAACTGCACTATGGACGAAGTACGGACAACGTTTTACTGTAGTCACACAAGAACTAGGATGTTTCGATTTTATTGTGATTTTGAATTGGCAATAATTGAAGCCTGCTTTTACGGAGTGGTTGACGCTTCCGTGATGTTAAGCAGCGTAAATGCAGTTAGTTCCTGGATGAATGTGTAACATTGTGAGAGACTCTGTGCATGTTACAGTTTTAAAAGACAACGTCGGTTAATACGATTACATTAAGTTATCAAATTAAATTTTGTTTAATTTGATATAAGCATTGTTAAAATTGTGCACATAGTTTAACAGTAATGGAACTAAAGAAAGCAACTTATGAATAACCGGAATACATCACAGTCGTAATGAAATGTATATTAAATCCATTTAAAGCACTTACAGAACCGAAAAAGTTTGTCAATAACCTTACTTAAACAAAGTGACAAATAAGACATTGCTCTCACGAGGAATGTCTTCTTTTCACACTGTTTTCAACTGTGAGTATGAGGGGGGGGGGGGGGGGGGGGGAATTTAACGGAAGCCGCACCAGACGCGTACATGATTGTTAAGTCTTAACTATTTTTATTGAACGAGTCAATTAAAACGATAAGGCACGAGGCTATGCCGAGTGTCATACAGTTTCTGTCGTCGAGTTTAATAAAAAATGTAAGACTCTTTTTATCACGTAACCCTAGAAAGCTTTTACTTTCTTACAAGATCACAACGCTTTAAACAAAGGTTTCAGTCAAAATTTAACGGGACGCTGAACGCGACATCTTGACCACGATAACCTTGACGTCATGTTTCAATTAGAACGTTCATTGACGAACGTCACGTTATGGTTCTCTGTTTTACCTATCGACGCAGTAATAACCGCATTCAAAATATTAATTTGAATAGAAAATGCACGAACGTCATACGATTTAAGGCACTCGTTTACGTTACTCCTGGACCACAGGCTATGGGAGACATAACGTTGCTTTGCTTTCATGCAGTACTGTACCTTAACAATTCCCATTGATGCTGTTATTTCACATATTATTTTTTGCAGGTGAAAAGAGAAAGCTTCAAAAAAAGCCCTGGTCAGAAGCGGAAAAAACAGTTGTGCTTAAGTATTTTGAAAACGATATTCTGATGAATAAACTGCCTGGAAAGAGAAACATTGAAGAGTGTATGAGACAAAACCCGATACTGCAAAAGCGTACGTGGAAAAACATTAAAGACTGTGTGAGAAATAGGATACAGTCCAAAAAGGGAAAACGTCTATTTTAAATGAAAATGTAAATGATATGGGCTTCAACGTTGTATACGGACGATATAGTATTCTAATTTTACTCAAAAAATGGCTGTACTGTCTGACGACCTGTTCAAGCAATGCGTTTGACCGCATGCATGTTAATGTTGAGTCTAATAATGTCCTTAAGGCCCCTTTTCTTGCAAAGGTTATCTTCAAAACATAGGCTATACATGTAAATCCAACTGCACATCCCGATTTAAGAAGCCCTCAACAATAGCAGCACGTCTAAGGGACACTGACATATTTGAACCTAAAGTAGTCATGCTCACAGCCAGTCTGCACACGTGTGAACAACTTACGATTCTCTTAATTTGAATGGCTCAAAGTGTATGAATATCGTATGCACTTGCGGCGTTGTAGCATGGAAGCGACGAGGAGAGTATCCAATCATAAGCACGTGCGCACTCTAAGACATACAATTTAAATCTAAACAATAAAACTCAAAAATCTAAAGACTAACTGGTTGAAAATCTTAACAAATAAAATTGATGAACATGTAGCAAAACATTGCAAAGGATTCAAAGAAGAATGCGCCGTAGCGTAGTGTACATACATTTCCTTGATGACTTATCGACATCCTAGTCGTAAGAGATCGTATCTGCACAAAAAATATATATGCAGATGCCATCTTTTAACTCTGTGGTGTCGATATCAATTTATGACTAGTTATTGATGTTGAAATGGAATGTGTATTGTTAACTTGAACACACGGGGCCACATGTGCATTGTAGACTCCTAAATGAGCTTTTAAATTTGGAAACGGAATACCCCTAAAGCTGGTGTTAGGGGGCATTGACAGTTTTGTACTTTCCATTGTTTTCAATTAACAGTTTAAATCAAACCGAGACTGATGAATCGGTCTTCACACGTACATTATTGTGAATGTATAACTTCCCTTATTGACAAAGAAAACGTTATTGTTTCAATTACAATCAATATGAATGCACATGTCTGCTGCTTCAAATATATCGTAAATGCACAATATTTTCACTAACATTTATTTCACATGGAAGCATTCAGATAGATATTCTGCAGTATAGTGTACATGTATTTGTTGGTATACCGGGGCATCTAAACCGAAGATTCTTCTCTCACTTTCATTTCTGAAGAGGATTATCGCATCGGTTTAAATATTCAGCCAATTCATTATCAGTCACATATCGATAAATGTTGATTGAAGATAACTTTATGTGTTCTGTATTATGTCTGTCTGAACATTTTATATTTTGCTTGTATGTTATATAATATCCATCACTGGAGGATTTAAAAATGTAACATTAAGATGTTTCCAGTGTAACAATCATTACTCCCAAGAGTTGCAAATGCACATCATGTGGTATGAAAATGGATGCTCTGCTATGAATTTAACCATACATATTCTTTATTTTCTCCAAATTGAATAGCACGAAACCGGATTTTCAACTTTTTGTTCAGTATAACCGAGGAGTGCATTAAAAGATTGTACTTAGTACATATGTTTTTCAAATGTAGATAGTCAGTTTTTGCATGCAATTTTCGAAGCAATAATGAGTATATGCTATTTTTAAACTGCTATTATTTTCTTTTCCTACGGGGACATCTTAACCCTTTCAGTGCTGGACATGCATATGCGTTTCGTTGCAAACAGTGTAAACCTAGACCAGAGGGCTCCTGATGGAGCAGTTTTAGTTGATTTTGTTAACGAATGTAAATGTTCTTAAATTAATATGTAAAGTGGGTGGAGCTTAATATGAATATTCAGCACTGAAAGAGTTAACAATGGAAATTCCATTTAAAGATTTTTAAAGTTAAACAAACGATGTTTTATTTCGTCAACATAAACCCTGGTATACCTCTCTTGCTTATCTATAGCGTTGTAATATTCCATTCAATAAACAAGAGTATTCTGAAATGAAAAACAGTTGGTATTACAGGTATATGACTGAAGAAAAAACATGATATTACAGATTTTTTTGTACTTTTGTATCAGTATATATGGAAAATGTCACTGCTAAAAATAATGATAAACAGGATATATCATGTAATCAAAGATCCTGTACTTAGAGTTGATATTATAGTCCCTAACCCCCATTGAAACGTTTTTTCCAATGCTATTTAAACATGATGTAATGCAATGACGCTTTGGTGACAAGGATAATTTTTCTTTTGCAGAGTGATGTTTTCTCTCGCCACAAATGCCTATAACAAAGCTTTTATTTGTGTAGTTTACGACGTAATTAAATTGAATTGGATGGAATTAACAATAGTCAATACATGTAATACGATTAAACTGTGCCGCTTTTATTTTAAATGAATTCATACAAATAAACTGTAATGACTGGAAACGCTGAAATTGTTTGTATTTTGTGCTGTCTCAACATCTATAACTATCTTGATATTATATTCAAATATTGCTGATTAACTCGTTAATGGAAGGCTCTGATTGGAGTCTACACTTTTACCGAAAATACCATAGGGTACATCTACATTTTGGTATATAATTTGAAAATATGGTAACCCAGCTGCGAAAAGTGTCGTCTGCTCAAACTCACGCCTGCGTCATTTCTAAGCAACATGAAATGCACAGAACAAATGTTATCTATTGTTTAAATAATGCACACATTGGATCTTGATCAGACGCCGACCTTCTCGGCGTCTGATCAATATCCAAGATGTTTGCATATGTCACCACAGTCGTGGAATAGCAGGATAAGGGTTAACTTTAAATCCTGCTCTAAAAAATGTCGTCTGCTCAATTGGTATCCTGCTTCATTATAAACATCTTCCGAAAACGGTTTTACCGATTTGATTAGCCCCCAATTCGGTTCCGATTCCCGTTTCAATTTAACCCTTTCCTCCACAAGCTATTTTTAGACTAATCCACAAGGAAAAAATGTGATGAAAAATCTAGGCAAAAGAAAAATGTCATTTTTGAATTGTATTGAAATCATTGTAGAAAATGCTTAATTTCCTACAATGTTTTCAATAGCCATCAGTAACAGAGGCGCTAAAAGGCGCTTCTGTGGAGGAAAGGGTTAATTTGTTTCCGAACTGTATAGTCGCACATGAATAGTCAGTAGGTCACAATACTGGGTTTGGAGGAGAGGTATACCCTCGCAAACGAAGTTTGAGAGCCGCCATATAGGAGTCAGCCTATTGGCCTGTCCGTCTGTCCGGACGTCTATGGGAGTACTCGTGGGGTGCGCGGTTTTCCTAAAGCCCACTCACCACCCTTATTAAGACACGTAGATAAAAAGGTTTTTTGTTTGTTTTATAACGGGTATCTCATTTGCATATTAATGCTATTCATTCCGTAAAAAGGGTGATAATTACGGAATGAATATCATACTTGTGGGTTGCAACCAACAATATTCAAACAAAAGAAATAACCCAACAAGTACACTTCATAAGTACGTCCGTATCACTGTCTGTCTGTCAGAAAATCCATTTAACCATAAATTCAAAAGTATTTCGCTGACCTCGAGAAATTTCAAACATTCATTCATCATTACAGGTCCTAAGATTTGACCATAACCTTAGTATGAATTTTGATTGAATCATATCTATTTACAGACATATGAAACTTGCGAGAATTAGTGATAGGTCTAGATGAAAACCGCTACAGCATTTTTTGTCCATTCAGGATTATTCCTTCATTGATTAACTTATTGACTTTAAGTTACGGTTTTGTTATAGTTTAAATCCGTTTTAAACGCACTGTTCCGGGATGATATTTTGAGCAAATGTATTTAATGCCTGCAGTCCGCATATGCTAATCCGGGGCGTCACTTTCCGCTTACAGCAGTGGAAAATGTCTGTGCGGACTGAAATCCTAATCTGGGACGACACTTTAGGTTCTCTTCATTTTTTTACGGTTTTCCATACAACTAATGGAGGATTGACTGCAACGATACCGCAACGGAAACAAAAATGTTGCTTTCAGGAGTTTCAATAGTTTACCTTAGTGTACCGGTGCATAAACAAGTTGTTATAATTCAACATGTACTCAAGTTCAATTACCACATTATACAAATCAACGAGTAACAAATGCAACAATAACAAGACAGTGGTGTGTAAAATTATATTTGAAAATAGTGCATAAACGGGGACAAGTGTGTATCAATGAAATCTACTCTTTCAATAGCGTGTGTACATCGTTCCCCGTATATTGATAGTCAATCGGGGACACTAGTCGAATATTGATATTTTAATGATATTAGTTCATAAGATAGTCACATTTACTCCTTACTTCTAAAAAAATATGATTTTACAAACGGGGACGTCCCCGGTTGATGGGTGTCCCCGATTGGAAGGTGTGTATTCATATGATTGTCCCCGATTGACACCAAATACATACGCACACACACACACACACACACACACACAAACACATACAGATAGACGGATTGACATACCCATACATAAAGACAGAGAAAAAGAGATAAAGAGAGAGAGAGAGAGCGAGAGGGCATGAAAGGAACATATTGCACTATTATATTTTTCAATTAATTACCTTTAAATCTTCTCTGGATCTACAAAGCCGTGAACAAATTAAAACTTAATTCACTATTTCGGAAATCGAAATTCTTCAAGTCATATCAAATAAAGTATCGAAGGATATCCGCAGTTTAAATGAATGCTGCATTGTTACATCCTGCATTTTGAAAAGTGTGTTTTATATTATACAGCGGGTTGTTATAAAGCAAAAACGATAAAGACATCACGTGTATATTTATTTAATGTCTGTACCGTGTTGGTGTATAAAACGGGTTATGGAATTTTTTGTTGAATACCCTTGTATATTTAACATTCTATTATTTTAAGAATTTAGAAAGGTATGTGCTGGACGGGTAAAAGGTTGGGTAGGTGGATAAGACGGCTGCCAGTATATGAACACGAATGATATAAACAGCATATGTGACAAAAACTACATAAGACATTTTTTGGTGAAATAATCTAAACAAAATAATTTCTACGGCGTATAAAAGGAAAAGGATGAAGATTGAGTAGATCATTTATATACACCTGGGTCGAAATGAAGAACACGTTCTTTCTAAAATGTTCAATTTTGCCTAATAATTATAGTAAGGCGACAAAAATAAATGTCAATTGACTTTTTTATAATATTTTGTTGTGAAAATTGCCTCTTTAAACAAGCACAGTGAAGTTCCAAATACTTTAATCAATAAATCTAAGCTTAATATTTTACGAAACATAATGTGTAAAATATAAAAAATGATGTAACATATCATCCACTAAAACTGTCTATGGATCCATATTAACCTAAACATAGAATAACACAATATGGAGTAAACGGACCTCTAGCCCTTATAACGTCATTCATATGTGTTTATATAGACGATATTAGCCGCTGAATATTGGCCCGGGGATTGTTACATTCCTTTTGGTCAAGGATTCCATAGAAGCTTGTGTAGAACGTACGGGATGGTACATGTACATTGATCAAATAATTTTGCAAAAGTGGCCACTAAGGTGCTCTATTTACTTTGTATAACACATTAATATGAATATAATGGTGCTTCATTTTTGCCCAAGTGTATATTCTATTTAAAATCTTATTTCACTCTGACAGTATCATGGTTTTTTTTTGGAATTTAATATCAGTTTCAAATTAACAATCTGTTTTCACGTTTTATTACTGTCGATATGCATCTTTACTTTGCTTTTATATGATCACGTGACTCCCGATCACCAGCTATATAGTATGCGCCCCTCGTGCTTACTGGTAGGGAGTTATAAGGTTATATTGATATCATATCTATTATATTATTGCGTTATATTGCTTTATTGCATAGTGTGTATAAAATACTGCGTTGATGAGAACAACATATAGTAAATAACACATTATCCGTCTTTGAGTTGACATTTCGCCTTTCTCTTAAGTATGAACTTCAACGAAAGTACTTTTGTGCCGAAATGTGTATCAAATAGTCTAGTTCTCCTCACATGCTTCACTTGCTAAGTCATTTGTAATGTTTATTTGTGTAATTTTGTTTCTTTTGGCCTATCAAAAATTGTATTTGTATTAAAAACAAAATTCTACATTTAAATTCGATTAATACAAGGCGTTGCTAATTCCCTGCGGCTGAGTGATTAGCGTGTCACGTTTACAAACGGCCGTCTGTGTAATGTTATCAACGTTTTAGGGGAAATGACGTAAATAAACATAGAACGACGAATACGCTCGAACATCAACGTGTATATAATAATCAAGTTCTACCATTGTACATAATATCGTGATCTATTGATTGTTTGTTGTTTTACACCACTTTCAACAATTTTTAAGTTATGTCACGGCGTTTCCTGGGTATGTTACCAGTACAACAGTTTATTTATCTTGACATCACCCAGCCAGTACACCAGTACATCTGGTACATTTTTCTTGAAACCAGCCAGGTAATCGCAAAATAATCCCCACAACCCTAAGTGCCAATGAGTGCGGTCATTACTAAGATATTTCGTGTCTTTGGTATGACAATGATAAAACAAGGGACACGTATTATTCGACAAGTTGTAATGTAAACAAGTAGGTTGTTTTAGTCTGGGGAACGGGCTCATTTGGTAACTAAGGGAATTGAATTACTCGACAAGTTCTTACAAACACCATTTAATTGTTATAGTCTGGAGAACGGGCTTATTTTGGTAAACAAACGGAGACGTATTACTCGAAAAGTTGTAATGAAAACAAGTAGGTTTATCTGAGTCTGGTTTCTGGACCATTCGGTTACGAATGGAATGTATCACACAGGTTTGTTTTAAACCACAATTAGGTTGTTTTCAGTCTAGGGCATGGCTCATTCGGTAATACAAAGTGGGAAAGGGTTTACTCATTGATCCAGTAAATATATTTTCTACTTTAAGCTAAACTTAAATAACCCTTTTATGCACGAAGACGCCTCGTCAACAGACGTATTTCCCCTTTTCCCTCAGTGTGTTCCACTCTGTTTAATATTGATACCATCATGTGTATTGGTTCCATTGTAGTGCAAATATATGTTCAAAGTGGTCGGATGCGAAAATGTGTTGTATGAGAGAAAAGGTTATCAGTGAATGTATAATGCATAATTCGAGAAGGCAAACACACATTAACAAGCATGGACGCGGAGGAAAAACCTGTTATGAAGAAAGTTTAAATTTTGAAAATAAATTTGTCATTCAGGTTTGCAATATATAACCTTTTCCCTGATATAAACGTACATACGCCTCTGTAACAAGCGATTTTTGAAGACAATGCGGGAAAACGACCAATTTCTTTTTTTGCCACAATGTCAATCAATGGGTTGTGAGTTCGAGCCCCAGCTCGGCCAAATTATTTCCGACGTTTGATAAGCGTCATTTCTCTTCCACCAATTGGCTATCAGTTTATGTGGAAAAGCATCCAGTTGCTTGGAAAGAATGTTGTACGAAGTACTGGTTGCCGTGATATGACTCAAAAGTTGTTGAAAACGGCGTTAAACCAAAATCAATCAATTCCATAATTCTAAGATTTCAAAATATTTAATTGTCATTATGGAAATAACCCTTTATGGGTGACATTTGGTACGTCATAGCGACATACTTTCCAAAGATAAATTACGGATTTGCAGATCTGACCTTTTCTATATAACGTTCCATGAAATCTATATTTACTATGATACTCACCTTCAGTCTACAAGATTCAACTGAATTCACCCATGACTCAATTGTGTACCCATCAAGCCCATTCGACGTACTTCCCTTTAACCTTACACCTTAAACGGACGGATAACTCATTTTAAGTCTACTAGATTCAACTGAATTCACCCATAACTAAATTGTCTGGCTATCAAGCCCGTTCGACGTATTTCCTTTTCACCTACCTTACACGAATAAAAGAAACTCACCTTCAGTCTACACGATACAACTGAATTCACCCAGGACAAAATTGTCTGGCTATCAAGCCCGTCCGACTTACTTCCCTTTTACCTTACCCAAACAAAATACTCACCTTCAGTCTACAATATTCAACTGTATTCACCTAAGAGAGAATTGTCTGGCTATTAAGCCCGTCCGACTTACTTCCCTTTTACCTTACCCAAACAAAATACTCACATTCAGTCTACAATATTCAACTGTATTCACCCAGGACAAAATTGTCTGGCTATTAAGCCCGTCCAACGTATTTCACTTTCACCCTACACCTTCACAAACAAAATACTCACATTCAGTCTACAATATTCAACTGTCTGGTTATCAAGCCCTTCCAACGTACTTTATTTTCACACTACACCTTACATGAACAAAAAACTCACCTTCAGTAAACAAGATTCCACTGAATTCACCTGGGACTAAATTGTTCGGCTATCCAGCTCGTCCGACTTACTTCCTTTTCCCGTTTCAGGAAACAATCAACTGAAACACACTGTGTTTTTGTGTAGAATACTTCTGTTCCAGTGTCAATTGAACACAGACGGGTCCTTGGTAGGTTCATATCAGATATAATCACTCGTGTTTCAAACATTAATCATCAGTATATAATGTATCTTCACAGAACACGGACACTCGTGATTGTTTGATAACAGATCTGTCCGCTCGAAAGCGAAATCATATCAAACTATTTTGTTGTATATAGTTGTCTGGCAGTTCAAACTTTCCTATGATTGACAAAGTCATCATCATATCTCATCGATTTTTATTTGAAATCATACGACAAAGTGTATCAACATTTCCATTGCGTCTTAAATTTAAAATGAATTATGATTCTATATTTATTAATCATGCTCAGTGTCGGCTTCCCGGAGACGTAACCAGTTTAAGCGCTGTTTATGTTGGGCAATCTGAAATAAGGAACTCGTACTTCTCAAAAGTGTAACGCGACACCTCCGGTACGAAATACCATCGCTCTTCCGCTTCATCGCTGTCTTTTACAGTTTTGTATATTATATGGAATAAATACAATTGAACTTTACAAATCAATTGCAGTTTGTATGATATTGGATGTGTATGAAGTTGGATCGGTCCTCGGCCAACGGTGTTCGATATTATATAGAAAACTGAACGCCGATCTGGAATATATAGGTCGGCTATCAGTGTTCGTTTTTCTACAGCAAACCCAACGCCGACCTGAAATATCTAGCTCGGCCATCGGTGTTCGATTTTATATAGCACTTAACGCCGACATAGAATATATTTTTCTGCTATTGGTGTTCAATTTTACATAGCTCGGCCATTGTCGTTCAATTCTATGTAGCAAACCTAACGCCAACCTGGAATATAGAACTCGGCAATCGCCGTTCTATCTTATATAGCAAACCGAACGCCAACATGGAATATAGAGCTTGGCCATCGTCGATCTATCTTATATAGCAAATTTAACGCCGACCTGGAATATATAGCTCTGCTATTGGTGTTTGATTTTATATAGCAAACCGAACGCACATCTGAATAATTTAGCTAGGTCATCTGTGTTTAAATTCATATAGCAATTCAAACACCGACCTGGAATATCTAGCTCTGCCATCGGTGTTCGTTTTTATATAGCAATTTGATTGATTGAATGATTGATTAGGGTATTATGCCGTTTTCGAAACAAAATGTTCATTCATTACACGGCGGCCAGTTCACATATTCACTCCACACAACAGACTTTCAAAGAAAATTGCTACTTTTCCACATATACTGATATCCCATTACATGTAGTGGACGACGAAAGACAGATGTCACAGTGACGTGTGTATAATGTCAGAATATGAGTTGATGTAGCTAGGGTTCGAAGTCTCAACTGAGGCCTTATTACACAAACTATTGTGTATTGTTCAAATTGGTAACTTGGCGCCGGTAGGTCAGTCGTCAGCGGCACAAACTTCACAAGCTGCACATCCATGTGTTGTGAGTTCGAACCCCAGATCGGTCGACAAAAGTCACTGTGACAATTGTTATTCGTCTACCGTTAGTTGGATATCGGTTTATGTGATAAAGTAGCCAGTTCCTTGGAAAGTCTGTTTTGTTGAGTGAATATGTAAACTGGCCGCCATGATATGACTAGAAACGATCGTAAAATGCATAATACCTCAATCAATCAATCAATCAATCGATCAAATTGCTATATACAATCGAACACCCATGGCCGAGCTAAATATTCCACGTTTAAAATGCTGTTCAAATTCATTCGTATTTTGGGCATAATGACGCAAAAAATCTATTGTGTTTTAGCCGTTCCCCGATAGTTCAGTGGGTATTGTCACAGGCTGTACATCCAGTGATTGTGAGTTTGAACCACAGAACCGTCCCCATTCTTTCCGACGTTCGACAAAAGTCAGTGTGCCACTGCGAGGAAATGATGTTTAACGAAATTGCTGACGAAGCACACTGCACGACGTACGACTGACGACGGAAAAGGGCGTGCCCAATAGCTCACCTTGAGCACTTTGTATACAGGCGAACTAAAAATGGTTATCATTGAAAACGTGAAAGCATTGAGATAAAAGGAGAACCTATTTGTCACTCTTTTTTCAAATTGTTTTTTGTATCGATACGTTGTATGGCATAACTGGTTACGAATAAGACCCCTATGAATTTGATTATTTGATTTTAGTCAGACATGAGTATTTTATACATCTTTTTATTACGATGCATTGTGAAAAAAAAAAGAGGTATTAATTCTACGATAAGTATATGCAATTGATATATTGCTGTAAGTCAGTCATGAATATATTTTACGTGTCGTAATATAGATGATTTTTAACAAAGAGTTGCAGTTGATGAATTGTATAATATTTACTAGAAACCATTATGAACTTTAATGAAATAACAAACTTACTTGACATGACACGACGAGGCTTGTTATGGATCTTTGCAGATCGTTTTACGTTGCTTAATTTTAACTGTCGGATACAAACGTTGAAAATAATAAGTGAATTTTGAATATAAACCAGAAAAAGGTAAATATTTACGATTGGTAACTTACACCATGCCTTGCCTAGTATTGGTTTATTCACCAAGGGATCATGAACAAATGACCTGTCGCCATGGTATAACAGAACTAACTTTGAAATCGGCAAAACCTCAATAAAACATTAACACCATAAACCATGTCTAACCAATAAATCGATGTACGAAGATCCATACCAAGCTTAGCCATGCCCGGTCCTATAATCGGGACAATAATTTGTTTGAATATGTTCGTACAAGTTTCGTGACCTGCTTCCAATTTAAATATCTTAATCATTACAGTTGTGCAGCGGATGTGAATACGCATATCAGTTATTCTGCTGTCCATGAAACCAGATTTGTTTTCAATCGACACAGATGTCGAGCGGAAATGAAGATATGCACATACATTGTGGCTCACTATTTTGTAAAACGTCACCACAGGCATATTCTAAGGAGTGTTAATACATTGTGTTTACTTCAATTTGAACTTTACCAAAAGGTTTGAAGTAATGAGACGCCCGACTCAGTAAATCATGGATTTTGCCCTGCTATTTTTTTTTTACATTCTAGGCAACAGACATGATTTTTGTATTATAAGTCAGAAATGGCTGACCCTTTCAATAAAAAAAAGATGAGATTACAAGGGTTATCAGTACATAGTAGACCATAATTTATAGATAAGTGTCTGTAGTTAGAGGAAAGTCTAATTAGGAGATAACAAGGGTGATCAGTACATAATAGACCATGATTCATAGGTATGTGTCAGTATTTTAAGAAGAAAGTCTAATTAGGAGATTACAAGGGTGATCAGTACATAATAGACCATGATTTATAGGTATGTGTCGGTATTTTTAGAGGAAATACTAACCAGGGGATTACAAACGTGATCAGTACATGGTAGACCATAATTTATAGGTTTGTTTCAGTATTCTTAGAGGAAAGTCTTACCAGGTCTCCTACTACAGGAGATTGCAAACATGATTAGTACATAATGGACCATAGTTTATAGGTTTGTTTCAGTAGTCTTAGAGGAAAGTCTAATTGGGAGATAACAAGGGTGATCAGTACATAATGGACCATAATTTATAGGTTTGTTTCAGTATTCTTAGAGGAAAGTCTAACCAGGAGATTACAAGGGTGATCAGTAAATAATATGCCATAATGTTATGATGAAATAATTAAAATTGAAACATAAACAACGAGTCTATTAGACAAAACAATCAAACATGATGTATGCGATACTTAACATTTTTATAAAACAACATGTAAGCCAATCGGATATGGGCAAACAAGCCAAACATGACTATGTGATACTTAACATAAATATGGCACAGGATCAGTAAGAGAAATTAATGTGCAAATGTACGATTAAGACATAATCATATCTTATTAAAGATATTAATTTCCCTATGGAAATTAAATAAAAGTTCAGGTTTGACAGACTCAAAGAGCTGACGCATACTTTCAGCCTTGAAAAATCTATGCTTGGGCGAAATCAGCACATTCCAGAAGTGCATAGCAGACAATGAGTCAGTAAAAATAATATATCGCCAGTAACCTTCGGATTCAATATGGTCCAAAGCCAAATGAATTGCCTTTAACTCGGCAGACAATATAGAAGCATTATTTGGCAACCAAAATGTTATCAGGTCGACATCATGAACTGCAGAGGCAGCAGCCTTTTTTCCATCCTTAGAACCAGCTGTATGAATACGCTCAAATTTAAAATATGTATTTTTAATTTCAATATACTTGGATTTAAAATCAATAGGATCTGCGCAGGCCTTTTTATCGGTCACAAGATCATATTTGAATGATGGAATATTTAGAGTTCAAGGTCTCCTGCCTCGTGATTCCTCAAGATCAACATCAAGTTTAGCGACTTCAAGACCGTAACGGATATGAAAAGGCGGTATTACCCATTCCTTATTTAAAAACAATTCCTTGTAAAACGGTTTAAAAACAACTCTATGAGTGGGATTTGAAGGATTAGACTTAAGTTTTAAGAAATACTGCATAGCTAGTCTTTGTTGGCGTAAATATAAGGGTGGTTCATTGGCTTCTACATAGAGATTTTTGACGGGCGAAGTTCGAAAAGCGCCCAGGGCTAGCAGTAAACCTTGATGGTGAATGGTATCAAGTGTTACAATGTATGATTTTCGTGCTGAGCCATAGACAATGCACGCATAGTCTAATTTAGATCGTATTAATGACCTGTAAAGTCTCAAGAGAACTTTACGGTCAGCTCCTCAGTCAATATGGGACACAACGCGAAACAGATTTATAGCTTTTTGGCATTTATTTTGAAGGTAATTTTTATGAGGAATACAAGTTAGTTTCGGATAGAATAATAGACAAAGGAATCTAAATTCAGACACAACGTCAATACGAGTGCCAACAAGTATTAAATCAGGATCTAGGTGGTGTTTACCAAGTTGACAAAAGTGCATACATTTGGTGTTGCTTTTAGAAAATTTAAATCAATTTTTGTTTGACCATTTTTGTAAACAAATACAGAAATCATCAACATATAAAAAGCATACAACTCCAGGGTTAAAATATTTAATAATGTTATTAATGTTAACACTAAAAAGTGTAACAGAAAGAATACATCCCTGGGGAACACCCATTTCCTGTTTGTGTGATCCAGCAAAAGTATCACCAACACGAACTTTGAACTGACGGTCAGTTAAAGACGCAGACATAAACTAAGCATGGCGACCTCTAATTCCAACAACATAGCGGTCATTCATAATTATATACTTCCAAGTCGTGTCATATGCACTTCCTAAGTCAGAGAAGACGGAGACTACATGCTCTTTTTATATAAAAGCTTCACGGATAAAAGTTTCAAAACGGATCAAATGATCCATGGTGCTTCTATGTTTACGAAAGTCAGACTAGACAGTTGTGATAAGTTTGTTCTTTTCAAGAAACCAAACAAGTCTATCGTTGACCATTCTTTCCATGGTGTTACATATACAGCTGGTTAAGTCTATTGAGCAATAATTACTAGGATTAGTTGTATCTTTACCAGGTTTGGGAATTGGAATAACGATTGCCTCTTTCCAAGAACCTGGGAGACTTCCCGTTTGCCAAACTTGATCACGTCAAGAAAACAAGAAAGGGACCGAAAAGATAAATGTTTAAGTAATTGATAGTGTATATCATCTGAACCCGCATCGGTATCTCAGCACTCTTCTTGAGATCTGTTTTTTAATTCATTTAAAGTAAAAAGTTTATTGTAGGCCTCTTTATTCTTTGATTTTGAAATTAATCTATAATTTAACACAGATACATACCGGCTCCAAGACGCACGTTTACTTTGTGTATTAGTTTTGCGAGCTTTTGCTCGAGCTATTTTGAATTTTACATGGTTTTCATGGGTTAGCCTCAGATCAGATTTTCTGAGAGCCGATTTGCGTGTTCATATAGCCTTTTTGCAATCCTCATCACACCAAGGTTTGTGAGAGCGCTTTGGAGTTGTCGAAGTTTGGGGGTATTGCTTCTTCAGCTGCCTGATAAATTAATGAAGTAAAAAGTTGTTAGGGATTATCACAATCCACAAAATCATTCGGAGTAATGGATTCCTCACATAGCATCTGGAATAACTTTCAGTTCGCTTTGTGAAGCCTCCATCGACGCGGACAGATCGTCCAGTTTCAGTTATAATTAAAAGGAAATGATCACTTCCCTGAAGGACGTCTGAGACCTTCTATGAGAAATCATCACAATCATCAGGGCTACAAACTGCAAAATCAAGAGATGAGTAAGAACCAGTAGCAGGGTACAAGTATGTATATAATTTTTCATTTAAAAGACAAAGATCCTGTTTAAAAATAAATTCTTATAACTTTCGACCCTTGATATTGGTGTCGTTACATCCCCACAATGTATTGTGGCAATTGAAGTCCTCCATTAAAATGAAGGGTTTGGGGAGTTGAGAGATAAGGTTGTTTAGTTAATCTATATCTATTGGTATACTTGGTGGGAGATACAATGAACACAAAGTCACTGTTTTGTTAATATTTAATGTTTTGTTTACTCTGCCTTCAACAGTATTATAATTACTTAGAATTGTGTTTACTCAGCTTTTAACAGTATTAATGATACACACCCTCATATCAATGATTAATCTGCTTTCAACAGTATTAATGTTACACAACTCAGACTGATTTTACTCTGTATTTCAACAGTATTAATGTTACGCCACTCAAAATGGTGTTAACTCTGATTTCTACAGTATTATAGATATGCCACTGGTAATGGTATTTATTATGCTTTCAACAGTTATATACTCACATCATTCAGAATGGTGTTTAACTCTGACTTCAACAGTATTACTGAACTGTCAGGTCAAAGTAAGTATAACCAAACGCATTAGTTTGTGATTTGTGAATTGTATTAGTAAAACAGAACAAATAAACCGAAGAACAACTTTATTGTTCATACAAAACAAAATACAAGTAAATACACTTCATATTGATCGCGTACATGGCCTGTCGTAACAAAGACTAATAATTGCAACTTTATAGATCATATATGCAACATAATTTACATCAATGTGCTGCATTGACGTCAACACTTGTAAATGGTGGTAAATTGGCAAAGGGAGTAATGCAAACTCGAAGTATTACCCCCGCGAAGGTTCGCTGTCACGGTACATCCAGGTTTAGTTTGCTACTAGAATAACGAGTAAAAGCAGTCCATCAGGGTCCACGTCAGGATAAATGTTTTGAATCTGGCTATCCTAAAAGCGAAAACTAAGTTCTCTGATTCTCTCCAAAATGTTCTTGTAGGTCGCCTGCTACTGCTTTCCACAGTAATATACTCATACATTCAGAATGATGTTTACTCGGCCTTCAACAGTAGTATGGTAACATCTCACACAATGGTGTTAACTCTGCCTTCAACAGTAGTATGGTAACATCACACATAATGATGTTAACTCTGCCTTCAACAGTAGTATAGTAACATCACACATAATTATGTTTACTCGGCCTTCAACAGTAGTATAGTAACATCACACATCATGATGTTAACTCTGCATTCAACAGTAGTATAGTAATACCAACACATAATGATGTTAACTCTGCCTTCAACAGTAGTATAGTAACATCACACATAATGATGTTAACTCTGCCTTCAACAGTTGTATGGCAACATCACACAGAATGGTGTTAACTCTGCCGTCAACAGTAGTATGGTAACATCAAACATAATGGTGTTAACTCTGCCGTCAAAAGTAGTATGGTAACATCACACACAAAGGTGTTAACTCTGCCGTCAAAAGTAGTATGGTAACATCACACATAATGGTGTTACTTCTGCCTTCAACAGTAGTATGGTAACATCACACACAATGGTGTTAACTCTGCCTTCAACAGTAGTATGGTAACATCGCACATAATGATGTTAACTCTGCCGTCAACAGTAGTATGATAACATCACACATAATGGTGTTAACTCTGCCTTCAACAGTAGTATGGTAACATCACACATAATGATGTTAACTCTGCATTCAACAGTAGTATGGTAACATCACACATAATGATGTTAACTCTGCCGTCAACAGTAGTATGATAACATCACACATAATGGTGTTAACTCGGCCTTCAACAGTAGTATAGTAACATCACACATCATGATGTTAACTCTGCATTCAACAGTAGTATAGTAATACCAACACATAATGATGTTAACTCTGCCTTCAACGGTATAGTAGTTACACCACTCATAATGGATTTAACTATGCTTTCAACAGTATAAATGTTACACCACGCATACTGGTGTTTACTCTGCCTTCAACAGTAGTACGGTAACATCACACATAATGGTGTTAATTCTGCTTTCAACAGTATAAAAGTTACACCACGCATAATGGTGTTTACTCTGCCTACAACAGTAGTACGGTAACATCACACATAATGGTGTTAACTCTGCTTTCTACAGTATAAAAGTTACACCACGCGTAATGGTGTTTACTCTGCCTACAACAGTAGTACGGTAACATCACACATAATGGTGTTAATTCTGCTTTCAACAGTATAAAAGTTACACCACGCGTAATGGTGTTTACTTTGCCGTCAACAGTAGTATAGAAACATCACACACAAAGGTTTTAACTCTGCTTTCAACAGTATAAAAGTTACACCACGCATAATGGTTTTTACTCTGCCTACAACAGTAGTACGGTAACATCACACATAATGGTGTTAACTCTGCTCTCTACAGTATAAAAGTTATACCACGCGTAATGGTGTTTACTCTGCCTACAACAGTAGTATAGAAACATCACACATAATGATGTTAACTCTGCCTTCAACAGTATTATGGTAACATCACACATAATGATGTTAACTCTGCCTTCAACAGTAGTATAATAACATCACACATAATGGTGTTAACTCTGCCTTCAACAGAAGTATAGTAACATCACACATAATGATGTTAACTCTGCCTTCAACAATAGTATGATAACATCACTCATAATGGTGTTAACTCTGCCGTCAACAGTAGTATGGTAACATCACACATAATGATGTTAACTCTGCCTTCAACAGTAGTATGGTTACATTGCACATAATGGTGTTTACTCTGCCTTCAACAGTAGTATAGTAACATCACACATAATGGTGTTAACTCTGCCTTCAACAGTAGTATAGTAACATCACACAAAATGATGTTAACTCTGCCTTCAACAGTAGTATAGTAACATCACACATAAGTGTGTTAACTCTGCCTTCAACAGTAGTATAGTAACACCACACATAATGGTGTTTACTCGGCCTTCAACAGTAGTATGGTAACATCACACATATTGGTGTTAACTCTGCCTTCAACAGTAGTATGGTAACATCACACATAATGGTGTTAACTCTGCCTTCAACAGTAGTATGGTAACATCACACATAATGGTGTTAACTCTGCCTTCAACAGTAGTTTGGTAACATCACACATAAAGGTGTTAACTCTGCCTTCAACAGTAGTATGGTAACATCACACATAATGATGTTAACTCTGCATTCAACAGTAGTTTGGTAACATCACACATAAAGGTGTTAACTCTGCCTTCAACAGTAGTTTGGTAACATCACACATAATGGTGTTAACTCTGCCTTCAACAGTAGTATGGTAACATCACACATAATGATGTGAACTCTGCCTTCAACAATAGTATAGTTACACCACTCTTCAACGGTATAGTATTTACACCACTCATAATGGATTTAACACTGCATTTGACAGTATAAAAGTTACATCACGCATAATGGTGTTTTCTCTGCCTACAACAGTATTATAGTTAAACCCCTCACAATGTTGTGTACTCTGCTTTCATCGGTATAATAGTTACAACATTCAGAATGGTTTTAACTCTGCTTTCTACAGTAGTATAGTTACATCACTCATAATGGTATATACTCTGCGTTCAACAGTAGTAATGTTTCACCACCCAGAATCATATGTAATCCGCTCTCAACAAAAATATAGTAACACCACTCAGAATGGTGCTTTTTTTACCTAAGAAGTTTTAAAGCGATATTATTAAAAATGTATTTTCCTGCTTTCAACAGTATTATAGCTATATCACTTAGAACTTTTTGTTCACTTCTTACAACAATATCATACCTGCGCCACTCATACTGATGTTAACATCACTTTTAACATTGTTATTGTTACTTTACTCAGAAAGATGCATACCGTACTTCAACAGATAACACCTACACCATTCATAATATTGCTTACTCAATTTCAACAGTATTATAACTATATCGATTAGAACGGCGTTTTCTATGTCTTCAACTGTATCATAATTACACTACTGAGAAAAGTGTTCTATCTGCTTTCAACAGTATTATACCTACAGCACTCAAACAATAACAAGTGTTTACTCTGATTTCAACATCATTATAATTACATCACTCAGAATGGCGTTTACTCTTCTTTCAACAGTACTACATGCATAATACAGTTGAAAGCAGAGTTTACACCTTTCTGAGTGGTGTTACAGTCACGCACATCTAGAAATTGACAATCTGAGAAGAACGTGATTGGATTATGAGCGTGATCGGTATGAAGTTTGAACGCTTTAAGAGCGGAACGGAATGTGTCATGTGCATGAAATCTATGTTTATAGTACTCTTATTGTATTGCGACGAAAATACTATGTATAGTTTAAGTCAATCAAATATATCTGTCTACCATGTCTGCAGTCTACAAAACTGTCATTAATCATTAGAGGTATAATAAACAAACAGCACAAAGTGGCTCGCAAATGACAGGCAGAACTGACTTTCGTATACAGGGAATGTCCATGTTATTTTGAACAGTAGAGTTATGCCAATGGAGAGTCAACTTCGATAATGTTTGAACAATGAAATCCTGATAAAATACTGCATTTATTCAACTTGGTCAGGATTGCTTAAGTTCATGTTTGTAGGTGTATGTTTATCATGAGAGCTTTCAGAAAGCTTCGATTGCAATATAATACAAATTGATATTGATTAACAACCTTTGAGTGTCGGTTGTAGTATCGCATCAATCACCGCCCTTGGTAAAATACTTCGTTTGACATAAAGAACACTTGAACATTGTGTTATATGTCTATCAAATGTGGCCTATCATCCCCGCTGACGACCACAGATATGTTTGGATAATATGCAAATTAAAGCAGATTTGTTTCGACTGTTAAACAAATGTCTTTTTAAAGTTGTTTATATACTTAAATGTCAGTTATATGCTAGTGTGTGCTTTTCCAATTGAGACTGTTGCTTTGGTAAACTTTATTGGCAAGAGGGGCTTCTCTTCTTTCAATGGAACTTGTGTGAACATCGATAGGAACTCAAACACTGATCGGTACTCTATATGGCGTCGTTATAATCATCAAAATGGTCAAACGACAGCCTTTTGATTAAATCGAATAAACTTGAAATGAGTCTGTGTTTTAAAAATTATAATCAGAAAATCTAAATTTGAATTCAATCTAATGTCAAGTTTGAAACAACTATATGCAACGGGTAATATTCGCATCAGTATGTAAACGCGCAAAAATAGAATTAAGAATTAATTGAAAATAAGTCTGAAACAAAATGTCATGTAAAACGTACGTAATTGAACATGACTCCGGCATACCATGCAAAACGCTTTAGCCCTAAATGTACTTTTATTTGCACCATTGTTCGATAGAGTAATACTTAACAGTATTGATTCTAAATGAGATGTTTTTAAAGTAATGCGATTAAATTTACATCACGTTTAAATAACCACATTAGGTTAAATCTAAATTTCAAGTTTGACTTTCTTTTAAAAAAATGAAATTGTTTTAGCACCGAGCTTGTGAAACTGTCGACTGTTAGTTAGAAATGTGTGTTTTTACCGTTCATAGCGATATACATATTCACACATAACGAAGTCCTCACCGGTGCCTGAGATATTTACACAATCATAGTTATGAGTGTTTTTGTGTAAACAGAAGAACCTTTCATTTCTTACTAGCTCCTTTTCAGAAACCGGGTGGAAATAGCCGGACACAGACTACTTCCCAATAAGACAAAACTCCGGAAATAAATAGAATTTGCCAATTGAAATGACGATTCCATTTCTCTAAATATCCCCTAAATATATGTGCATGAACCGATTCCGAAATCTCGAAAAAAAATCATAAAATCCTTTCCCTCCTGAAGGCTAGGACGAACATTTATGTTTGTGCTATTAAAACTTACAAACTAGTCACATGTCTTCCAGCGTTTTGTTTATGATTCATGCACATAATCGATCAATTTAGTCACACGCCATTTGAGCTGTTCTCTACGAAAGCCAATCTCAGAGCCATTTTGACAAGTGAAGACAAATAATTTAAGTGAATATTGTCAATTATGTTTTATCACGCAATTTCAAGTGTAAATGCCAAATATGGATATAAGACAAGAGATGTTTTTTCAAGCAGTATGTCACCCCCTTTTCTGTTTAAGGTCACTGTGACCTGTACCATCGAAAGGATGACCTCAATATCAATAGAGGTCATTGACTAGTCATGTCCGGCCCTCCTGCTAGGTTTGAACATATCATAAGTCTCTGTGCTATTATTTGTAGAACATTTATCGAATTATTCGATTCTAAGGATTCTCCGGTATTACTATATAGTTCCGAGATTTTCGGACTACAAAAATAAGCAGCCAAATGTACAGTGTTCTAGGTTTGAACATATCATAAGTCTCTGTGCTATTATTTGTAGAACATTTATCGAATTATTCGATTCTAAGGATTCTCCGGTATTACTATATAGTTCCGAGATTTTCGGACTACAAAAATAAGCAGCCAAATGTACAGTGTTCTAATTCTAGCGTCTAAAAGATTTTTATGTTGCACCTAAAGTATGTAATGATGCAGTTTTAGTCGATATAGGTAGACTACTTATGAAAACGTATGAAGTGAAACGTTGCATGACACTTTTATTGAGTATGCAAAAAACACATATATACGCTTTTTTTAAAATGCAGATGTTTTACGACAGCATTGGACACAAATATTCGGTAACCTTTAATAGAAATAACTTATATTTAAATGGGTTTGGTCTTGTATGGGACAAATAACTTGTTGATGATGCAAATAATGTACACCGACTTAATGATCGGTATAAACATAACTAGCTATCCGAATGGCAGGAAAATACACGCAATGAATTGAGTTATTATTCATGTAACAACATTGACGTTAAGGTTGAATCATACATTTTAAATATTGATCTAACGCAATTTCGTTTATAATAAGCTTCTTTTTGTAGTTAATGCCATTGTTTAAAGATTGAAGCCGTCATATGTGGGGATATTCGAAGATAATACCTTACATGTTTGTGTTGTGAATCTCTTGTAGAAGACGAATACATAAATAGTAAATAATAATAATAATAATAATAAATTCTTTATTTTAAGAAGATAACACATTATGCATTTTATACAAATTAACAAATGTAGAAAGTCATATTTACAATGTGGTTTTCTGTAACAAAACACATTTTTAACAAATCATTCATTCAATTATACGACAAGCACCATCATGTTAAAGTAAATAGTAAATACAGATTTTAAAAACAACATTATATTACATATTTCAGCATTCATACAGACATATTTGTATCCATAAGTATATATAAAATGAAATTGAAACAAATGAAAACAATGTTGTAAATACTTTTCTTATAACTTCGATATGTTGTTAAGTAAGTGCTTTTTACACTGGTATTTAAAAGTTAGTTGTAACTTAGTAATATTCTTAATATTTGAAGGCAGACTGTTCCAGATTTTAGCACTGCTATGGGTAAAGCTTGTTTTCAAGTTATTTGTTTTAGATTTCATGACATTCAAATTATTTTTACTAGCAGAACGTAAATTGTAGTGTTCGTTGTTTGCAAAGGACACAAGGTTACAAATGTAACTTGGTGTAAGGTTATGCTTACTTTTAAATACCAATAAAGCAATATAATAGTAATATCTTTGTTCAAAAGTCAACCACTGCAACTCAGAAAACATTGATTTAGAACTGGTGTGTACAGGTTTGTTTAATATAAGTCTAGCAACACTTTTCTGGGTTTTAAATATAATATTTTGGACTTTAGAAATCGCACCCCATACTGTACAACAATAGTCAAAAGTAGACATAATATACGCATTGTAATATAGTACTTTCATATCATGGGATACGTAAAATGATATTATTTTAAGAAGATTAATTTTAGAATAAATCATAAAATATAAACCCACCATCCAAATACAACAAGATCAGTGCAGACGACTTTGAAAACACCAGGGAAAAAATGAATAAGTTCTATCAGATACCTAGATAAGGCGCAGTTTTCATATACCAAATCTGTATTTGACACTCTTACCCTAACTTTTGAGTACCCACAACATATGGTTTAGATAAATCATAAAAGGTGTGAAATTATCACATTACTCCATTTTATATAGATTTATTTACGATGTTTACATACAGAGTCCGTATTTGACACTCTAACCCTATATTGTGTGTACCCACATCATATGGTTTGGTTAAATTATAAGAGAGAGAATGTTCGGATATGACCACTTTACTCCTCCTTATCTAGATATCTGTACGTTATTTACATTCATAATCCGTATCTGACACTTTAACCCTATGTTTTAGTACCCATAACACATAGTTTGATGTAATCAAAAGAGAGATAATGTTAGGAAATAACCACTTTACTTCTTTTTATCTAGATCTCTGTACGTATTTTACATTCAGAATCCTTACTTGACAATCTATGTGTTAAGAACCCTAAGCATATGGTTTGATTGAGTCATCGGAGAGATATTGGTGGAAAAGGGTCAGTTTACGCCTCTTTATCTAAAGATGGGTATACAATACATATGAAACTTCGGTGGTAACTTCCTGATAGACTCTTCGTGAAGTAAATCCTCCTATAAAATGTCAAAACGTTCTACTTTAAAATACGCGAACCCTTGAATAATGTTCAATTTGATTTGAATATTTCAAATATGTTTACCAATAGCCCCGATAACTAATTACTAAATTACTTGTAACAATTAATCGGTACTTTATCTGTGTCAGTCAATATATAAAGGATCTATGATAATATATACATATTTTATTAAAAGCAACGCTTTTTTTAGGCGTATGTTTAGTATCTTACTTTAACCTGGATTACCTACCCCAAACACTGTATATGAGTATTGTACTCAGGGTACCACACAAGTTCGAATATAGTATATAGTATATTATCTATCCCTAACCATATGTTTGAATATTGTACTTAGGGAACCTTACTAGTCCGAATCTAGTCCAGATAACCTTAGCCTACCACTCTATTTAAATATTGTACTCAGGGAACCACACGAGTTCGAAATTAGTACGTTTTATCTACCTCTACCAGGGTTATATAAATATTGTACTTAGGAAACCATACTAGTCCAAATATAGTCCAGATTACCTACCCCTATCACTGTGTTTGAATATTGTACTAAGGAAACCTTAGTTGTTTAAATCTAGTCCGGATTATCTACCCCTATCGCTGAGTTTAAATATTGAACTCAGGGTACCAGACTAGACCGAATCTAGTTCGGATTACTTACACGTATCACTTTGTTTGATTATTGTACTCAGGGTACCATACTAGTCCAAATCTAGTCCGGATTATTTACCCCTATCACTGTGTTTGAATATTGTAATCAGGGTACCAGACTAGTCCGAATCTAGGTCGGATTACCAACCCCTATTACTGTGCTTGAATATTGTACTAAGGAAACCTTACTTGTCCAAATATAGTCCGGATTATCTACCCCTATCGCTGAGTTTAAATATTGTACTCAGGGTACCAGACCGAATCTAGTTCGGATTACTTACACGTATCACTTTGTTTGATTATTGTACTCAAGGTACCATACTAGTCCAGATCTAGTCCGGATTAACTACCCCTATCACTGTGTTTGAATATTGTAATCAGGGTACCAGTCTAGTCCGAATATAGTCCGGATAACTTACCGCTACCACTGTGTTTGAATATTGTTCTTAGGATACCAGTCTAGTCCGAATATAGTCTGGATTACCAACCCCTATCCTTGTGTGTTTGATTATTTTTCTTCGAATACCATATTAATCAGAATCTTGTTCGAATTATCTACCCCTTTCACTGTGTTTGTTTATTGTACTCTGGATATCTGATTCCAAATCTAGTCCGTATTACCTACCCCTATCACTGTGTTTGAATATTGTACATAGGGTTCGACACTAGTCCGAATCTATTTCATATTACCTACCCCTACCACTGTGTTTGTTTTAATATTGTACTCATGGTACCAGACTATTCCAAATCTAGTCCGGATTACCTTCCCCTATATTTGTGTTTGATTATTGTACTCATGGTACCAGTCTAGTCCGAATCTTGTCTAGATTACCGGATTATAAAATCGTAATTTAAAATGTTGGTATAAAGATTTTCGCAATGTTTGTCCAAGTAAATTAATCTTTACAGTATAAACAATTGCCAAATGTTTACATTTACTTTTGATCTGCAAATTTAACCATATTAAACCCTTAAATTGCTGTTCTGTATATATATATATAATTGCAAATGTACTTGTTTACGTTAATTATATTCACACTTTACACTTTGTATATATGTTTTGCTTATTGTATACGGGCCAGTGGCCTACATAACATTTGAATGGACTGTAGATTGTACACTGATATTCATAGTAGTACAAAAAAGGTCGGGACTAGGTCAGTATTGTAATTTAACTAATATGCCAAAAGGTCAAGATCAGGCCTTTATACCGTTATATGATAGTTTATACTAATGTTATAATAATAATATTAACAAATAATATTGTAGAAATGTCAATATCAAGTCAATAGTGATAAACATATGTGTGTATAAAGTAAATGACCAGGTTGATAATATTAAGTATTACTATTTTAGAAAACTGTAAATATTAAGTAATATATATATATATACTTAGATCACTTTCAGTTTAATATCACCAAGTAACACTTGTGTGGATATGTCAGGATCAAGTCAATCAATACTGTTTAGAAATAGTTTTACAAATCTCAAGATCGGGTCAATATTATGAAGAAATACTATTACAGAAAGGTCAGGATATGATCGTTATTGTTAAATGAAACATGTGCACACGTTCAGAAGCACGGGAGTGTTGATATATTTAACATGTGTACAAAGGTTAGAATCAGGTTAATTCATATTTAGTAAAAATATCTTAGAACATTGAAAGAACAGGTCAAAGTGTTAAATAAAATCAAGATAATATCAGCACGTAGTTCTTTTGTAGATATATCAGGATCAGTCTGTTAATATTGTTCAGTAATACTATTGTAGAAAGATACAAAGGTCAGAATCATGTCAACATTGCTGCGTAATACAATTGCAGAAAAGTCAGGATTAGGTGACCATTGTTCAGTAATACATTTGATACACCATGTGTGTGGGTTAATGTGAATAAGGCATTTTCATCATTATTCAATTGTTTCACGGCGTTATCTGTATAAATTACTAATATTTCTTTCACCGGTTCACCAAATGTTATGTTACCCCAACATTCCGGACTGTATTTGACTAAACCTGACTTGGCATCTTATCAGAACGTAAATATCAAGAACATACACGGGCATTAAGAACAATGGTGCATTCTTTTCTATACATTTAAGAAATAAATAAAAAGTCTTAAATTGCTTAATGGTTTCTTTAAAGCAGGTAAAAAAAACTACATACGATATGGAAAAGAAACTTACTAAAATAGATCCTTTCCCGTCCTACTTACAACCCTCCTTCTCTTTTCTTACGTCTATGCATCACAATCTAGTCACTTGAAAATAAACTACAAGCACATAGATAACGTGATCAAACATCCGTTCTCCTTAGTTCAAAATGAGGTTTGCACTTTCGGCAATTATGTTACTGGTTCCCTGTTGTATTAGCTGCACTGAATGTATTACGGGAACAACATCAAAACATGAAGGACATTCTTTCGTTACCACCCTGATAGAGATCCGAATAATATAGTCTGGTGTCAATAAATCAAATGTGTAGATAAAAAAACGTCGTAAACATTTATCATTAAACTTTGGTTCGATTTATATTAGTCTGAAACACATATTACATTCTAAATATTGGGTCTATTTTAGGAATTTCATCTAACTAAACAAGGTATTAAGAAATGCGTCAGGGCCGTGTGATTAGAAGCTCGCATGTAAAACCGAACAACTACATGTATTTAAAAACCAAGCTCTACCACTGTACATAACGCCGTGACCTTTTCATTGCTTGATGTTTCACACCGCTTTCAATAATTGATCAGTTATATCACGGCTGACGTAACCAGTTCTACTTGTCCATTTATCTTGACATCAGCCATGCATTTTCAATGCTAACCCCGCAACCCTAAGTGCAAAGGAATGCGGCCATTAATACCATATTTAGTTTGTTTAGTATGACCCGGCCAGGGAGACACAGTGCATGCAGTTGTTTGCTGTATGGCCACTGGACCTTGTAGCATCCAGGGTTTAACAGTCCCGTGTTTGAATTGTGCTCGCGATAGTCAGGAAAGAGAGCCATTGCCAAATGCACATTTCCTAGCATTGTGCATTGTAGTCATTTGACATCATTTGACTAATATAATCAAAATACTCAGGAGTACTGAAAGTCTGGTTCAAATGAAAAACACCAAATATTGAACAAATTCAAAGGTGTTGAAAGTACAAAGAAAACGTGGATAGTTGTATCTAGGGGTTATTTTGATGTTACGTATGCATGTCATATAAAACAAATGATACTTTGTATTTTTCGTGCGTCTGCCAACTTCTCTAGATATTACGGCTTCAACTCGTGCGTATGTGGATATATTTCGAACACATGTGAATGTTCGTCACACTGCGCAATGACGATCGGTCCAAGACTCATAGGAATGGCGATTTAGAACGTTACGTTATCTCTCAAAATGTAAACACGAAATATATGCGTGTACTGTTATTATCCGCGGCATGGAAAAAGTGAGTAGTTTTGAAAAAGGATACTTTGAATAAATAGTGTCACTTAGGCACCCTAAGTTGTGTCATACTCTCTTATTTAAACTGGATTAGTCTTATCTAAACTATATTAGCACCTTCAGATTAAGTTACAGTGATTGATAGAACATGATATGTTGTCTGCCAATTATGAATTAAGAATGAAGAATAGACATATAATTGACAGACGACTTAGATGGGACACTAAATACCATCTTGACTTAAAGATAGGCAACACTCAACCATTGTCGATTTGACATTGACAATGTAGATTCGGAAATATACCCTTCAAATGTAAGTCAACTTCTGGGCCTATCTATAGAACACTGAATATTTGTGTGTGACTCGTCACAATGTCCGTATCAGTGATACGGTCATATGTCAGTTAAATGTATACAACACGGAACATTTGTGTGTGACTTAACACAATGTCAGTATCGGTTAAATCATTTTCCTAACACGCTCTTATGATGTCAGTTCAATATATAAAACACTGATATGTTTGTGTGATTCTACTTTTCGAAGTTACGACGGATCACCAGCACCACTGTCGCTGACACATTTTGATTGTTTTAATTTAATTATTTCAGTTAATTAAAAAATGCACGGAACAGTGTAACATATAATTCATATACGAATGTAGAAGTTAAATTGCATATGAAGTATGTTTAATAAGTTCATGGGTTGTATGGATTATAAAACCCACGCAATAAGAGTACCAGCGCAAATATACACTAACCACATCAGAGTTTATATTGTTTTTAATAAATATATTTTAAACTTAAACTTTGAAATTGTGTAATAAATGCATGAATTGAATGCAAGCATGGAATGCTTTCAAAAGACAGCAACTAGACTATTTATTTCTAAAACTTTAATCCTTTCTAATGGCAAAACAAACTGTTTTGCTATAACTTGTACTGCAATTATGTAAACAACTAGCAAGACTAAAATGTCCAATCATTTTAGATAGACCTAATCCATGACTTATGTTTTTGGTAACAGGCAAATATATGATTTATATAAAATATTCAGAACTAATAAAATATCTTGCAACAAGACTAAGAGCACATCTTATAATTTCGTTTTTGAGTCGAAATGATTTCTAGCATATGTCTGGACCTCGTATTTAAAAAAAACATAGATTTCTTATATACCAAACAATTAGTCAGGCATTAGCCTTCTGAATTATGGACGAAACAGCAGACTCAAAGCTTAGGATTGCGCTAAAATATTTGACAGATCCAGGACGCTTTACTACAATAACTTTACATAGGAAACACAGGAGGACAATCAGAAAGTGTAGCTGACATACATATCATTAATATCTTATTGTAACGGATACCGGTCATTCAATATTGACATTGTATCATTCCTTCAATTGTTCAAATGTCCATTGTTGATATCATTACCATCATCAATCTGTGACACAGCATGAAATGTATATTGGGGACATTATATGAGTCCGTCCATTGCAAAAGATGCTTGGCTTCTGTGAGAAGTGTATATTCAGAATAAGCCTGTTCATCCACACAGTATGTTCAAGATCATCACAGGTCACAGATCTCTTACAAAAGCTTTCAGGAAGATAATGTAAACGTGTGTAGGTTTTGATCTGGCTGAGTCGATGGATAATGTGAGCATACACAGTTAAGAAATGCCAACGTGTATCTTCTTCCTGTGGGCTCATAAATAAACTAATAATGAGACAAGCATACTGCGACGATGGTTCTCTCTTGTCTCTACTCTCGCGACACCGCACGAATAATGAAACAAGCTATCGAGTTGTCGCGAGAACAGCGTCAAATTCACTTGAATATTTCTTCTCCTCGTGTAAAAGTACGGGAAACGGAAGTAGTAATGGCTATGTGAAGTGCTCTCTGGTTGGTCGATATTTGGTCGTGTCCGGATTGTTAGCCAATCAGCGATCAGGTAATAGGAAACCATTTCTTTTTGTCGATATATTTAGTTTGACGTGTCTGTGTTTTCCGCGGAAATGGTACCCCTAACGGCAACTCAAATATTAAGAAAACGAAGAGACAGATCAAAAATCGGGACGATCATTCGATGTAGCAACTGATGGGCTACACAACGCACTAAATTCGAAGAACTGTGGGAGGAGATAGTTTTCGCAGGAAAAGCGGTTTTCGCCCGTTTCCATAGCAACGGTAGTTTCTATGGTGACCATACTACAAAAAGAACAACTAGAGCCTAGACCATTCATCCCTACCAAGTTTGGTCGAAATCCGTTGAATAGTTTTGGCGATACGCTTGCCATAAACAAACAAGAAGAGAGAACCAACAAACGTTGCACATATAAGTTGATGTTAGTCTACAATGTTTATAAATATAAATATGGATTTAAGTCGCATGTAACATACGTGGCTAAATGACATAACGTATTTAATGAGAACTTGAACCAACGAAGTAAATCCAATAACAAAGCAGTTGTTTATGATCTCGCCTTTCCTTACGGTTAATGTTCACGAGCTGAATGGATTAAAGATACGTGTATGTTCCTAATGTTATGTCAAGGTTACGTACCTTGAGGCTTCCACCGTCAAACGCAATGAAAAAGTAAATAGTTTGAACGAGGTGTTGGTATTTCATGTTGAACTGTACATGAAACCCTTTTTAACACGGCGTTAAGCTCCCATCTACTAATCGAACACACGCAAATATAATTGTTAGATCATAGTTATTTTCTTCCTTATACAAATAGCTAGGTTTAGATCTGACTGTGTTTTACTACATTATGAAATAAATCAGTCTAAGTTTTAATGAATGTCTATAAGTATGTCTGTTCACATACGTGTGCCACATACTTGTATAAATCACCTCGTTCAGGAATACGTCTTGTAAATATGGCATTATTTAAAATCGTAGACATTTCTACAGAATGTTCAGCTTATGCCTTTTCCTGATACAGTATGTCTCTGCAGCAATCATAATTAAAAATCACTATAATAGAGGAAAGGGGGAATTACTCTTATCGGGATATCTCAGAAACGCTTCTTTCAAATAACTCATTAATCTCACACATAAACAGAAAAGTTTATTTAATATTGTTTATGTTATAAAATATATCATCTAATACAAACATTTACTAACATCGATCATAACAAACATATAATAGAATATCGAATAACTCGAATAGTTCGAAAATAAATAACTATAACACTATGACCCATTAATCTAATTCGAACCTGGGATGTCTGGTACGAGAAGCCAACGTTCTACTGCACGACTGGATTATACGCTGTTGTGGGTTACTATGAATAAGAACAATTGCACTGTTCAAAGTAAATGCTGATTGTTTTATATTGTTTTATTTGTAGTATTTTTTTAACTGAATAGTATCCGCGTTGGGCGTACATGGAATGTATTGCACCAATTGTATCGGTCCGAATTCTTCATTTAGGTTACATTGGCCAATTGATTTTCCGAATATTACTAATAGATATCAATTAACTCTTCCCACATGCATTCCACTCACTTGATTGAATGAAGCAGATAAAATGCACCGGGATAAGCTTACACACATTGACAGGCTATTAAATAAACACAGAAACAGTTCAAGTTAGCATAGATATTAAGGGTTAAAACAATAAATATGACGAATCCCTATGTGCCAATTTGACGGGTGATATGTCTACAATATTGAGTAATATGACCATTTTATAGGAACAGTTATCTCCCTTTAATAGTTAGCCGCCTTTTATGTTGTTACGCATTTTGAATGCAGCATGTCATCGCTTAGCGATTTTGGTCATTCTTATTTAAATAGACGACAATGCGTCATCGGTCCATATATAGCAAGTCTCTTCTTCCTTCCGTTATAAATACATCGCTGTTTTCACGATAACATCTGTTTTTGCAGATTTCTGAACTTCATTGGATTCGTACCCGGTTGTTCACGTCTCGTTTGAGATGAACTATTCGTACCAACTGGTTTTCGGTCCTTGATATTTGGGGAACCGACTTGACCATTTTCTTTTGTTTATTTTTCAGTTTTCTATTGGCATGTTCAAAATGATTAAGTGACATTACAGACGAACAACACAGACTTAAGGAAGTAGGAGCGTAATAAAAACCTCCAATTGAAACTCTTCGATTTTAATGCTTTAGCCTATGTTGCTAAGCGCAGGACTTCAAGTCTTTTGAGGGTTTCAAGGTAGTGGTTCGAATCCCTCCAGAAGCACAAATATTTTTTTTCGTTTTTTCTTCTTTGTTTTCATTTGCTTACACTTTTTACAGAAGTCTATATTGTACTTTCATTAAAAAATAATTAAATACATTTCTATACATAAATATTAGCTTCTTTGAAGATTTTATTACTTGCAGTCAAGGCTGAAATAGGTGGTTGGGAATTTCAAACTCTATTAATTTGTTAAATGAGACGGTTAAAACATTAAGATTGTTTGTCATAATGTTTCCAAAAGGTTAAAGTTAATTATTAATAAAGAACAGGTCATGAGTATTTCTAAAACTTGTTGATTTTTGCTTTTAAACGTCGATGTTCCAATTTATTGTCAAAATAGTATGTTAAAATTGTCAAACTATATGACTATTTCAGTACAGTTTGATTATATTTGTTGTTGATGTGATCAATAATGTATTATTTCTGAAAGCAAATATATTTCTTGTTACTCTGAAACAAAGTATTACCAAAATGTTGAAAAATAAATGAAATAAAGGATTTTTCTTGTCTCTCGGGTGATGTCGTATTTATCGCACATTCTGAAAGGGGGATAGGGTAATTCAAAATATAATAAAATTGTTTTTTGAAATTAAATTTCTTTTAAATTTTGTTTTTGAATCCAGGAAATGATACACATTAAGAAATTATGATCATAATTTAAAATGTTGCCCATTAGGCTCCTACTACCTTAATAGCAGTATTATTGTTTTCCTGGAAGTGTTTTAATTGCATCTATTGTTATAAAAATAGGCTTTGAATCACGAATACTGGAGCGTAAACAACACCTTAAATTTTTGCATCCATTATTGAATTTCATCTGACTGAATTAGGCATTGAGAACAATGAACATCACCTAGCTGTTGGCATGATTGTCATTCAATGATCCTCTGCGATTAGGATTATTATAATACTTATGAGCAGCATCCGGCGATATGGGATCCTATTACCTCTCTGGTTTGATTTAAAGTAACATTGGCAAAATCATTGAGGCTACACTTCTAGTAGTTGTCAAAGGATGCATTTAAGTTTATATATGCGAGAAAAGTGAATACTCTGGTGATACTGAACGTGTACCTGTGTACTCACATAAGTATTGCCTTTGCGCAGATGCATAACTATCTCAGATCGCAAGAAGACATTCATACTTATCAGAATGGCCTTACACTTCAACGATAAACAGTTTTAACCTCAAATAATACTACTAAATAAATTGACGTCATTTCGTTCCCATCAAGCTAACCCTGTTCACAGTAAAATTAGCATATGCCAATAAGATACATTTTCAAAGGTCCTTACGTATATCGTGATGCCATTACACATTACAATGATGTAAACAAGGTATTGAGAAATGCATCATATAGCGGTGACCCTAACCGAAAATGTATACAACAGGATTTTAACATAAAGCAGAGTCGTGATCTTTCTGTCCACTTTTACACATTGATACAACTTTTATCGAAAGGCTAGATTTCATTCAGTCTATTAACCGTTTGCCCTTTTTTACCTGATGTGGCTTCAATACTAATCTAGTCTTGTACAGTGAAGATTCAGACGAACATGAACATCTGCACAGTCTCGCAAAAACATTCACTGCCCTTCTACACGTCCATAAGCCCTAGATATATTTTTAAGCAAAATGATAGACGTGTAGCCCCATTAGTTTTACTCCAATTTAATTACATATAATCAAAAGACTGCAAATCGCAATACTCGGCTCATATACATTTTACACGTCAGTGGTACAATGGTAGAGCGTCTGCCTCGAGTGTCACCTGTAAGTTTTTGGCCGGACCGTACCATTTTATTTCTAAATGTTTGAAATGGATTCCCTCCTTGGCGCTCAGAATTGTGTGGCAAGCATCATGGCTAACTCGTTGGTGTCAGAATAAATCGACCAGTGATACTGGCGAATTACACAAGAACAGCCGCGCTATAACTAAATATTTGTTGAAAGGGACGTAAATCATCATGCCAACAAACAATAAATATACTAATAAACACGTATCAAAAATTAATCAAACTCGAACACATGAATACATTAATCATTCGGACCACTGCTCTCGGGAAAAGGTTTATATCATTTTGTACAAACATAAGTATATTTATAATCTCACTATTCGCATACATCTGTATATCTATAATCTCACTGTTCGCATAAATCTGCAGGCAAATTGATTACCGCAAAAGATAAGTAGCTAAGTATGTTCAAGGACAGGGGTTCGAATTATGCACTCAGGTGTTTTTGTTTAATTCATTTATACTAATCAACTTCCATTGATCAAGCAGGTAACATGTAACCGAATTAACTTTCTGTTTACAAACTTTGACAGACTTTATATATAACCAAAGATAATGTTTGCACATATTTACAGTCATCAGTTAAACGGAAATTGAAGATAGCGCTGCCCTGTGCTCGACGTTTCCAAGTTTTGGCTGGTTTATATTAACACTGGGATATTTATAATTCCTTCTTGTTTATTTAAGAATACGCTTTAAAACTTTTAATATTTCAAACGCATACTTTGTTTTCTCATAAATTATACAAATATACACAACACTTGATTATTTGGGTATATTATTGGATTTCATACATAATTTGAGAAGTCCGCCGTGACCGAGGCGAGTGGTAATCATGCCGCAATTAAATCCAGACGTCTTGTGTTGGATTTGTGCTCGCGGTAGTCAGGAAGGAACCCACTTGAACAATGAACATTCCCTAGCTTTAAGAATGTTAGGCGGTCAATGATCATAACATTTAAGGCTAATAGTATGTTGTAATAGAGTGTTATCAGCAGATGTGTTTACGTCTATATGACTATATGATGTATACGCGGACTGTGACTACTCTGCTAGGACTGAGGGTGTGCAAAGACTCACGTATATTTTTTTTATTATAAACAGATGAATTAAGGTCGCAAATCGCCAGACGCGGATCATAAAAACTCACCTATGGCTTGACTGTACACATATGCATTAACACCGCAAATCGCCAGACGCCGTTGATACCCACTCATGTATATCTTGACTATACACAGATCCATTGTGATTTCAAATTGCAATACGTGGCTCAAACAGACTCACATGAATATCTCATACAGATTCACCTTCATTTAAAACTTGAATATAGGTGTATGCACTGTGCTCAGATTTATTAATATCTCAAATCGCAATACGCGGCTCATACAGACTCACCTAAGTCTGGACTGAACGTAAATGCATTAATATCTCAAATCTCAAAACACACAGCTAATACATAGCACGATGACCCTGAATTTCAACGATCAACAATTTTAACCCCAATAGATAAATACGCTCTGAGCTCATTTTGCTTTCGATCAAGCTTACCCTAAATTTTCTTAACAATTTCACGCAGTAAAATTAGCATGTTGCATTTAGCTGCATTTTTAAAAGGTCTGATTTACCATGATAAACAACAGTATCTCCATGCTGCTTGTAATACTTTTAACTGTAAATATATCCACACAAACAGGGTAAACCCCGTCTCTCTATGTGTCCAAGATTAGGGTCCGTGTTTAGCACGTGGATTAGTCTTTGCATAGTCGTTTCTATTTCTGTCTTCTGTTTTGCTTTAGAATAAGGTAAATACTGTCGAAAATGCAAATATATTAGAAAATCTACTGTTATCCAGTTTAACAAGTAGTCCTTTTTCATTTGAAATTCAGATCCAGGTTGTGTGAACACATTACGGCACATCTCGTATTGAAGAGCTCTATGGACAAGGCTTGCTTGAGATAGATGAAATACCATACATCCTGTGGTGCAATGTTGTGTGAAGTCTTTGCTTGACATGTCAGTGAATCTCATTTTTATAGCGAGAGCGAGATTACATTGAATTATCTTTTCGTAACAGTTACACACGGATACCACAAATAGTTCTGTTTCTTTTTCACATGAAACTAGAATGCGCCTATACTCCTCTCGGTACTGATCACATTGAACATATAAAGATGCTAAAGATAACTTTGATTAGATAAGGTCACATTCACCAATGTCGGAGACTATATTTGAAATTGTCATAAACCGCTTGATTTCCTTGTGACAAGTACTGGACAAACATACCCTGTTAACATTGTAATTGCATATTTGGAATTATAGAGCCAAGTGCCATTCTCACGTCTCTCGTAGTATGTCCTGTCACATTGTTCGTATATTGTAGATAAAGCAAAATTTGCATCACCCCATTCATATAACCTGTATTTGTGTTAGAAGGCATAGACATGAGTCACATGGATATGTTCCTATAATAATAGACGTTGAGTGTAATTCTATAGCATATTACAACTCTTGACTGACGCCTGGTACTCGTATTAGGCAGACTACATACCAGTTCATCACCACATAGTTTAGATTTCAGAAGTTTGGCAGCATTGTCACAAGTAAGTGAATTTAAAAACTTGATATCACACTCTAATATACTCTATTTTTGCAAGAGTCATTACGCTGAGCTTATCGAACATAATCGCTTCTGGAATGAAACAATTGGGACAATGTTTTGCCCTCACCCAAATAAATAAACGCTTAAGACACTGCTGTACACACAGTATAAGCTTATCATTAACCCAAATATGTCTTTGTGAATTTTCAATTGTATACAAAAGACATGTCTTACAATGATATGATGATATAGATTCACCGGCCTTTGGTTTTATGATATCCTTCTCTATCATCTTGAGGAGTAGGTAACACTTGTGTTGCGTTTCGGTCAGACTTGACATGAGGTTTCGTTCTTGAAGTGAAAAATAAATTATATATTCGCTAGACTTGTTGTTATTATGAGATTGACCAGGACCAACAAGGACACAACCATATGGACCCATTGCATTAAGCTGTTTCTCTGATGGCCAGTCGTATTTCCGTATCCTGTGTAACAAGGAACTGGCTGACCTCAGTATCTGTCGACATCTGAAGGCACATACAATATCTATTTGGCGTAAACCGCTGGTCCGTTCCGAATGAAGTAATTATTAATGATTATTGAATTGTTATAACATATTCTAAGTTTACCATCGAGTTTAAACACAATTCTTTCAGTTTCATCGCAATAATGTGGACGTTGACTTTTAACATACTGAACATATTCAGGTTTGATGTCTTCAATAGTAAGCGGACGTTGATCTCCAACATACTGAAGACGCAAATAACTAGGTTTGGTGTCTTTATCGGTGAAAATAAGGAAAGAAACTCCCTTTTGTTTAGCATCAGCTAATTTGTTTACACTATGAAAATCTTCGTAACATCCTAACATATCAACATCAGAATGTAAACCGGGTATATTTGTTCCTGGGCAAGAACTTCCAACTTGATGAAATGAATGTTTGTCGGTAGCATACCATTTATTTTCAAACGTGAATAATATTTCATTTATCATAGCATACTCCCAATTCTTCCTTCTAATGAACTCACATACGCCTATAACATCAAGTATATGGATCAAACGCTAAGACTAGTCCTCTTTGGCAGTGTCCATATTTCGTCTATCTGCAATAAATTAAAAAAAATCAAATATCAAATTGAGTTTAGAACATTATAGTTACACCATCAGTATTATGTTTACTCAGCTTTCAACAGTTGTCTAGTTTCAACACTCATAATGGTACTTAAACTTCGTTGTTCAGTGTTATAGCTACATTACTCAGAATGATGTATACTCTCTTTTCAACACTCATAATTGTTTTACTCTGCCTTCAACAGTTATATACCAATCAGAATAGTGTTTAATCTGCTTTCAACGGAATTAAAGTTATCCCACTCAGAATGGTATTTACTCTGCTTTCAAGAGAATTATAGATGCAACACTTCTAATGGTATGAAAACATGTTTATACAGTATGATAGCTACACCACTCACTATGGTCTTTACTCTGCTTTCAATAGTATTATAGTTACACCACTCATAATGGTTTTAATCTGCTTTCAACAGTTTTATACTTTTAACACTTCTAATGGTATTTACCCTATTTTGAACAGTGTTATAGCTACATCACCCAGAGTGGTGTATACTTCACTTTCAAGTTTATAATAGGATTATATCTCAGAATAATGTTTGCTCTGCTTTCAACAATAATCTATTTTCAGCAGTATTTTAGTTGCACCATTGAAATAAATAGTATATTTCTGTCTCTGTCTCGCCATGTATGTTTCTTTGTCTGTTCCTCTCTATATATCTCTCTCCATTTCTCCTTTTCACTCTCCCCCCTCTCTCTCTCACTTTCTCCTTTTCACTCTCCCCCCTCTCTCTCTCTCTCTCTCTCTCTCTCTCTCTCTCTATCTCTCTCTCTCTCTCTCTCTCTCTCTCTCTCTCTCTCTCTCTCTCTCTCTCTCTCTCTCTCTCTCTCTATCTCTCTCTCTCTCTATATATATATATATATATATATATCCCGCTCTCTCTCTATATATATATATCTCTCTGTTAAATATGTTAAATATGTTTACAACAATATTATATCTAAGTTAAATAACCCAGAATAGCGTATACTCTTCTGTCAATAGAGATATAGTTACACCAATCAGAATTGCATTTTGTCTATTTTCAAGACTATTATCGTTACCTCACTCAGAATGGTTTGTAATCTTTTTTTGTACATTATTAAAGTTACACCATTCAGAATGGTGTGTGCTCTACTTTCAAAAGTAATTTAGTTACACCACTCAAAATGGTGTTTTTTCTGTTTTCAACAGTACTATCGCTACACCACTCAAAATGGTGTTTTCTCTAATTTAAACTGTATTATAACTACACCACTCAGAATGGTATGAACTTGGCTTTCAACAGTATTACAGCTACACAACTCAAAATGGTGTTTTCTCTAAATTAAACTGTATAATAGCTAAACCACTCAGAATGGTATGTACTTGGCTTTCAACAGTATTATAGCTACATCACTCATAATGGTGTGTTAATTAATCAAAATACTGATCTGTATCTGCACTTTGTATTGATATAGCAACTTATCTCTATCTGCACTATTTATTAATCTGGATGCTGATCTATATCTGCACTATTTTTTCATATAGATGCTGATCTCTATCTGCACTATTTATTAATGTATATGCTGATTTATATCTGCACTATTTATTCATATAGATGCTGATCTATATCTGCACTATTTATTCATAGAGATGCTGATCTATTTCTGCAATATTTGTTCATATATATTTATTCTGATATATATCTATACTATTTATTAATCTAGCGGTTGATCTTTAGCTTCACGGTTTATCAATCTAGATGCTGATCTATATATACACTATTAATTAATCTAGATGCTGATCTCTATCTGCACTATTGATTAATCTAGAGACTGATGTATATCTACACTATTTATTAATCTAGCGGTTGATCTTTAGCTGCACGGTTTATCAATCTAGATGCTGATCTATATATGCACTATTAATTAATCTAGATGCTAATCTCTATCCGCACTATTAATTAATCTAGAGACTGATCTATATATGCACTATTAACTAATTTAGATGCTAATCTCTATCTGCACTATTAATTAATCTAGAGACTGATTTATATCTACACTATTTATTAATCTAGATGCTGATCTCTTGCTACACTATTTATTAATCTAGCGGCTGATCTTTATCTGCACGGTTTATTAATCTAGATGCTGATCTCTTTCTTCACTATTTATTAATATAGATGCTAATCTCTATCTGCACTATTAATTAATCTAGAGACTGATCTATATATGCAATATTAATTAATCTAGATGCTAATCTCTATCTGCACTATTTATTAATCTAGAGACTGATCTCTATCTGCACTTTTAATTAATCTAGATGCTGATCTCTATCTGCACTATGTATTAATCTAGAGACTGATTTATATCTGCAGTATTTATTAATCTAGATGCTGATCTTTTTCTACACTATTTATTAATCTAGCAGCTGATCTTGATTTGCCCGGTTTATTAATCTAGATGATGATCTCTTTCTACACTATTTATTAATCTAGAGACTGATCTATATATGCACTATTAATTAATCTAGATGCTGTACTCTGTGTACACTAGAGACTGATCTATATCTGCACTATTTATTAATCTAGATACTAATCTATATATGCACTATTTATTAATCTAGATGCTGATCTCTTTCTACACTTTTTATTAATCTAAAGACTGATCTATGTATGCACTATTTATTAGTCTAGATACTTATCTCTTTCTACATTATGTATTAATCTAGTGGCTGATCTTTATCTGCACGGTTTATCAATCTAGATGCTGATCTGTATCTGCACTATTAATAAATCTAGAGACGGATCTCAATCTGCACTGTTTATTAATCGAGATGCTGATCTATATCTGCACTATGAACTAATCTAGAGACTGATCTCTATCTGCACTGTTTATCAATCTAGAGGTTTATCTCTATCTGCACTTTTAATAAATCTAGATGATAATCTATATCTGCAATATTTATTAATCAAGAGGCTGATCTCTATCTACACTATTAATTAATCTAGAGACTGATCTCTATCAGCACTATTTATTAATCAAGAGTCTTATCTCTATCTGCATTTTTCATTACTTGAAGGTGAACGTTCAAATAACTAGGAGAGACAATCCTAGAGCATGTGTAGGTGATTTAACTTGTTGGACTTGGTCGAGACATTTATCTCTTCCCACATACAACCAGCATGCATCAGACGACTTTGAAAACATCTACAACAAAATATGACAACTCTATAAATTAAAGTATAATTGTTGAATAAATTGAAAACATTGTGGCAAGAGGAAAAATTGCTCCGTTTGAAAAATTTACTCTATTCAATAATTATTCTATGATTTAATTAGAGTTTCCATATGTTTATCGTGTATGAGTTCAAAGTCGTCTGCTGCAGATTTGTTTAATGTGGGAAAGGGTTAATACATATCTCTTCAATAAGAAGATGTATCAAGTTTTGTTATATGTTACCGTGGCAACCAGATTCCTGCATTTAAACAAATTCTTTTAACATTTTTGAAAGAGGACAACCAAACATTCATGTGAAATCAATTGCATTAGGAGAGGATGTTTGAAGGACAAGCTGTGACGCCGATGCCGATGCCGCCGCCAGGGTTAGTACAATAGTTCTAATATTCTTTGATTAGTTGAGCTAAAGATCAAAACTTTACAAAACATGGAGATATCTGTCCAACCAAAGTATGCTCTAGGATTCAAAATGCCCAACTAGTCTTGACAATGAAACATCCCATAAACTTTTGTCAAATTCGGGCCTGCAGGGAAATGGACTACATATGGATGCATCCTGTCAGATAAGAATTAATCTCTCCAACATGCAGATTGAATATAAAGCATCTGCAGCAGATGGCTTTTGACACACATTTTTTAACTCTAATCAATAGTTATTCTTTCATTTATAGACATGTTCCCATTCTTCACATAGATGGTTTTTAAAGTTGTCTGCTGCAAATTTGTTGTATATGATTATCTGAACGGATACTTACATCTTTTCCTATATATTACTACTGTTAAAACAAGGGCACACACCACAGCGATCGTTAAACCAACTATTAAACCTGTGGTAGCTTTGGGTTTATCTTTACCTGAAGGTATAGAACAGAGTCTTCGTTTTGAAAATAATTAATCAATTCTTTCCCGCATTTTGAAAATATTGCTGCAAAATGAAATTGCTCATGATGAACAACTTTTTCTTTTGACGAAATGTTTCCAACTTTTAAATGATCCTACTTTTATTTACTTTAAATTTTAATATTTTCACCAACATATTCTCAAGATTGCTGATTTGTTGAATGAGGGATAAATGGGGTTAAATGAAACTTGTCACACAAAAAAACATACTTTTGGGGTTTAAACAAGTTTTTCACACACAAAATGGACCTCCTGGGGTTTAAATAAGCTACACTTTCTGGGGTTTAAATGAGCTCGACTTTCTGGGGTTTAAATTTGCTTGTCACATAAAAACAAGATGGTCAAGATTGCCCTAAAGCGATTACCTTAGTGATAGTATAGCAGCAAATATATAACTGCAAATATCTGGGATTTTTTTATTTCCCACTTTTCTGATTCCACCTTGCTGCCACATTCAACCAATATGGCTTGTACAATTGTTGTAGGGGGTCATTCGAGGACAATTTCTATCAAATTATCTTGGAATTGGTCAAGCCCATTTTGGAAGAGAAGAATGCAAAAGTTTTGGTATCTTTCTCACTCTGTGATGCCGCATCAACCAAAGTTCTACACCGAATGTATGTATGAAAGAGGATCAATAAAGGAACATTCCTATGTAGTGTTGATGAAATTGGTATAGTGAATTAGGATATGTCATTTGAAGCAAAAAGTTAATATTACCCCTTTTTGGATGTCGCTTGGTTACTATGTCGTTCAACTAATCAATAAGGCTCAACAACGTGTATGTAGTAAGATCGATGGAAGAACATTTTTACAAATTTATCTTGAAATCAGACAAGCACTTTCATAAGGATGGATTATTAAAATTTTGTCATTTTGGCCTTTCTGATGCGGCCTGGTTTCCATGTTTTTCAATCAATCAATATGGCTTGAACAATTATTGTAGTAGGTCGCCCAATACAAATTTATATCAAATTATTTTTGAATCTGACCAGCAGATATAAAAGAGAAGAATTTTAAAGTTTGGATTTTTGCCCCCTTTCTGATGTCGCAGCAACCAAAGTGTTCAACGGAAATTAATTGTTTAAACAGTTTTGTAAGAAATCAACCAAAGGGACATTCCTGTGAAATTTAGTCTTAATTGGTCCTGTGGTTTAGTAGAAGATGATGAGGAGAATTCGTTTGCACGCATGCACGCAAGCACGTACGATGGAAAATTTGCCCTGACATAAGCTCGACTGGCTTCAGCCGGTGGAGCTAAAAATAAACATTGCCATGGCTAGTAGGACATTGTGCTTAAGCAAACAAAATATACCTATAATTGTGTAATAACAACACTTACCCATGACGGTTATCGAAATTGTCTGTGATATTGTATTTGTTCCATCTGACGCCTGAAATTACAATTGAACAATATGAGTCAAGAAAATTTCTTCTTGAACGTGATCATATTACTATGAACAAAGAAAACTTCTTCATGAATTGGTTCATGTTACAAAGAAGACAGAAAACTTCTTCTTGAACGTGTTCATGTTACTAATAACACATACAACCTATTCTTGAACGTGTTCATGTTACTAAGAACAAGGAAACAATCTTTCTGAACGTGTTCATGTAACTAAGAACACATGTGTCGCCTGCCAATATGTCAGCAGTCTTCACAAAAACTATCAGACATTCAATACTGAACAACAGAAATTCATTCGGACTGACACATTTTCATGCAATTATTGGTTAAACAAAGAAGGAAATTGATGATAATTAGCTTTCAGACTGACAGGTTTCAAAATATTTCGTGAAATCTGAATGTCAGTTAGTGACTGTGTGACACTAAGACAGAACAAATGATATACCACAAGGAAGTGATCCAAAAACGCAGGCATCTCTAAAACAGTTTATTTACCATTGATTAATTTTGATAGACGAATTATATCCCCGAATGACTTATTTTGATACAGGAATTCTGTCCCCGAATGATTTATTTTGATACAAGAACTCTGTCCCCCGAATGATTTATTGTGCTACATAAATTCTGTCCTCAAATGACTTATTTTGATTCAGGAATTCTGTCCCGAATAAAAAAAGTGTTTACATGCATTTAAGAAGTTTGTTATCGTGAGTTTAACTCATAGGGAATCAGAATTCTCATATTAAACATATAATGTTACATTGTATGATTGATTGAAATAAATGTTTTATCTCATAGCTGACCTTATTTTGATGATAGAAGCTGTGTTAACCCTTTCCCATATACAGCAAATCTACAGCAGACGACCTTGAAAACAATTTGTTTTATAGGTAAGTGGTGGCGTTCTTCATTTCACATTATCCAGGCAACTTTTATGTTTCCCTGGAAATATTATTTGTAACTAGGATAATGTTTTTTGCTCCTCCTCCCAAGATCGTTGCATACTTCTTCAGTTTATGTAAAATTATAAACTGTTTACCTGTATACCCAAGCTATAAGATGGATTTGATGTTGAATTTAACTGAGTGCTATCTAATACAGTGATCTTTCCGTTGCTTGAATCCAGTGAAAATGTAACAGGGGAGTTTCCAGCTAGAAATAAATGATAATAAATATTAATATTGTTAAAACAAATGTATCTAATATATTGGGAATAATTGACCTTATTCGGAATAAAATTTATTGATGTACCCCTTCCACCATTTTGACACATGTTGACACATCTGAAGCAGAGTCCTTTCGAAAGATTGAGGTAAAAAGAAAAATTGATCATAATGAGTTTTTCCAACTGCATTTATTGATCATACTTTATATTTATAGGGACTTTCTATTTGTTTGCCTAGATGCCTAGATGCCTAGATGTCTTTAACGTCCTTTGCAGCAAATGAGTTTTATGTGGAAAAGTGTTAAATGATACTTGATTGTTCCACCTGTATCAAAAGAAGAAATAAAGTCCGAGTCTGTCGGTTAATGTTATCCTATTATTTGCTATTGGACATTAACCCTCTCCGACATACAAATAATCTGCAGCAGACGATTTAAACATTTATTAGACACATTGTTATCAGCATTAATCTTTTCTGTGTTTTCTAAGGTTTTCTACCCCATGCATTTGCAAGTGGGAAAGGGTTAATAAATGTTCCATCAGACATATTCAAAGCAGATGTCACTTAAACATATCACTTCAGGTAAAAGGTTAACCCTTTCCTACTTGCAAATGCATTCTGATTATTATCAAATCAGCCCTTGTTTGGCTTTTTTACCCTTTTCTGATTTCATATCAACCAAAGTTCTAAATGTAATTGAATTCTTTAATCATTGAGAGAGAACCATCCAAGAAACATTCCTAATACCAAATCCAAATTTCAAACAGTCGCTTAGATGTCATTAAAAGAAAATAATATTTTACAGACATCCAAACGACGTGACAAATGGACAACAGAAAACAGAAATCAGGACATCACAATAGGCCACCATGATCATTTTGTGCTCAAGTGAACACAACATTCTTCTTAAAATAAATTAAAATTATTAAATAAATATGTGAAATCATTGTGGCAAAAGGAGAAATAACTTAAGATGAGCAAATTCGCTTTTTGTCACAATGTTTTAACATGTTGCCTGCTACAGATGCGTCAAAATGTGTCTGCAAACGCAAAACCCCAATATAGGTTTGGGAGATCAAATACAGAGTTTGGAACACAAACTAGTTACCTAGTCTAGAGCTCTGCTTATCTATTAACCCTTTCCCACATACAGACGCTTTCTGATACCTCTACAGGAGACATCTTTTGAAATCAATGTGGCAAAAAGAATCAATTGCTCATATAGGGCAAATAATAGTTTTGCCACAATGTTTTCCAACTTTATTTCAATGATTGCTCGTAAATATCTTTTGAATTTATGTTTCAGTCATCTGCAGCTGATTTGTTGTATGTGGGAAGAGGTTGGGTAGTGTAAAATATTCTGATTCAATACTCACATGTTAAACTGTTGGTAACAGCGGATTTGTTGTTTGTATGAAGGGGTTGAATAATGTAAAATATACGGATTCAGTACTCACATGTAAAACTGTAGGTAACAGCTGATTTGCTGTATGTGGATAGGGTTTGAATAGTGTAAAATATACGGATTCAGTACTCACATGTTAAACTGTAGGTAACAGTTGCTGTTGCATCAGCGTCAGTTGCATTTGCTTCGAAAACTTGGTATCCTGTAAACAAAAATTATCAACATGATTGCTCATTTCTGATAATCAAACTTTTGATGTATTTGCAGCAAGTGCATGTCAAAACCAATTTGGTCAAATCCCATCGGTCCAAAATTGACATGGTAGTCAAAACCCATATGGTTGAAGAAACAGGGAAGTCAAAACCCATATGATTGAAATTACAGGGTAGTCAAAACCCATATGATAGAAAATGCAGGGTAGTCAAAACCGATATGGTTGAAAATGAAGGGTTGTCAAAACCCATATGAGTGACATGTGAATGTCCCCCATTTGCAGCAGGTAATTAAAAAAAAAATATTATTTTTTTGTCGCATCTGCAGCAGGCTACATTTGAAAAGATTGTGGTAAAACGATAAATTACTAAATATCAATTCTGATAATTGTACTTTTTTTTTATTTATATAAGACTTTCTAGAGTTCTTCCTTATTGTTTTCAAGGTTATCTGCTGCATATTTGTTTGCTGGAAATGGTTGAGAACATAATAGGAAAGGAGAAATTACAGTCAATCTTGTGATCAGGAGCCATTCGACGAAACTGGCTGCTTAAAACAGGTGGCTGCTGATCACAAACCTGTTGTTGAGCAATTTCCTTTTCTTTCATCTAAATTACCCTTTCCAACATACAGAAAATCAACAATAGGTGACTTTGAAAGCAATTAGACAAAATTATGTTATGATAAGATACTGTCTTCTATCAGTGAAAAAAAAAGCCATATCACCCACACTGTGAGTGATAAAGGTATACCGGAACTACATTTTTACCTCTATAAATAAACACTGAGATATTCTTTGTATCATATAAAGTGACTCATGAGGCGTATTTCGATAACATGTACTTAACGTTTACAATATTTCTAGATGAAATGTTTGGGTTTTGGCGTCAAAGTAACCAAACCGCTGACAAGACGTCATTTTCCTAGTATTAGGTCATGAAATATTACACACGTTATATATGAAGAAATACGTAATGGGCATATTAGATCGAATACAATCATTGTCATGTGATTACAAATTATTTATAGATGAAATTTTTGGGTTTTGGCGTCAAAGTAACTAAACCGCTGACAAGACGTCATTTTCCTAGTATTCGGTCATGAAATATTACACACGTTATATATGAAGAAATACGTAGTGGGCATATTAAATCGAATACAATCATTGTCATGTGATTACAAATTATCCTCTATTTATTAAACAAGAGGGCCAATATGGCCCTAAACGATCACCTGAGTGATAGTGTATTAGCAAATATGTATTTGCCAATATCAGGGATAACTTGAATGTGAATGGAACTGCAGGGAATGGACAGTCAATGAAACAGCTTATCAGTATAAGACGTTTTTAATAAGTCAGGGTTGACAAAATATCGAAACATCTTACTTGTCCATGGACATGTAATAATAATCAAAGCACTAAAGTACTGACGGCCTGGGTGCTGCAGGAAGTTTGAAGACGTAGGGAAAATATAGCAAATATTATGAAACTGGAACATGAAAAAACAGGAGGACCGTGGTGGCCCTATATCGCTCACCTGAGTGCAAGGGCTCACAAGTATACATATTTTAGACATGAAGAATCAAGGAAAAATTTGAAAGTAGGTTTAGGCAGAAACATTTCTTACTTTCTTCCTTATTATATTGAAAAATATGTCAATGTTAAATCAAGTAGTTTCTGTGTGTTTTACAAATTGCGTCCACTCGAACAAACTTGGTGGATGTTCAATGAGGTTCAATCAAAGGACATTACGTAGAGATTATTTTGAAATCCGGCCAGTAGTGTCTGACTAGAAAATTTTAAGAGTTTTTCTTTTTTGTCGCCATGGCAACAAGTTGTGAATTGAATTAAACTATGTGAACAACTGTAACAGTGGGGCCATTAAAGGAACACCAATGCTAACTTGTATCAACATGCAGCCGGTGGTGTTTGAGGAGAGCCTTTGGCTCAGGTGATCTTAAAAAAACTTAGGTTACAGGACTACAAAAACACTAGTATATTGAATACATAATTTCTTGTTTAAGGATGACAACAATTGTGGTCGTAACTGATACGACAAGAACATATGTATGCAATTGGATCCAGCAACTAACATAATGAACAGATTAAAAGATATACACTATTACAAACAACTAGAGATACAAATAGTATTGCAATGTTTCATGCTGATTAATTAGAAATTTAAAATTCTGCACCAATGCAAAAAACTGAACTGGTAATGATGTTTCAAAAAAGAGGTTTGAAAGAAAATAATTCTCTAAACCATGGACTAGACTTGGAAAAAGTGTTAAATAGAGGCTATACTGAACATGAAAAAAAGAAGAATATATTTGATAACAATTAACGTACATAGTGATCAAATCAATACAAGAGAAGCACATGAGAGTTTTTGGCGCATTTTTTTCATGTCCAGGGCCCGTATTCACCAAACTTTTAAATTTATATTTTTGACTAAATCTAAATCTAAATATTTAGTTCACTTTTTGGATTCCCGGAGATTTAGATTTAGTCCGTATTCACCAACGCGTTTTAAACCGATCTCAATTTAGTCCAGTTTGTAAATGTCGTAAGCGGTCGCGCACCGACTCTGGTTCCCGAATTAATCTAAGAGCTGAAATAAAAGACAGTACCGTTCATTTATAGTCTATTTATAGATTTTCATTTTTATCGTTATTTCACAAAGCTGGCATCTCAATTTTTCAAACCACATAACTATGCATTGGCTTTGTTCAAATGATCGGCAATTCCTGTTCAGTATAATATCTGCCCTTTTCGCTATGTTGCGTGACGAAAACTTCGTCTGTCGCTATTATTGTAGTTCGTTTTTGTCGTTTTCGATCATCTGTCATTTTCATTCATCCTTTTGTTTTTTCGTAAATATCGCTAAAAGTGTCGTCTATGATTACACATACTTGATTCAAAGTTTACTTTGAGGACAATTGTCATCCAAATATGCAGACGTGAAAAGAATTAAACCCTATAAATGTCTGTTTCAAGGTAAATTTCGCCGTCTACTTGATTCGTTCTTTTTCGCTTTAAAGTATCACTTTCATGAATATCGCGGTAAACACGATTTCGGTGTATTGCCTTGCCGACATGTTTTTATCACGGATGCGATGTGAACTTACAAACAAACTGTGATCGAACTGTAAATTTGGAAACAATTCAACTCTTAATTCAACTTCAACTTGTTGATTCCTTTTTAAACTGGAATGACTTGTACACAATGTGTCAAAACCCCAAATTGCTGACACTTCAAACGTGTTTACATTTATGCAGGGACGTAGATAAGAACAGCTCGCAATAACTAAAGGGTGCTTTTCAAAGAATCTAATATATTGGCAGCTACTAGTGACTACATTGCTCTGAAGAACATAATCAATTTGACTTGTTGGCTACAAATAATATTAAGCCTTTCCCATTTGCAGACATATTTTGATGTGATTAGAGCAGACATATTAGATTTGAAAAATACAGAGAATTTTCATCATGAGCAATTTCTTCTACAGTACAATTTATGTTTAACTATTATTCAAATATGTACATGTACTTCAATTCATAAAGATTTTCCTTTTTTTTTAAATAGTTTTTTACTCAGTATTGACATATATATTACACATAATTACAAATATTTGTCATTATTAGGGAAAGGGACCAAGGGTTAATGATGAAGTCAAACATAATTATTTTCATTCTATATCAATTCTTTAACTTTAATTTTGACAGTTAAACACTTGTGTCTACTTAATAAAATATAATATATTATTGAATATTGTTTTGTGAACAAATATCAAAATAGCACATGTTTAATTCATTCAATTATACAACATAGCATTTGAGGAAACTTTTATTCAATTATAATATTATACAAGAGCTGTCCACAAGACAGCATGCTGGACTATTTGGCCATTTGATACTATAGTCAGCAGTTGTTACTGAGATTGTGGCTTGATAGTATAGAACTATAAATCAAGTTAGATAAGTCTTGTTTGAATAGTATCTGCTGTTTGTGAGAAAAGGCATTACATGCAAAACTCTAATCCAAATTTTTAACTTCATCTTGGACTTTTAATGTAGTTGCACACAAAACTTTAACCAGAATTTCTAAGTAAAAAAAGGGCTATAACTTGCTGTTTATCCAGGATAGAGTTATCTTGATAATCTACATAGGTGTGATGGTTGGGAAGGGTTGTATAAAGTTGCAATGCAATGCATCAAGTAAATACAGAGATATTGACTCTTAATGTAATTGCATGCAAAACTTTAACCAGAATTTCCAAGTCCAAAAAGGGGCATAATTGTGTCAAAATCTGATATATATAGTTTTGGGACTTGTCCTGCAAGGTCATTTGATGATGTCCAATAAGTGTGTGAAGTTTCAAAGCAATAGCATATTTGGTTTTTGAGAAGCCTTGCATACACAGTTTTAACCAAAGTTGCAACACAGACGCACAAGTGACTGTAATAGTTCCATATTCTTCATATAGTCGAGCTAAAAATAAGTTATGTCAGAAAGAATTATTATTTTTAAATAAAATTACTTTCGAATTGCATGAAAACATCAATATTTCAGGCCTTTATCTGACAACACTGGCAAATGTATTGATGCAGTTTTCTAGATATTTCATATTTTTCCTTTTTTTTCTTCAAGCAGTCAGCTTTAAAATAAAATATACGTTCAGATATATTGTTATTAACAGTCAGTAACTCTTAATCATACCAAAGGTTACAAAATAACCCTTTCCAAAATACAACAATTCTGCCACAGACAACTTTGAAATTGTCTATGCAAAAACATGGAAAAGCTCTTTAAATGATAGTATTACATTGTATTATTAAATTATGTTGAAAACTCTACAGCAATGTGAACAAGAGGCCCAAGAGGGCCAGTATCGCTCCACGGCCATAAGGCAAAAATCAAATCTCCAAACAGCCCTGCTCCCTGGTGGCCATGTTTTTTACCAACCACCATGGCTTAAAGGAATCGTGTAGAGTGTCACCCAAGGAATGTTTCTTCAAAATTATTTGAAAATTGGCCCGACACTTTCGGAGGAGAGGATATTTTAAGTTTTCACTAAAGCCATATAAGGCAAAATAACCCCACCCACTGGTAGCCATATTTTTCAACCAATCAACATGGCTTGAAGGAATCTGATAGAGGGTCAGCCTAGGAACATTTCTACAAAATCATTTGAATATCAGCCAGACACTTTCGGAGAAGAAGATTTTTTAAGTTTTCTCTTTAGCCATATAAGGCAAAATAGCCACGCCCTCTTGCGGCCATGTTTTTTTACCAATCAACATGGCTTGAAGGACTCTGATAGAGGGTCAGCCAAGGAACCTCTCTACAAAAAAAATTGAAAATTGGCTGAACACTTTCGGAGAAGAAGATTTTTTAAGTTTTCACTATTGCTATATAAGGCAAAATAGCCCCGCCCTCTAGCGGCCATATTTTTCAACCAATCAACATTTCTTGAAGGAATCTAATAAAGAGTCAACCAAGGAACATTTCTACAAAATTATTTGAAAATCGGCTGGATACTTTCGTCGGAGAAGATTGTTAAAGTTTTTTCTTTAGCCATATAGGCAAAATAGCTCCGCCCTCTGGCGGCCATGTTTTTTTTACCAATCAACATGGCTTGAAGGAACATTTCTACAAAATTATTTGATAAACACTTTTGGAGAAGAAGATTTTTTAAGTTTTCACTATTGCAATATAAGGCAAAATAGCCCCGCCCCCCTGGCAGCCATGTTTTCTCAACCAATCAACATTTCTTGAAGGAATCTAATAAAGAGTCACCCAAGGAACATTTCTACAAAATTATTTGAAAATCGGCCTGACACTTTTGGAGAAGAAGATTGTTTAAGTTCTCACTATTCTTTTCATGGAAACCAGAATTTCGAATGGATCAAAAGAGGTTGAAGCAATTTAGTAGAGGACATTGAGAGGATGCTTCCCATGAAGTTTCAACCAAATTGGCCAAGTGGTTAGGGAGAAGAAGTTGTTTAAAGGAAAAAGTTAACGCACGCACGCACGCACGCACGACGAACAATTCGCCATGACATAAGCTCGACTGGCTTTCAGACAGTGGAGCTAAAAATGGCTCATGTTGAACAATTGCTCCCTTTGCCACAATGTTTTCAACAGTCGTCAGTTGTAGATGCATCTGAATGCCAGGTGGAAAAGGTTTAAGATTTATGTTGTGGTAATGAGAAATCTAAATAACAATTAATTTAATTAATTTAACAGGTAGATGAACCAATATTTATATTTAACATCAAAATATATTTTTCAAGCACTAGTTGAACAGTTTTTCAATTAAAATTGAAACTTGTTCTTGGTGACACTTTCTGGCACCTCTGCAGCAAATAATGTTTGAAAACAGTGTGGCAAAAGCAGATTTTTTTTCCAACTTTATTCAATTATAACTATTATTGTTCTTTCAATTAAAGAGTTTCCTTATTTTTGAATACTGGCAAATGCTTTGAATTAGAAAGTAATTTGTTGAAGATTTGTTGTATATGGGAAATGGTTATCAAAATAGTGTCTATGTACTATTTATTCTGATCTTTAACAGAATTTTAAAAAAAAATACATAATGTCTTTGCTTCACAAATAATTGACTTTAAATGTTTGAATTTAAAATTACTCTTATGCTTTTATGGAACCAATTTAAAACTTTACATCAACAAATTTATTGTTCTAAAGAAACTAGCATTTTTTAGGCCTCTGCAGCAGCAAATTTTGTATTCAATTTGATAAAAGGAGTAAATGCTCATCATAAGCACTTTCTCCTTTTGTCACAAGCCCACACAGATATTTTTTTTCATATCTTTGCTTAACAAAAAATTGACTTAATTGTTGTAATATAAATATAATCTAATTCTTAAATCCTAAGGTCATGATTTTATAGTTTGAGAAGTAAATTCAAGTAAATGTTCATGCACTGGTTGAAAATTTCAAAAAAAAACAAAACTAATTCCTATGTCAAGCCTTTCCCACATACAACAAAGCTGCAGCACATGACCTTGACAGCATCTAGGTAAAATAGAAGATCTCCCTAAATTAAGTTATAATTCATGGACATAAAGTAGAAAGCATTGTAGCAAAAGGAAAAAATTCTCATGAGCAATTTCTCCTTTTGTCACAATGGTTTCAAAAGTCGTCTGCTGCAGAGGTGTTAAAATGCATATGTTTCAAGGAAATGGTAAACAAAATATTGACTTTTATTTTTGTACCCTAAAATGTTAATTAAAGTCCCTGATTTTATAGTTTGAAAGGTGAACTTTTTCCAAAATACAACACAAATCTGCATTTAAAAACTTTAAAATCTTCTAAAGCAAATACATGTTTAATGAAAATCTCCTTAAATGAAAGTAAGATCATGGAATAAAGTTGAAAACATTGTGGCAAAAGGAGACATTGCTCATTATGAGAAATGTCTCCTTTTGTCTCAATATTTAAAATAAATGTGTCTGTACTCGGGAAATGGTTTACCTAAAAGAAGTTTTCTTTTTGCCATAACCTGATTTTTCTTCTCAACACAGAGTGATGCCTCTGTTGTAACATATTTTGAAAAACATTACTAAAATTTCAAAAAGTAGAAATCCTGTTAACCAAGCAAATCCTCTACTTCCCATCACATTTTCAATTTTGCATTAATTTTTTTTTTATGTCAATTCTCAAGATATTGTATGCCTTTGTTTTTCACATTATACAGCCCTTTATAATAAGGCCTTTCCCACATACAACATATCTGCAGCATGTTATTTTGAAAAAATCTAGGCAAACGTTTTGAAAATGTCTATTTATGTAAGAATTAATTATCTGCATCGAGAAATCATTAACTCATATATGAAAACATTTTGTAAAAAGAAGAAACTGCATATTATGATTTCAAAAGTCATATGATGCAGAGGCCTCATAAAGTATCTGTATATATATAGGGAAAGGTTAAAATAGCATAGTAAGTGTTAGAAAGTATTTAACAGAAACATCACTCAAATGATCCACTGTGACTATGGCAACAGTTAATGATATTGTAAGGCCTATTTGGGGCTGGCTGTCATCTCATCTCCTTCAGTTCATGAATTCTGTATAATTTCTGTCATCATTCCCAACTGAAATTAAAGAAAAATACAATGCCATAAAATGCTCATGTTTAAATATTATAATACAATGATTGACAGTTAAAGAAAAGAAACATAGATCTGTTTAATCCTTTCCCACATTATGCATCTACAGGTGAGAAAGGACTAAATGCAGTCATTTTCCATATGGAATTTTGAATAACATATTCTTTACATTTGTAAATGTAAGTTTACTTACTAAATTGAGTTGAAAGTACTGTGGCAAGAGAAATTGCTCATGACAGACAAATCTGCTACAGAGTCATAGTCAGAAAGCATCTGTATGTGGAAAAGTGTTAGCTATAGATGTATGGCCTGAAATGAATTGTGAACTAACCAGTTTATGGTCATTATCTAGAAAGTATTGAGCTGTGTCAAGCATTTTTGAGTTCTTAATGACAGATGCATCCTTTCACAAAAATGGAAATGTAGCTCTACTTGTTTTATATCAGTATAACAGTAATAGGCAGCATTACATTTTGAGAGCATTACTACTAGGAAATTGGGAATAAATCACAAATAAATATGTGAATATGCAGCACCTATGCTCATGCTATGGGTATTAATATTCAGATAAAAATATCCGAACAACAGACATTACATATCCTACCACAGTCCCTACAATGATACGATTTGTGAATATGGGATGACAAAAATGGGCAGAGACCACCAGATTACTAAATAACACTCATCAGTCATTGATCCTACTGCAACAATAATCAAACACAAAACAAAAACACTCAACTGTCGGATATGAACACAGTCCCATTTTAAATGATGTCCTCTTCAAGTCATGCAAATAAAATGCAGGTGAAACGATTGGCAGTTGGGTTAAGAGAAGCAACCCGTGACACAAATCAAAAGCAACAGATTATGAAATCACCCCACCCATTGAATTTGTACATCGATTGTTTCATTGAAAACCTTACCAGTGTAAGATCGGCCGCTTTAGGATTGATGTTGACTGTACGAACATTATAGACATGCCCACATTGTAATCTCGGATTACATGATCGTTTCCTGAATTTCTGAATGCTAATCACGACAAGAGTACACATCATTTTCGTCGACTCTAGACTGTTCGTTTGTGATCCGACATCTTTGATCATAAATATCCTTCACTGGTACCCAACCGTAAAGCTTTATGTGGCAGTATAATACACCTAAGTTTCTTTTTTTCCCCCAAAATATCAACACTCAAGCATAAGCGAGTGTCAGCTAGCTCAAAATTCCTTTTTTGACACAGGCCGGAAGTGTGTCCTTTTTTTCTGCTAGAAACGGGAGACAACTATAAATGACTCGCTTACAAAACCTTTTCGACCCCAAATTATGGTTTTACACCTATTAAAAGTCAATTTGAAATATTCTAGCGATGGGCACAAAACAGTCGCCATTTTGTTTCCAATTTAGTCGGCTAATTTAGCATGCCCCGAAGCGGACTAAATATTTAGTCCGAAAATCTAAATATTTAGTCCGATTTACAATTTAGACGCGTTTGTGAATACGGACTAAATCTAAATTGACGTAATTTAGTCAGATAATTTAGATTTAGTCCGAAAATCGAATTTAGATCGGTTGGTGAATACGGGCCCAGATATGTTAACAAGAGGACCATGAGGCCTTGGATTGCTAAATTGAAAATGTAATCTCGAGAGTGTTGAAAAGATTTTTCCATGAATTTGGCCTAGTGACCTAGTTTAGATGAAGACAAAATTCGGCCTCTAGGGTGTTTACCAGATTTTCTTTCAATTAGACCCAGTGACATACTTTTTGGCCCAATATGACCCATATATCAATTTGACCTAGATATTACTTAGACACAAATTCTGACAACATTTCAAGCAGCTGAAGCAAACAAATGTAACCTCGTGAGTGTTACCAAGATTATCCTTCAAATTGACCTAGTGACCTACTTTTGACCCATATTCAAACATATTATCAAGACAAACATTGTGATAAAGTTTCAACATGCTCATGTTTAAAATGAGCCTCCAGAGCGTATCAAGATATCACTTCAATTTGACATATTGACCTATTTCTTGACCTCATATGGCCTAATTTTAAAATAGTCCAAGATTTGACGGAGCGGAATTTTCGCATAAACTTTCATGAAGATCGGATGCAAAATGTAGCCTGTAGAGTGTTAACAAGGCAACCGTTGACCACGGATGAACGACAGAGCGCGGACGACGTACGATTGACGACGGACGACTGACGACGGACGACTGACGACGGACGACGGACAAAGGCGATCAAAAACTCACCTTGAGCACTTTGTGCTCTGATGAGTTACACATGATATAACATTTCATTTATCTTGCATTGAAAAATAAAACGCCCGTTTTCAATTCACTTCTGTGTTATGTAATCATTTTCCCCATACTGAGTGAAATGTTGTGTTTGGATCTGCGGAAACCCTAATGCTATATAAATATATATTATGATAACTAAAATGATTTATGTCTTTACGGTGATTTAAAAGTTAACATATTAAACTGAAGTATTTAGTCATCGTGGGGTGCCAAAGGTAGTGTAAGAAAACGATGTCTTCTTTTAGGTTACTTCAGGCAAGAAAGCGATCATCACATTTCTCTCTAAACTATTTGTACCATAACCATTCAGCGAGCGGACTGTTATAACGCGTCAGTGTGTGGATTCTATTTTTAATTGACGGAGTTCCTTTGTTTATCAAAGCTAACCACCTCCACTCTGTCCTCCAGCGCTATTCTAAATATAATTCCCTTTATTTCACACTCTATACCGTGTAGTATATCACTGTAACTATATTCAGAGCTGAGACATTGTATTACATAATTATTACTCTATTCAGAGGCTATACGGTGTATTACATAACTGTAACTCTATTCAGAGGTGAAACAGTACATTGCATAACTGTAACTTTATTCAGAGGTGACATAGTGTATTATATGATTTTAACTATATTCAGAGGTGATACCATGTATAACATAACTGTTACTCTATTCATAGGTAACATCGTGTATTACGTAAAGGTAACTCTATTCAAAAGTCATGCTTCGATTTACAGTTTTCCCATATTCCTGCAGATTTGTTTCAAGTGGGAAAGAGTTGGTTGAAATATAGATTTTTTGTTTGTAAGTGAAAGTAATTTTGGTAGAATTGCATAGCAAGGCTACCATAGCTACAGCTACATGATGTAAATGACTAAGGCCACCAACATCAGATGGCCAAAACAATAGTGCAATCAATTATTGACGGAATTACAAATGCAAACATTAGCAAGAATCAAATAATTAAAAAAAAATCCACTTATTCTAGGTAAGCAAATACATTTACAAGTCTCTATTTGTGTAAATATCACCATGGTTTGAAAGAATCTCGTAGAATTTGACCCAATGAATATTTCTGCAAAATTATTTAAGAATCGGCCAAATTGTTTGGGATGAGTATTTTTTTTAAGTTTTCACTGAAGCCAATATAAGGCTAAAAGCCCCGCCCCAAACCCCTGCCAGCCATATTTTAAGACCAATCAACATGGCTTGGTAGAGTCTGAAAGAGATTCACCCAAGGAACATTTCTACAAACAAATTTGAAAATCGGCCAAACACTTTCGTCCGAGAAGATTTTTCAAGTTTTTACTATAGACAAATAAAGTAAAACAGCCCTGCACACAGGCAAGGTTTTTCAACCAATCAACATGGCTTGAAGGAATCTTAAAGAAGGTTAACCCCAAGGAACATTTATACAAAAGTATTTAAATATCGGCCTTACACTATCGGAGGAGAAGATTTTCTACATGTTCACTATAACCAGATAAGGAAAATTAGCCCCGCACCCTGGCGGCCATAGTTTTCGAGCAATCAACTGGCTTGAAGGAATCTGAAACAGGGTCACACTAGAAACATTTTTTAAATTTTATTTGAAAATCGGCCTGACACATTCGGATGAGAAGATTTGTTATGTTTTAAAAACAGCCCCGCCTCCTGGCGGCTATGTTTTTTGACCATCAACATGGTTTGGAGGAATCTGATAGAAGGTTACCTAAGAAACATTTCTACAAACTTATTTGTTAATCAGCTTGACACTTTTGGAGTAGAAGATTTTTTAAGTTTACACTATAGCCGTATATGGCAAAAAAGCCCCGCCCTTGACGGGCATGTTTTTCAACCAATCAACATGGTTTCAAGTCATCTGATAGAAGGTAACAGAAGAAAGAGTTCTACAAAATTATTTAAAAATCAGCTTGACACTTTCGGAGTAGAAATGTTTTTAAGTTTTCAATATAGCCATATATGGCAAAATAGTCCCGCCCCCTGGTGGCCATGTTTTCCTACCCTTCAACATGGCTTAAAGGACTATGATAGAAGGTCATCGAAGGAATATTTCTACAAAATCGGCCAACCAGTTTAGGAGGAGAAGAATGCTGATTTTCTTTCTTTCGATTGCCATAGAAATCAGAAGAGACATTGAGAGGAAGCTTCCTACGAAGTTGCATTCCAATTGGCCATGTGGTTAGGGAGGAGAAGTCGATTGAAGCAAAAAGATGACGCACGCACGCACGCACACACGCACGCACGCACGCACGCACGCACGCACGCACGACAGACAATTCGCCATGACATAAGCTCGACTGGTTTTCAACCATCTGCATGTGTCAATTAAAATGCATATGTATGTGGTAAACAGTTCAAGTCCATTTGACAAATGCCTTCTGTGAAATTATGGCCAATTATGGAAGTGTATATCTTACCATTACTAACTGAGTCCAATAAGGTCGCACTGTATGTTGTTCCTTGAAACACAGGCGTAAATTCATTGATATCATTGATGTTCACGGTAAATGTAACACTGTACGCAGTGTCCGAACCATCCGATACTCTACAATAAAGGAAGAGAAACTACAATCTTGTAACCAACAATAAAATATGTGTTGAAAAGCGTTACCCGACGGAGAGGGGGCCCATGTTGGGGAAGAAGGACAAGCTATTGTATTTTTTTTTGATGGGCCGGTTACCCAACAACAAGGTGACCAGGGCTGGGGAGATGAAGGACAAGCTATTGTTATTTGATGGGCGGGCTACCCAACTGAGAAGGGGCCCGGGTTGGGGAGAGGAAGGACAAGCTATTGTTATTGGATGGGTGGGCTTCCCGACGGAGAGGGGGCTAGGCTGGGGAGAGGAACGACAATCTATTGTTATTCGATGGTTGAGTCACCCGACTGAGATGGGGCCTGCGTTGGGTAGAGGAAGGACAAGCTATAGTTATTAGACGGGTGAGGTTAAGGGTGATTGGGGATATTTTCTAATGAAAATAACTAATTAAAACTAAACAAGAGTGCCATAATGGCCATTGATCTCTCACCTGATTTATTCCTTGTGATTCATAATGCCAAGCACAATAACTTTGTAAGAAGAATAATTTTAAAGTTGTTTTCATTTGGTTGCCATGGAAACCAGTATTATGCATTGATTCAATTTTAAGAAATTCCGGAGAGTACATTCAGAAGATGTTGCTGTGAAGTTACATCGCAATCGACTTACTGGTTACTGAGGAGAAGCTGTTGATGGACGCACAAAGCACGACGGACGCCAGCCATAGGGCAATCACAATAACAAGCATTGAGCACTTTGTGCTCAGGTGAACTAAACATGATTATGATAATAACAAGTGCATATATCATTGAGAGAAAAGTCCTGTAAAAAAGTCTGAAAAAATAATTCTAAACAAAGTTGAGAATATTATTGGGAAGAGAATAAAGTGTAATTTGTTTTTAGTTTGTTGATTTTAACAAAAATATACAAAATAAATGTTTGCATACATTGGACAAAGCTACACAACATAAAAGTGGTGGCATTTGACAAAAACATACAAAACAAGAGCTATCACTGAATGTAATCAATACCCCCCCCCCCCCCCCCTCAAATGCCGCCCTGATTATTTAAGTAAGAAAGGCAATAACTCTGTACTTAGCTCAAATAGAGGTATGCTTCTTGTACACTGCACTCTCTTTCATTGTGCTTTACCATTGAATGAATATTTATTGAATTCAATCCAGTAGTTTTCTAGTTATTATTCGGACAAAACAACAGTAACAAAGGGCATTGAATCTGTAGTTAGCTTAAATAGGGTAATGGTTCTTTAACACTGCACTTTCTCTCACTATGCTCTACCATTGCATAAAATGTTATTAAATTCCATCCTGTAGTTTAATAGCTATAAGAGTTATGTTTTTTATACACTGCACTTCCTCTCATTTTGCTCTACCATTGTGTCAAGTTTTATTAAATAATTTAATTAAATCCTGTAGTATTAAAGTAATACCACTGTATTAAGTTTAATTATATTATTTCTTGTAGTTTTCAAGTTATTGTCCGGACAAGAAAAAGTAAAAAAGGGAAATAACTCTGTAATAAGGTTAAATATAGTTGTGATTCCTGTATACTGCACTTTCTATTACTGTGTTGTATCATCGTATAAAGTATTATTACATTTTATCCAGTAGTTTTCAAGTTATGCTCTCGAAAAGGAAAATTGCAACTTACCGACCGACCGACCACAGGGTAACTCCAATATACCCCTTCAATTTTCGTTTGTTTGGGTATATTAAATTTGTTGGCATGCAATGTACAAAAATACACAAACTAAAATTGTTGGCGTGCAATGGACAACAAAATACCAAAAAAATGGTGTAAATGAACCATTTTGCTCAATATTATTTGTTTATTAAAGTTATCATTGCTTATATCAAGAAAGTAGCAAAGCCATAAGAGCAGAAAAGCAGTGACCATAGACAGCTGATCTTTGATAACATCTAGACACATACATATGGAAAGACTCTATACATCAAAGTTTAGATATTGAACACATTAAAAACAATGTGACAAAAGGTGAAATTAGTTATTATAAGCAATTTCTCTTTTTGTCAAAATGATTTCAAACGCTGTCGTCTGCAGAGGTGTCAGAAAATGTTCTTATGATGGAAATGGTTAAGAAACGGTCACTTTGATCCATTAAAGGCATGAGAAAACAACCTCAATCGTCATTTCGATTGCTGTATGTGGGAAAACGTTAACTGCTAGCTGTAAGCCTTTAACTGTCAACAAGGGATACTTTAGAGCTGAGAACTATTGAAATGTTGTGGGAAAAGCAAAAGATTTTCAAAATAAGCTCTTTCTATTATTGTTGATGGTTATAAAATCATATGCATTTAACCCTTTCACACATGTACACACATTAAGATGTATCAGCAGAAGACAACATTTGCTAACATTGTTGTGGCAAAAGGAGTCATTATTCATTTCAATGGTTATACATACATGTACATTCAGAGATTTTCAACATCTTTGCCTAGATGTTTTCGACCTTGTTCCCATCAAAAATAGTGTTTATTGGAAATAGTTAACCTCAATCGTTTTCTTCAGTAGGTGTTTGCATGTTGCAAGAGTCATCTTGATTGCAATCATTGGTTCAAACCTTGTATGGTAGGGATTTTGTTCAAAGTTACTTTTTAGTAGAAACTTGTACATGTATATATACCCGAATGTAAAGTTGTATGTAAGACTGAATTCTGCATCCAATCCCGTTGGTGTTTTTAACAGTCCTGAAGAAGCGTCTAATACAAACGGGGGTGACGTAGGGGTCTGGCTAACCAATAAAAAACTCAGTGTGTCACCATCTGTATCTTCACCTTCTACTGTCAGAATGGAGACATCTTTCGACGAATTTTCATCAACTGACCCAGGCGGAGTTGTAAACAAGGGTACCGTAAATGAAGGTGCTGCACCTTCAACTGTAAAGCACAGATAATAGAGTTAATCCTTTCCAACATAACAACAAATCGGCAGCATATGGGTTTGAAAACACTTAGGCAACAAGAAGACCACGACAGTCCTATACCACTCAGCCGATTAAATAGAACTTTGATAGAAGCAGTAAAGGTATCAGTTATGGTGTGACCACATTTAATATTGCTGACCATTAAGTACATTTAACGTTATAGAGGATATTTCATGATTTTATTTATTTTTTATCACTTTTAATTAACAAATTTAATAGGATGATATGCGGTGAGCCTTTGCAAGCGTCATATCCAGCTAAGTTAACGAGTTTATTAAAAGTGATAATAAATCAATATGAATGAGAAATTCTATTTATGAGGCGTATTTCGAAAAATTTACATGAAATGTGTGTCAATAAAGTCAAACTGCTGACGTGAAGTTATGTTCAATGTTTGGTTTCCGCGTTGTTACGAATACTTGATCATAAGACTGGAAACCAAACTAGTTTTCAAGATTAAAGATTCTTTAATTAGTAATACAAGGCCTACACTACAATCATAAATACATATTATTTTTATCATTGAATGACGTGTTTTATATTATTGATGGAAAACACATATTGATTATTATTATAGAGTATTCATTTTAAAAAGATGTTTTTAATTTAGCTTTGATCATATCGTGTCAGGTATATACTAGTGCGCTTATTTCTAGATTCATGAGTTTTATATAACACAAAACTAGAAGTGCCATATGATATTTAAATCATTGGATTTTGAGACTCCCAGAGAGGGATTTATGTGATATATACATGTACAGTATGTTTTTTTATGTTTACATATTTCTCTGGGTTGGGGCCATTTCGACATAATGTATACAAAGGAATAGAGTACAGCTGTTTTATGGAACATACCAAATAACTAACCTCTAACACTTATGAGGCGCCGTTTTACTATTTATTCCTTATATTTTTTATATCAGAAAATGGATTTCTTGATATCAAGAAATAAAGAGTATTTTTTGATATCAAAATAGACTTTCTGATATCAAAAATTCATTTTTCGATATCAGGAATTCGAATTTTTGATATCAGAAAATATTCATTATTTTCTGATATCAAGAAATTGATTTCCTGATATCAAAAAATGATTTTCTGATATCAAAATATTGAATTCCTGATATCAAAAATTATCAAGAAATATGCTCTGTTTTTCCTTATCAGATGATTTTCTGATATCAAGAATTCGAATTCCTGATATCATAAAATGAATATTTAATATCAGAAAATGTATTTCTTGATATCAGAAAATCGTCAGTATTTTTTGATATCAGAGAATAGATTATTTGATATCAGAAAATAGATTTCTTGACATCAAAAAATAGATTTCTTGACATCAAAAAATAATTTTCTGATGTCAATAAATGGAATTTTTATTATCAAGAAATGTAAATGATTTTCTGATATCAAGAATTCGAATTCCTGATATCAGAAAATGAATATTTGATATCAGAAAATGTATTTCTTGATATCAGAAAATCGTCAGTATTTTCTTGATATCAGAACATCCTTTATATTTCTTGATATCAGAAATTCCTATGGTAACTATGGTTATAATTGAATAAACACAATTATTAACAAGAGTGTTGCAAGCGAACACCAATGCCTGTCTGTTTTTTTCTAGGTCGTAAAAGGATATAACTGAATAACTATTAAAGCCAAAGTATTGTGACTTGGTATAGACATGCGTATTGGTCCTAGACACATGTGTACCAAGTTTCATTTTAATATATTGAATGTATTTTGAGTTATGATGCAAGGTTAAAATTGTTTCACAGCGGAGACGATGCAAACGAGCTAAACATAATTTTCAAATCATGTCAGTACTTCTGGACAACAGCAGTTTTAAAGTTTTAAATTCATACATATAAGGAAAAGCCCTGGTGTCCATGTTTCTAAACATATCATAATAATTGGAACAATCAAGATAGTGTTGCACCAAATGAACATCCCTGCCAAATTATTTTCAAAACAAGACATTTTTCAACTAGATACCCACATGCAACATACTTGTCAAGCACCCTCCAAATGTTTTGTTACAGACATACTGTTCTTCTATGTAATTGCAACACATTCTGACAAGAAGTTGACCTGATAGCAGTTAATTAACGACCTTGTGCGATACCAAAGTGGTTGTAAAATGTCCACAAAAACAACAATTTAACATCTATTTTTCATTTTTGAGATACCATATTATTCTTAAGTTTAACATACATCAATGTTTGTATTTTTTGTCTATGAAAGGCTCAGGCATATTTAACATAGGAATAATTTTATACACCGACACATGTATTGAAAGACACGTGTTTTTATCCTCATTGGATACTAAATCCTGAAACGGAATATCTGATGAATAATGGAATATTTTTTGTTTTGGTACGTCAATCCCATTTTTGGAAAGTGGACATTAATTATGTAGAGAAGGGTTTCAGTAGTGGACAAAAACATATAAAGGAAAGTGAATTTTTGTTTTGATCTTATTGAGAAATTTACCAAACGAATAATTGTAGCTGACACAGCATCCAACTTTAGAACAGTAATGACAACATTGTCTGATGCATATGCGTCAAAACGCATCCATAAGTGGGAAAGGATTAAAAGAGAACCGTCTCCTTTTTCCAAATTTGTTTTCACTTCTTCCATCATCACATTATCATGGTGAACATGTGTGCCTAGTAACTTGATGATGCATGTCTTCTCATTTTGACCTTTGAGCTCCAAGTGTGACAATGACCTTTAAGGTCTTGTGCGTAACACTTTACCTCATCATGATGAACATGTGTGCCCAGTAACTTTGCAATCCTATGATGCAAGTTTGAGATGAGAGCCGAACAAGGTACAGGCCTATCTAACAGTACTCATTTTGATATTTGACCTCTAAGTGTAACCTTGATAATTGAGGTACAGGCCTGGTGTATTGTGTGCGATATGCTGCCTTATCATGGTGAAATCTTATAATGCATGGTTAATATGTGGACCGGACAACGTACAGTCCTATCAAACATTACTCATTTTGAGCTTTTACCTCTTAGTGTGACCGTGAAACACGCCGTACATATAGCGAACCGCCATTGTGACAGCTGTGTAGAACTCACCACAAGCGGGCTTGAGACAATGATTACATAACTTTGGGGACCATGTTTTTCGAGAGTCGCATAAGGAGCATTTATGCCAAATTACATTCAATTTTTTGGACAAGATGATTTTTAAAGTTTACAGACCCCAGACAGCCCATACTTTTTTCAAACCTATAAATCGGAAAAATTTGACAAGAATATTTTTTTTTTTTTTTTTTTTGCAATGTTTCCAGTGGATCAGATGAAATTACTATTTGAACAATCTTGGTGGAGGGTCATCCAAGGTGCCAAATTATTTGAAATCGGGCCAGTACTTTTGAACATGAAGATTTCTGTCGTCTTTCCGTGGAATTCAGTTCTTTGAACAATTTTGAAAGAGAACCACCTAAATAACATATCTGTGAAATTAATTTGATATATGTTCAAGGGCTAAGGGGAGAAGTTGTTGGTAGGAGTATGTAAACGGACGAAGCCCTTACAGCGAGTGATCACATTAGCGCATCTTACACTTGGTGCTCAGCTGAACTAAAGAAAATTGAGTATTTAACCCTATCCCTCATACAACAACTATGCAGCAGATATATAAGCATCTGGGCAAACTATGGAAAGATCCCTATAAATCGAAGCAAAATTATGGAACTGAATTGAAAACAAAGTGGAAAAAGGAGAGATTTCAATCCTCTGTTTCAGAATTATACAATGTGCCTACAGTTGGGAAAGGGCTAATGACTGTTCATTATATATACAGTCAAACGTAAGCAGCCACCTAGGAGAGAGTCAAACAGTTGGCTGCTGATCACAGGTTGCTGCTTAATCGAAGTCAAATAAAGAAGAAAATTGCGTTATGGTTGATTCTCAAGTGGCTGCTTACTATAAGTTGACTGCTAAACAGAGGTGACCGCTTACACAAGTTTGACTGATGAATGTATGATTAATGTTTTTTAGTGCCATCTGTTTAGGAAAACGTCCAGAAAAAAACACTTAACATAAACTTTGTTACAGACAAAAATCATCCTCTAAACCTCTAGGTCCGACAGCAAAACTCGACCATGTTGCTACAAAAATTAACTGTGTTGCAGCATAAACTTTTATATGCATTTATACAATTTGATGAAGTATGATTCTAATATTGGTTGTCAATATTATAGAAAAAGAAGAAATTGTTTAATTTAACATTTTCCCACATATAGACGCTTTATTACGTCTCTGCAGCGACAATATTTAAAAACATTTTGACAAAATAATAAATTACTCAAAACGATCAATTTCTCCATTAATCACAATAATATCAACGTTTTTCGATAAAGATACCTTCATTTTTTCGGTCTTTTTGTCTAGATTTGTTCCCTAGAAAGTGCCCTTTTGGACTTTGTTTCTAGTAAAGGGTAAAAAGTGATTAACACAAATGATTTTACCTGTATGAAAGCAGCTTAGGTACACTAACAGTCTAATTGTAATCACTGAAAACGAAATAATGATAATAAATCATCAAATGAATATATTCGTATCTCATAATGACAACATAATGTTGTTTTTGCTCATGGTAAAAATGAATGGACTGCAGACTCGTACATGTAATACATATTTCAGTCCACTGCATTCAAAATATAGCCATACACTGTACATTAACAGCATATGTATGCATACCAAGACACAAACGTTCACAAAAGTACTTTGTGTACATTTATTTGTAGTGCAGTGAATCAAATATTGCCTCTGGAGTCCTTGGTCGAAACATGTTCACAATACAAGTATAAGAAACACTGAAAGAATGGTCTTCCTGAGTATTCACAACATAGGTTTGAATATCAAATAAAGCAAGTATTATAGTGAAAGTAAATAGTTGAAAAACAAGAAATCATCAAAAAGGGCATTCTTAGCTTTCTCACAATGTTTTCAAAATATGTCTGTGGCAAAGCTGTCATCTGTATTCGAGAATATAAAAGGTTTAAACCTGTCCCACATACAACACATCTGCAACAAACGACTTTGTTAACAATGAGGTCAAAAAAAGAGTTGAAAAACCTTTGAATTATCTAAATGATTTGAAATGCAATATTGGTGTTCATAACGTCACAAATCTGTTGTCTAACCCTTACTAAATGTTCGAATTTAACCCATCTGGAGCAGACATTTTCAATCATTATAATATTTACGGAAATTTATCCTTTTGTCACAATGTTTTCAACTCGATTCAAAAATTATACTTTCATTTATAGAGAATTGTCCTTTTACTTTGCACAACAAAACTGCAGCAGGTAACTTTATACACATCTGAAAAACCTCCAAAATGGAAAGAGTTAACACTGAAAAGAGTTAAAAACACTCTGGCAAAAAGGAGAGATTGCTCATTGCTCACGCAATTTCTTCTTTTGGCATGTGCAATGTTTTCAAATGTCACCTGCTGCAGAGATGCCAGAAGGATTGTGATATTTGTATGTGGGACAGGGAGGGTTAAGTATTCATATGTTAATTTATTCAATACCATTGCATCAACTTACAGGTTTTGCACAACATATTAAGCTTATTATAATAATTCTTATTTCCACAACTTATAATACGGCCGACAGCTATGTTGATGTAGTTCACCAGTTATTCTTTTTCTGAAAATAGATAAGAAAATGAATACTATTGGGACTGCATTCTTTCATTTTTCCTGAGCATTCGAATCATAGACTTTTTAAATTTTGCTGCGAGAAGGACCAAATACAATGTTGAAAAAAAAGAAGGACTCGTTGTTTTGTGAACAATACATGAAAGGAATCATTTCAAAATGAAACACTGGGCCGCCTTTGACGAACACTTACCATCTGTATATTTTCAAATTCAATATAGAGACGAAGTTCAATGTTCTGAGGACCGAGCTTTTGAAATTAAAGGCATATATGATCAAGATGCATACTTGTTTAGTTGGTTTCTAACTGTACCCAATCTACTGGAGCTTCCAACTTCAAGGTTGTGAACAGAAATTATTCTGATCAAATTTCGCAAAGCTGGATTCTGTTTTATTGCTTAATTTACTCAATGTTAATGTTTATTACTTTGATTTAAAAGATGTATTAATATCATCATTTGAGTCAGTCAAATCACATGAAAGTTTGTCTTTGCAGCCTTATCTACATGCCTCAGACCCGTCACCCTGGTACATTTCTTTGCATTAACATTAACATCTTTCTTACATATCCATGTGTCTCATCTTATCATCCATTCCGATTATAATCGTGCATTTGTTTACCCTTCTGAATAAGCTCTTGCCTATCTAACAGCGCTATTTCACGCACTGGACTTCCTCTAAGAAAGTTGTTTACGGACAAAACTGGTATTAAAATATGTAATAGATATTGTGCAATAACATTAAATTAATGACAATCTGTCAAAAAATAATTAATTTGTAGCTAACTCAATTGCTTCTTATTTTATTTACAAAATTTTCGGTAAATATCTCTCTTTCAATGCCACTGTGGCCGTCCTGAAAGATTACAAAGGTCACATGTCCTGAGTATATTGAATCTATTTAGTTAACATGCACGAAATTTCAAAAATAGAGGATACTATGAAATATATATAGAAGCAAAAATATTGAAATTGTCTCTAATTGTAACTGGTTATCAACTGATCAGTTTTCATAACGTATGAGTAAATCGTTAAGGGTAATCAAATGTTCATTAATAATAACGTATCGGTCATTTGCTACGGGTAATTAACTGATCAGTAATTATAACGTATTGGCAAATTGCTACAGGTAATTTACAGATCAGTAATGATAACGTATCAGTAAATTGATACGGGTTATTTACTGATCAATTATAATGGGTAACGTTCTTTGCGACTAGAATACAGGCGTTATACCATCAAACTTAGAATGGGAAACGTTCTTTGCGACTAGAATACAGGCGTTATGACATTAAAGTTAGACTGGGTTACGTTATTTGCGACCATAATACAGGCGTTATAGAATTAATATTAGAATATGTTACGTTCTTGGCGACTAAAATACAGGCGTTATAACATTAAAGTTAGAATTGGTTACGTTATTTGCGACTATAATACAGGAGTTATAGCATTAATATTAGAATATGTTACGTTATTTGCGACTAGAATACAGGCGTTTTAGCATTACTGTTAGAATAGGTTACGTTATTTGCGACTATAATACAGGCGTTATAGCAGTAATGTTAGAATAAGTTACGTTCTTTGCGACGAAAATACAGGCGTTATAGCATTACTGTTAGAATGGGTTACGTTCTTTGCGAACAGAATACAGGCGTTATAGCATTACTGTCATATTAACCGTTTTACTCATCCAACAAATCTGCAGCAAACGACATTGTTCCGGCAACAATATTATGGTAGATCTATATAAATGAAGTGTAATTATTTCAAACACATGGAAACATTGTTTAAAAAAGAGAAGTTTCCCTCCCTTTGTCACAATGATTCAATCATCGTCTGCTGTAAATGCGTTTTATGTTGCAGAGGGTTACATCCTGAAGCCGGACATAGTTCAAAAGTGTGTAGTGTTTAATCTAATCATTATTAGGATTAATATCTAATTTCAGTATGCAGTGTTTACAACAAACTGATCTCAGTCTTGAGTGTTTTAAACGATCTGATCTCAGTATTGAGTGTTTGTATCGATTTGGTCTCAGTCTGAAGTGTTTGTTACGATCTGATCTCATGTTTGCAGTGTTTTTAACGATCTTATCTCAGTATGCAGTGTTTGTAACGATCTGATCTCAGTATGCAGTGTTTGTAATGGTCTGATCTCATGTTTGCAGTGTTTATAATGATCTGATCTCAATTCGCAGTGTTTGTAACGATCTAATCTCAGAATGCAGTGTTTGTAACGATCTGATCTCTGTATGCAGTGTTTTAACGATCTTATCTAAAGTACGCAGTATTTGTAACGATCTGATCTCATGCTCGCAGTGTTTGTTACTATCTGATCTCAGTACACAGTGTTTGTAACAATACGATCCTAGAACGCAGTATTTTTAAATATCCGATCTCTGAATGCAGTGTTTGCAACAATCTGATCTCAGTGTGCAGTGTTTGTAATGATCTGATTTCCGTACGCATTGTTTGTAACGATCTGATCTCAGTACGCTGTGTTTGTAACGATTTAGTCTCAGTCTGTATTCTTTTTAACGATTTGATATCATCTATGCAGTGTTTGTAATGATCTGATCTCATGTCTGCAGTGTTTGTAACAATCCGATCTCGTGTATGCAGTGTTTTAATTATATGATCTCATTATGCAGTGTTTGTAACTATTTGATCTCAGTATGCAGTGTTTGTAGGGATCTGATCTCAGTACGCAGTGTTTGTAAGGATATTATCTCAGTATGCATCTTTTGTAACGATCTGATCTCATTCTGAAGTTTTGTAACAAACTGATCTCAGTATGCAGTGTTTATAATGATTTGATCTCAATATGCAGTGTTTGCAACGATCTGATCTCAGTATGCAATGTTTGTTACGATCTGATATCAGTCTCCAGTGTTTGTAACAATCTGATATCAGCCTGCATAGTTGGTTACGATCTGATCTCAGTCTGTAGTATTTGTAACGATCTGATCTCAGTCTGCATTGTTTGTAACAATCTGAAGTATGTATGCAGTGTTTATGATGATGTGATATCAGTATGTAGTGTTTGCAACGATCTGATCTCAGTCTGCAGTGTTCTTAACGATTTGATCTCATTTATGCAGTGTTTGTAACAATTTGATCTCATTGTGCAGTGTTTAAAATGATCTGATCTCAGTCTGTAGTATGTGTAACGATCTGATCTCAGTCTGCAGTGTTTGTAACGATCTGATATATGTCTGCTGTGTTTTTAACAAGACTTGAATGACCTGATTTAATGAGCTTTTTTCTCAAGTCCTTGTCTGAGTTCTTACTCGGCTTTAAGCGAATTTAACCCAAAATGCACAGGCGACTTTGAATACATCTATGCACAAACATGGAAAAGCTCTTTAAATGAAACTGTATGCATATTTTTTTTTAAACAATATTTGCAAAGGTCGTCTGCAGCAGATGCATCGAAAATCTAGCGAACAGTGTAGAACAAGTTCAGCCACGAATTTGTCTGAATTATATATCTTCATAAAAGACTGATAGGCCCATGGGATCGGAAGTAATTTATGAATTGTTTTGTACTATTGTTTATTGCGATGTACACACGACAGTATAATAAAATATTTACATTCGTATATACCTACTTGCAATTAAAACTGTTCCGTTTATCTGTAAGAACTTCTTAATCGTTTCTCACATATAACACGTATGTCATTATATGTGCCCTTCCTAAGCTTTAGATTATTTATATTTAGTATGTTGAAATTTCGTAGGACGTCCATAAGGTTGTTAACGTCATACGACCATCTGAAATAAGGGTGTTCATGACTAAAGACCACGATATATAATGTTGATTATGTCAGACAAAATCATTTTAAAAGAAAAAGCTAATTTTGAAAACATTTGCTCTTAATAAGCATTTTTTTCATTTTCCAACAATTTTTCTACATTAATTTTATTTCTAAAAAAATTCCAAAAGAATATTCAAAGTTGTCTGCTGTAACTTTAATGTATGTAGGAAAGGGGTTAAAAGTGATCACAATGTAAGGGTGAAGCATGATTTGTATGTATTTATATAGTGTTACAACATGTACTTGAAGAGAACAACTGATTGTTTAGATTGTTTAGACTACAATTAAACCTTAACTCTCCCTTTTCAACCACCATTAATAGGTCATACTTTTCAGACTCCTTTGATTACTGAAAGTAAGTTTATAACCATAAGAACTTGAAAACTGTTTACAAATCTTATCAAACCGCTCTTATATCCGAAATAAATTCATCATACATGTAAGTTTAATGTTCTCCATGTCCAACAATCAAGTGAGAGATAATTAATTTCCATAAAATCTGAATTTACCAAAATATATAGGGGTAACCCATTCCAACATACAATAGATCTGCAACAGACGACTTTCAAAACAAAATTAGAAACATTGTGAATAAAGAAAAATCATTCAACATGGGACTCTTTTTTTTTTGCAACATTGTTTCCAAAAGTAAAATACTCCAAAAGCTATGTAAATAAAAGTCTGATAACAGAAGTGATCACAGTAACCTACATGAATCGTTTCTCCGTGTCTGCCTGTCTGTCTCGCTCTCTCTCTCTCTCTCTCTCTCTCTCTCTCTCTCTCTCTCTCTCTCTCTCTCTCTCTCTCTCTCTCTCTCTCTCTCTCTCTCTCTCTCTCTCTCTCTCTCTCTGTCTCTCTCTCTCTCTCACTCTCTCTCTCTCTCTCTCTCTCTCTCTCTCTCTCTCTCTCTCTCTCTCTCTCTCTCTCTCTCTCTCTCTCTCTCTCTCTCTAAATTAAGTGCTTTAAGCATACACTTACATAAGTTCATGATATGTTTCTTTGGACTAATATCCTAATCAATGCTTTCATGTAAAGCGGTTGTAACTGCATCGTGTCCCCTGAATATATATGTTCTTATACTGCAAGTTGGAGTTGTTTAAAAAACAATATATCGAGTCGTTAGGAATAGAACCTACAACTAAAGTATCACGTAACATTTAATGTACGTTGTTTACAACTACAACTATAGTATTAACGGTCATTTTGTGTAAACATGTACTGCAATTGCAATAAGCGGTGTCTCAAATTACACCAATAATTATAACAAGAGATTCATAATAACCCTAAATAGCTCACTTGCGTGAAATAACCTTTTTACCGGATGTACATCAACACACTTTGTAAAGTAATTAATACCGGAAAACGCTATATTTAGATTTGCTGATGATTGGATGAGATAAGTAGTCTCCAGAGTGGTGACAATGTTTTCTTAGATTAAACTTAGGGATCTAGTTTCTGTTATTCCTCGCAAACTTTACCAATTTGCTACTATAATATGATGCCATGAACATAATCATGGCTTTAAGAGTGTACAAAAGGTTGTGGTTTCTTAAAAAATTACATAGTGACTTGGTTTTAGACGCCACATGATCTAGTTTCAAACTTGATACATTTGCTGATGAACTTTCACGAAGATGAGATGAAAGATGTGGCCTGTAGAGTGTTTTCGAGGTCAATGTTAACTCATTCAATTTCAATATGCATGAACATAATTATATTATACATTATACGTGACATTTGGTATCCTGGTTTTAATTGTTCCTTTTCCCCAAACACTTTCCTACCTGCAGATGTCAACGCATCTGTAGCACACGACTTTCTATCAATGAAATTGTTATTATTAAAAAGAGTTGGAAACTTGGTGGAAACGGTTGAAACTGCTCATGATATGTTTCAACTTTTGCAAATGTTTTCGAAAGTCGTCTGTTACAAATGGTATAAATGTTTCCAAGAAAACTGTTGTTTGTATTGTCTTTTAAATCAATCTTTCAATTGAACCCTTTCCCACACACACAATTGCAGCAGAAAAATCTCTATAAAGAAACGTTAAGTTAACAAAGAATGTTAAAAACAATCTGTGGCAAAATGAGAAAACGCACATATTGAGCAATGTCTTCTTTTGCCACATTGAACTAAATTAGGCAAATACATGCCCCCCCCCCACAACACACAATCACACATTCACACACCTTGTTCAAAGGGAGACAAAGGTGTTTTGCTAGAGCTGGTGTACCGTGACATATGATTATAGTTTGGGCGAAAGTTGCCACCAAAAATGCTAGAAGTTAGCTGCTAATAGTCTATGTATACAAGTAATAGCTATTAAAGAGAAATGATTTATAAAAAAAGCAGACCTTACGTGAATAAACGTTACACAATATCATCTCATGTCCACTAGGAAGTAAAGTTAAATACGCAATACATGTCGTTATCAGTGGCGAATCTATAAATAGTTTAAACTTGTTTATTTCACATTTATTACAAAACAAGTATTAAGCTTTCCCTTTCCCACATACAACAAAGCTGACGCAGACGACTTATTCGCAAACTCGTGGAACATCTCAATTAAATAAGAGTAAACTCATTAAAACAAGTCGAAAACATTGTGGCAAAAGGAAAAATTGCTGGTTTTGAGCAATTTCTCATGTTGTCACAATGTTTTCAGAAGACGTCATAAATCGTCTATATGAGGGAAAGGGTTATATTAATCAAGTTCGATTTCTGCATCCCGTAGACTAAGGAAGTACTCTCGTCGTTTATATGAAAATAATCCCAAAGGCGGCAACCGCTCATCGAAGGATTCGAACCCGGGACTTTTGGTATATGGAAAGGGTTAAGTCTTGAAATGCTGTCGAATTAAGCGAACTTGTTTTTTTAAATGAAAGTCTACCAATAGTGTGAAGCCTGTTCCACCAGAATATATCCTGGCTAGATAGCGTGCACGCGCCGTCATCCTTACTGTTAGTGGCTGCTCACCTCAATAGGTTTATCTTGACATCCATATAACTGACTATGAACTCTTCTGAATTCAAAGCTGGGCAAGTCAATTTAAAACATTCAGTTAGAAGGGGTTAACATTATATATGCACCAGACATGAGTGCTAATAGATAATTATTCATGATAATGTTATCTAAGTCGTTCCCGTGGCAAGCACATATAAGCTTAAATATAATGAGGAACTTGCTACCTCAGTAGAAAGCTCAGCATTACGTGACCATGATTCGATATGCCATGTATGTTCTTCAGAAAAGCTAAAAGGTGGCATTTCCGATCCGTGGTGGTTTAAGTCAGCTTGTCCGCCTGTTTAGTCTAATAAGAATCTTCTAACAAGTTTAAGTAAATAATCTGTAAACAGTGTAGATGTATATCTTAAATATAGAAACAGATTTGTAGATCTTCTTGTTTAGCTTTACCATTGTTATCATTTATGTTTATTGACTTAATATTTTTCAAATAATCCCTGGAATTTGAAGATTTTAGTTTGTTTAGGGCAATGCCTTTTTTGTTCTCTCTATCATACGTGTGAATATCAAGCATACGATTATGTCAGTTACTTCTTACACAGCGTTGTTTCATGTTTTGTATTGGTTATAATTCTGTATTGGTGAGTTTTAATCTCAATTGTTAAAGTCATTGTATATATGTTCTGAACAATTAGTTTATATTCATTATTTACTTTACTTTAACTTCTCGTATGTGATTACGCTTGGTTAATTGTACATACTTGTTTGCTGTCTACTATAGACACATTTGCCTTAATGTATTAAAATATATTGTTTTGTATTTGAAAAAACATTTTGAAACTATTGATCAAATAACATTAACCATATTTATCTACGTTTTGTAAAGCACACATCGATAAATAATACTTTGCATTCATTTCTAAAAGTGAATAATCTAGGACTGACTTTGTCATATTGGTAGGTGCATTGTTTGTTGTGTCCGATTAGATCTCTGTCTATTACTGTATAATATACAATTTGAAAAGAGAAGTTATCACAAATCAAAGACTGCAATAGCAGTTGCTTTATTTTAGCCGGATAAGATAAGCTTCAAGGCATTTTGAGAGAGGGAGAGTTTAGTTTGTATATTTAAATACTTATCCTGCTAAAAGCAGGTGACTTGTAACACCGCTATTGGATCTTGACAAGTAATGTACTTTAATAGTATTTGCGTCATATTGACAAATCATTAGCAAATGATGTAGATCAAGGTTAAACAACATACGTGTGTGCTTATTATTTTTAAATCGCACAAACTTTGACATCTTGTTAACTGATTTACGTTTCACTGACAACAAACAGAAAATGTACTATTCATCCTCATCATAAATTTCCAATAGATCAATTCGCTATCTAAAAATGTGTTCCCTTTGCTTATTGTTGAGCATTTTATGCGAATTAATCAAATGTAAGTAGTGTCCGAATATAACTTTAAGAACTGGCTGTAAATGATATAAAGGAGACTCTCACCAACCTTTGTGTCATGTTTAAAAAATCAATGGGGTTCGGTGATAACTTAACTTGGATAGTCTTAACTACATTTATGCAATCCATCAGGTTTAATATTTTGCCTGAGACTATTTAATCTTTGATTATACAAACAACAGCCGTTAAACTTGAGTTTAAACTCGGATTTTGACTAAAATTGGACGTGTTCAATTAGCCTAGTGTTTAACTTTAATTTCAACAATTGTATATTTAAGTCACGGCTAAAATTATTATATTTTGTTCATAACAATGTCTATAGATGTTTCTGTGCATATAGTGATTCACTCGACTTTCAACAGTTTTATATTTAAATCACAGGACATATTGTTTAAATATGTTTTCAACAGTTTCAGTGTTGTATCAAGGAACATGATATGTACGATGTTTTTTATAGTTACGTAGTTATATCAAGGAACATGGTGCTGAACGATGTTTTCAACAGTTTCATAGTTATACCACAGAACATGGTGTTGTACGATGTTTTCAACAGTTTCATAGTTATATCACAGAACATGGTGTTGTACGATGTTTTCAATTGTTTCATAGTTATATCAAGGAACATGGTGCTGAACGATGTTTTCAACAGTTTCATAGTTATATCACAGAACATGGTGTTGTACAATGTTTTCAATTGTTTCATAGTTATATCACAGCACATTGTGTTGTACGATGTTTTCAACAGTTTCATAGTTATATCACAGCACATTGTGTTGTACGATGTTTTCAACAGTTTCATAGTTATATCACAGCACATTGTGTTGTTCGATGTTTTCGAAAGTTTCAATGTTATATCAAGGCACAAGCTGTTATATAATGCTTTCAATAATAACATATTTGTTATCACATGGTTTTACTCTGCTCTAAACAATCGAGCTGTATTGCCACACTTGGTGTTTAAAAATGCTTTCAAAGTCAAATGAGAGCACATACTGTTTTCAAATGCTTTCAATAGTTGTATAGTATATCATGCCATAAGGCTATTTATTTTTTAAAGTTATATCACAGTACTTTGTGTTTTAACCTGCCTTGAACAACTTTAATGTTATCTAGGCGAGTAGTATGTAATGCTGCGTTTAACAATATATATCAGTTTTCTCACGACGAATGGTGTTTTATATCGACTTCCACAGTATTTATATACATACAAACCAGATGTAATAAAGATACTTATTTCATATATATGTTAATGCAAATGTATGAGGTCATCCTATTAAGGTTAATAATCGAATATTTTGTATTTGGGCCAGTGGCCTAAATATTTTCAATAATTGTTTGTCATTGTCTTGGTCATCTTTAATCTCATATGTTGTATCGAGTCTCAAGAACCATGATATGATGGTGTAAAATCACCTTATCGAAATCATCAAAGCACATATGAGATTATAAGTGTGATATTTATATAATGGCGAACTCGATTCAGTTTTGATAAAATATACATATATAACTGTGTGTACATGCAAAACCAACAAGTGAACTAAAACAACTTACATATATACAGACAGACATACAAAGACGGGAAGGGAGAGGCAACAATTTATCTATTACAATGAATTACCTTTAAATCTTCTCTGGATCTAACAAGCCTTGAATAACACTAAATTCACTATTTCGGAAATCATATCCCATCAAACCTAATCAAACAAATGTGTGGTTAAGACGAAATATGTATTGTTACAATGTGTGTGTTTCAGGTTATAAAACGGGTTGTAACAAAGCAAGGACTGTAAACGATATTGATGCGTTTCTATTATATTGAGAATGTAGAGAGCCTCGTGCTGGTCGGGTAGAAGTTTGGTTAAGTAAATACATTAGGCTGCCAGCATATGAACTCTAATTGATATAAACAGTCTATGCAACAAAACAACATAAGACTTAATCGGTGAAACAATTGATATTATAAACTCGAATCGGTAAAATAAGTAAAGGGTGAAGATGGAGTATGTACTTCTCTATACAACTGGGCAAAGTGAAGTACTAAACAGGTTTTTCTAATATGTTACTTGGTTTCTTCAAATTAATGCAGTTATACGACAGATGCAAATGACGACACATTATTTAAATTAGTTTGTATAAGATGCATCTTTAAAACTAAAAGAAGTTCTAAACACTTTAAGCAATAAATATAAACATATTATGAAAGTATGTATACCCCCCCCCCCCCCCCCCCAGCGTAATGTTTTTGTATAATTTGTAGATATAATCAAAGAGAATGTATCATTTCATTTGATTAACTATCTATGGATATATTATGGATATATTTACTCTACGTGAGTATGTTATTGCAATATGGCGTGTAAACACGTGTAACCTTTATAACGCCTTTTACATCCTTTTTCATTGGGGAATCAGCAGTTAAAGTAAGGCCTGTGAATTGATATTACATTCCATTGGCCAAGGATTCCACGGAAGCTTGCGTATAACAGAATGGTACATTTATCAACCTATGCTAAACTAATTGGCTCCTAATTAATGCTTTATTCACTTAAAAAGAAAATGTTTATCTAGATGTCCTTCTCTTTTTCCCTATGGTATATATCGCAATACTGAACAGGAAGGTCTCACCCGGTTACAGAAAATCAGAACTACAAACTGTAAAGAGTAGAGTAGGTTACTAGATTGACTTTCTTATAAATGTGGTAGGTTTTAAGATATAAAACGCCCTAATAGTCTAGGCGATTTTCGAATAACGTCTGTATTTATAAACATTTCATGTGATCGACGATTTCCCACTGTGGATCCCTTCGAATGTATATATTTCGCACTGACTTAAGGCATAACATGGTGGCCGTCATAACGCTAGATCGCTCAATTTAGTAATGTAAAGTGATTTGTCAAGCCAACCACACAGTCAAAAACAATAATTCATTTTGCTCTCAGTTAAGTTTGTAAAAGAGATAAAAGCAGAAATATATTTCAAGGACTGTTAGTAAGGTCATTAAGACGATTTGACTCACTGGTTTCAAGGGAGCATATACACAACGGACGACGCACGGTGGACGTTACCTCAGTAGACAAGTATGGAAACAAGACCAAACTTTGATGCTGACAAATGTTTCATCAAATTTTCTTTCACTTATCTGTCACAGAAAGAATTGCACTTGATGAGAAGTTTCATTTGTTTTTATTTTTGGGACGGCTATCAACAGACATCCGTTCAAGAGATAACATAATTGATAAATATTTTTTCAAACAAAAGCATTAAAGGAAATAACAAGTTGAGATAACAAGTATACATACAAGATTATGATTTATAGGTATTTGCGTTAATATTCTAACGAACCGGTGTAAAAGTCAGGCGACTCCTCTGACAGAAGGATTTTGGTCTCGATAGGGTTATTAATAGTGGCTTCAGTAAAATAAGAGTAACAAAATATCTCGGACAGTATATAACCCAAAATAAACTAATAGGTAATTTGTTATTATTTGAATGCTGAGTGAAATGAAAACGAATCTGAATTGAGATAAGATATAGCTTAGGTATATGTCTGAATTGTTAAGAGCAAATTATAAACAAGGAGAATCAGTCAAATCTTTGTAAGATTTAAAATACATGATATTCTTAAATAATATTTGAATATATTAATTAAACCAATATGTTTGGTTACAAATAAATTCAGAGGATGGTCAAGTTATAAAAATTCAACATATTTTCAACAAGGCGCGAAATTAATAGTGTCCAATGATAGACCCCTTCAGTCGTTCAACCTCACACGAAATTACCACAATTTTTTTTTTCCAAGCTCGATCTTTCCGACGTGTGACAAAAGTCACTGTGAACAAGCGTCATTCATCTTCCACAAATGGGTTAACAACTTATGTGGCAAAGCAGCCAGTCACACTGGTAGGTGAGCGTTCCGCCGTGATATGCAGCGTTAAACCCCATTCAATCAATGAATATATACTGGGTTCCCGCGAATTCATTGGTAATTGAATACAATTGAATGGTCATTGTTTGTTTCATATCCAGTCGAAACACTCGGTTTTTTTTCAAACATAATACCCCATTATATATGCCATTTCACGGAAAACCGTTCTTTCGGAACTGTACGACCATGCAGGACACAGATCTGCACCGTCGGTGCGAAATCATATCAGGCTCTTTCCAACATTGTATTAGCTTTTATAGAAACGCCATAGAGTCCTAAAAGTTCAGCCGGTACCAATGAGGATAAATAAGTTAAGGGTCTTAAGTCGAACCCCGGCTCGGCACTTCATTATTTCCGTTGATTGACTACATTCTATATTTAGCTCATTGTCTTCTTGATTGCTATTATGAATCATTAGGAATTTCAGTCCCTTCATTAGTTTTAAAAGTGTTTATAGAATACTGACTATTAAACACGCAGTATCCTGGATATTAAACCTGTACTCCCACCGTTGGGGTTGCAAATCTGTTAGGCAAAACACATTCATCATGGGATTCGAATCAGGAAGCACCGGTACGAAAGATTCACGCTCTTTCACTTCGCCACTGTCGTCTATGTCTTTGTATTTTAGTACAATCTAAACTTTTGCAAATATAATTAACGAGCAGTAAAGCCACATACGAGCCTCTGCCTAAGAAAAAATAACTGAAATGGGCTCGTTAGAAACCGTTAATGTTCGAATACTGTTCTTGTATTACATCGGACGGCAATCGCGGAGTATATGTACTGTTGATAAACACCGACATCGTACGGATATGATCGAGCATGTATACTGTTAATAAACGCCGACGTCGCGCTCACAAAGGGTGTTTTACCCTTCCTCTTTGTTTTAAGACACGTACATATAACTTCGATTAAATTTATCTATACTCCGTTTGATTGATACCAAATCAAGTCTTCTTTTCTGACAATCGAGGGTTATATGTGAGTAACATCTAGCAATTCGAGGTCTCGTGTTTGCCGTCACTATCCGTATACATGTTATTAGATAGATATGCGTCTTTTGACCCGAAACTAGAAATGTGGCACAATTAGATTCAGTTCAATCTACATCAATTTATTCCCATTACGATGAGTCAATAAGACGCTAATCGCCAGACGCTCATTTCTACTATGCACAGGAACACCTCAGTGGTGTTTAAGTAAAGCGTCTAACTCGTGGGAGGTTGTAGGACCGTTCCTGGTTGGGTCATACCAAGTACTTTAAAATAGTAGTTATGGCTTTCCCTCCTTGCTTGTCGTTAATGATTGTGGGCTAGCATCACAACTAACTCCCTGGTTTCAGGATACATGGACCAGTAGAACAGACATACGCCGTGATATGACTGGTAAATTTGATTTACCTCCTTGCGTGTTGTTCCGGATTGTTGGGCCAGCATCATGACTAACTCGTCGGTTTCAGGATAAATGGACAAGTAGTACTGACAACTAACCAAGGAATCGCCGTGATATAACTGGTAACAAATAGATTTCCCATCTTGCGTTCCGGATTGTTGGGCTAGCATCACGACTTACTCGTTGGTTTCAGAATAAATGGACCAGTATTACTGACAACTAACCCAGGAAACGCCGTGATATAACTGGTAAAAATGAATTTCCCTCCTTGCGTTCCGGATTGTGGGGCTAGCATCACTACTTACTCTTTTGTTTCAGGAATAATGGACCACTAGTACTGTTAACTAACCCAGGAGCCAACTATAAAGTGACTGGTCAGACGTTTAGTCTGACTCTATCCTCGTGACACAGGTTTCACAATTTTTTTTCAGCTGTCAAATGGTTAACACAATGGGTTTGAAATCAACTAATTTAATGTACCTGTGTTCTTGTTTAAATATTTGGTTGTATAAAGTGAGAGGCACAAATTAACAGTGTTTTATCACGTTTCTGTTGTTTTCGAGTGAAAGGGAAGTAAACACATTTCAAGGAGGTTACTTTGAGTGACTTATAATACCTGGGTTCAGAAAGAAGTCATATCTGTACTTAACCCTTTCCAACAAACAGACGCCTTTTGATGCCTTTGCTGCAGACGACTTTTTTCAAAATATTGTTGCAAAAGACAGAATGCTTATGATGAACAGTTTCTCCTTTACTCACAATGTTTTCAAATCTATTCAATAATAAAACAATAACTAATGGAGAATTTTCACATTTTTGCAAAATAGTTTTCAAGTCTTCTGAAGCAGATTTCTTGTTTGTGGAAAAGGGTTAATGTCCTTACAATATTCGTTGTCAATTGCTCCTGTCTGTGAGGTTCCCTGACACCCAACACCAACATACATACGTGTTATCATGAATACGGTGAACCTTTTAATATAACTGTGAACAATTCCTGTGAAAACAGTATTCTACGACAAGCTTTTAGATACCCTTACACGCACAGAAACAAACATAATGAACATTAACGGGAAACCAACCCGTTACATGTAAGAGAGACTACTCTTTACCATGTATTGTATTTGTGTAATAAATACTGTTTTAGTTATATCCCTTTATGTATATATTATATTCTGTATAACTGTATTACTTAACGATTGTATTGTTACTGCAGTTTTAGTTGTCATTGAATCAGCACATATTGATGACATCAGTCAAGACTCATTTGGTAAAAAAGGCGGATGTATTACTCGACAAGTTCTTACAAACACACTTTAGTTGTTTTTAATCTGGAGCAGAATCACTCGGAAATGTTGTCCTGACCCTGATCCCCGTTTGTTATTGTGAGGTACAGGTAGTTTAGTCTTTAGCAAGGCTCATTTGGTAAAAGAAGGGAGGCGTATTAATCGACAATCTTGACCTGACCCTGACCACCGGTTATTTTTTTTGACCTGCGCGTATTTTATAATGGAGCAATGCTCATTTGTTAAAGAAGGTAGACGTATTACTCGACAATGTTGGCCTTACCCTGACCTCTGTGCATTATTGTAAGGTACATATAGTTTAGTAGAGAGCATGAATCGTTGGTAAAGAAGAGAAACGTATTATTCGACAATATTGACCTGACCCTGAACCCTGCTTATAAACTTTAAGTCTTTAGCACGATTAATTTGGTAAAGAAGAGAAACGTATTACTCCACAATGTTGACCTGACCCTGACACATAGTTTAGTCTGGAGGACGGGTTCATTTGTCAGAGAAGGGAGACATTTTACTCGACACTGTTGACTTTAATTCGACCTATGTGTATTATGTGAAGCATACGTACCTACCTGGAGCATGGCTCACTTGGTAAAGAAGAAAGACACATTACTCGCAGTTTATTCTTGAGTATGACTCATTTGGCAAAGAAGAGAGACGTATTATTCGTCAATGTTGATATGATCTGTTTGTATGATTGTGAGGCACAAGTAGATACATTTTGAGTACGATTCATTTGACAAAGACAGTTGTTTAAGTCTGAAACGGGTTTTTTTGGTAAAGAAAAGGATGTTTTAGTCTGGAACACGGCTGATTTGGTTAAGAAGGTACACGTATTTCTCGACAATGTTGACTTGACCTCTGTGTATTATTTTGGTGTTCACGTAGCTTAATCTTGATAAGGACTCATTTGGCAAAGAAGGTTGTTTTAAGGCAGGAACATAACTCATTTGGTAAATAAGGTAAACGTATTACTCAACAATGTTGACCTAACCTAAGTGTATTATTGTGAGGTACATGTACATTTAGCTTAGTCTTGACAGACAAGACAAATTCCCACGACCTCTTTCTGCAAAAGGGGATGTTGTTTCCCCATCAGCCTTTCCTGTCTCTTAATTTTAATCATTTCCCATATACAACAACCCTGAAGCAAACGGCTCTGACAACGTCCTGGCAAAATATGGCTAATATTTATTGAATATACTTGATGCACGAAGTGAAATACGGAAACGCTGCTCAATATGGGAAATGTATCCCTTTTCTTACAAAATTCGTCTGCATGTGGAAAAGGTTACGACTAATATCATCCTTCTTGACTTAACAGGATCGTGCACACTTATAAAAAGTATATTTACAGTTCCATTAGTGAATGGCGGATAAAGTAGATTACGTTGGACAACTGTGAATGCTTATCTCGATCTTCTTGGATTCCAAATGTTGTTTCAATTCGAGTATACCCTAATATACAGTCTCACTTAACATGAGATGATGATGTTAAGTCACCCTTAAAATTCACCAAATTAAGTAACAAGATTAGATTACAAGGGTGTTAGATATATTACAACATAATCGATTTACCCTTGATAGAACTATGTATGTGTACTGTTAATAAATACCGATATCGTACGGAAATCTTCAAGGACACTAAGGCAGTAATACTTAAACAGAGCCATGTGTTAAGACATAAATATAACTTTGATCTTGGAATACACAGATCTGCCTGTTCCGGTGCGAAGTCAAAATCAGAGTATTTTCTGTTCGGAACCAATGGCTCGGCTATTCATGTTTTGATGATTAACAATAGTCATTGTGACTAGCGTCTTCAATAACAGGCCTAATTAGTATACTTGTGAATGCAGCCAATTACATGAATGAACAGTGTATGAAGCACTGGTTCGGACAGTCCGGAAAACACACGTTAGGCATTCTAGACACCGAGATATAAAAATAAACGTCGAAAACTACATGACACTAGAACAATTCAATTAATCTGTAAGAAACCATGTCATTTCAAGGATAGTTCAGTTAATAACAACGAGAAATATCAATCACAATGGGGCGTTAGTTCGTAACCCGGTTCGGACGTTAATCCCTTTTATTGACAGATAGCAGTATTTAGCTCATGTTGTATTGAATTATAATCATGAGATCAAGACATTCGGTATTCGGTCACGAACATTGTCACGAACATTGTTTATATTACAAAGATCATAATGCACGTTCGATATCTGTTTTCTGGATACATAACCAGTACTCCCGTCGATTGTGTTGAGTTATCCAAAAGGCAAAACACGTTATCCGCAGGATTCTAACTCTGGACCTTTGATACGAGAGACCGACGCTCTACCACTGCACCAGCGTGTATTTTTAGCAATATTTAGGACAATTGAATCAGATTATATGATATCCGATGTTTTTTAGTTGAGTATGACCAGGTAGGGGGGAAAATAGATGATGAAACATCAACGAAAAGTGAAGACACATGCAATCCTGTGCTTAAAGTAGATTATCCATAACTGTTATTGTTCAATGTTTTGTTCTCTTACGAATTCGGACGGAAATCACCGAGTCTATACGAGGTCTTTTAACGTAAAGCAGAGCCGTGACTTTTCCTGTCCGTTTTAAGACATAGAAAAAAACTTTTATGAAAAAGCTACATTTGATTCACTCTATTAACCGTTTGATTGATACCATTAGGGGGTATTAACAAGACGCTCTTTTGGCCTGACGCGGCTTAAATACCAGTCTTGCCTCGTGAGCTTGGCTCGTAATGCCTCTGCGTACAGTGAAGATTAAGACGAGCATGTACATCTGCACAGTCTCACAAGAACATTATCTGTCCGTCTTCCTGTCGTTTAGCCCTAGATGTATCTTTAAGCAAAATGTTAGAAGTGTAGTCCCATTAGTTTTGAGACGATTCATTTACATATTATCCCATTACGGTAAGTCAAAAAGACTGCACATCGCAAGACTCGGCTCATATCTATTATACACGTGACCACCTTCGAGGTAAAATTGCAGAGCGTCTGCCTCTATTCCGAGAGGTCGCCGTTTCGTTTTTGGCCGGACGTTACCAAAAACTCTTAGAAATGGTTGAAATGGCTCCGAATTGTGTGACTATAATCATGTATAACTCGCTGGTGTCAGAATAAATGGACCAGTGGTACTGGCAGCTTACACAGGAACGTTGTGCTATAACTGAATAATTATTGAAAGCGACATAAAACATGATGCCAACAAACAATAAATTAACTAATAAACACGTATCGAAAATAAATTAAACTCGTACACATGAATACATGAATCATTCGGCACACTGCAATCGGGAAAAGATATAAACTGTTACTTCTTGAAATTGTCCAGCCTCATTTTGCATAAAAACAGGTGTATCTATATTCTCTCTATTCGCATAAATATGTATAAATATACTCCCACTATTCGCTTAAATCTGCAGGCAAGTTGAATACCCAAGAAGATAAATAGCTAACTCTTTTCAAGTACAGTGGTTCGAATTATGTACTCAGGTGTTTCTGTTAGTTCAATTATGGATCCCCATTAGTAATGAAAGTCCACTGATCAAGCAGTTAACATGCAACCGAATTAAGTTGCGGTTTACAAACTTTGACAGGCTCTGAATAGAAAAAAAGAAAATAGATAATATTTGCACATTCTCATGGGATAAAATTTAAATAAGTCATAAGTTAAACTGACATTAAACATATCGCTAAACTATGATCGACGTTTTCAAGTTTTGGCAGGTTTGTTTTACACTGGGAGATTATAATACCTTTTTGTTTACTAAAGACTATGCTTTAAAACGTTTTATATTTCAATCGTACATTTAATTTTCTCATGAATCATACAAATATACACAACACTTGAATTAATGTAATGATCTAAAATCGCCCGACACTGCCCATACAGATTCATCTAAGTCTTGAATGTACGCATAAGCATTACTACTTAAAATCGACAGAGACGGTTCATACAGACTCAACTAAGTATTTACTATACGCAAATGCAATAATTAGTCAAATCACCAGAGACGGCCTATACAGACACACCTAAGTCTTGATTGTACGCAGATGTATTGATATCTCAAATTGCCAGAAAAAGCTCATACATTCTCACCTAAGTATTGACTGTACGCATATCCATTACGACTTCATCGCAGTACCGGCTCAACAAGACTCACCTAAGTCTGGACTGTACGCAGATGCAATGAGATCTCAAATCACAAGACATGGCTCAATCAGACTTACACAAGTATTGACTGTACGCAGATGCATTGAGATCTTAAATTGCAAGACACAGCTGATTCATACAACGGTGATCCTAAATTTTAATGATCATCAGTTTTTACCTAAATATATTAATAAACTCTGAATTGATTTTGGTTTCATTCATGCTTACTCTATTTTCCTTTATAACTTCGCGCAGTAAAATAAGCATGTGCCATTTAGCTGCATTTTTAAAAGGTCTGACTCTCCATGATTTACAAAAAAAAATCCATGCTGCTTGTAATTGATTTTCCTGTATCCATATCCACCCATACAGGTTCAACCCCGTCTCTTTGTGTCCAAGATTGCCATCCTTGTATATAACGAGTGCTAGTTTCTTCAAAGCCGTTTTAGTTTCTTTCACTTGTTCTGTTTTAGAATAGAGTAAATACTGTAGAAAATACAAATATATTTGTGAATCTATCGTTATCCAGTTTAGCCAGTAGTCCTGTTTTATTTCAAATTCCGATCCAGGTTGTGTAAACACAGTACGGAACATCTCGTAATGAAGGGCTGTATGGACAAGACCAAATTGAGATGAATGGAATACCATACAGCCTGTGATACAAAAACGTCTGTAGTATTTGCTTGACATGTCAGTAAACATCATTTTTTTAGCGAGAGCGGGAATTATATGTATGTCATGATCGTCGTGACATTTACATAGAGACATTATATGTGGTTCTAAACTATTTTCACATGACACTACAATACGCTTACACTTCTCTTGAAGGTGTTCAACTTGAATATATAAAGAAGCTAAAGATAACTTTGACGAGATAAGGTCATAGTCACTTATTTCTGAGATGGCATTTGTTATTGTCATATCCTGCAAGTCGGACGAAATTCCTTGTGACAAGTACTGGACAAACATACACTGTGTGTATTGTAATTGTATAAGTGGAATTATAGAGTCAAGTGCCATTCTTACGTCTCTCGTAGTATGTTCTGTGACATGGTTCGTATGTTGTAGATATAGCAGAAGATGCTTTATCCCATTCATATAACATGTAACTGTGTTATTAGGCAAACACATGTGTTGCATGAAAAAGTTCCTTCGATGATAGATGATTTCTGTAATATAAGTACAGACTGAATATCTTGGCGGAGGACAGGTACTCGTATTAGGCAGAATACATACAAGTTTATCACCACACAGTTTAGATTTCAGAAGTTCACCAACATTGCCACACGTAAGTAAATATAAAAACTTGATACCACTCTCTAGTATTCCGTTTAAAACATACTCTATTTTTTCCAGAGTCATTTCGTTGAGTTTATCGAACATATTCGCTTCTGGAATGAAATAATTTGGACAATGTTTTGCCTTCACCCAAATGAATAGTCGTTTAAGACACTGCTGTACACACAGTATAAGCTTATCATTAGTCCAAAAATATTTATGTGAATTTTCAATTGTATAAAACAAGCTTGTTTTACAATGATACGATGAGATACATTCACCGACCTTTGATTCTATGATATCTTTCTTTATCATCTTGAGGAGAATATAACACTTGTGTTGCGTTTCGTTCAGACTTGACACGAGGTCACGTTCTTGAAGTGAAAAGGAAATTCTCCATTCGAAAGACGTGTTCTCACTATGAGAATGTCCAACACCAACAAACAAACACCCATATGAACCCATTGCCTTAAGTTGTTTCTCTGATGGCCAGTCGTATTTCCGTATCCTGTGTAACCAGGAATTGGCTGACCTCGGTATCTTTCGACACCTTAAGGCAGGTACGTCATCAATTGGACAGAATGCATCCGGAATCCTGTTCGCTGGACCGTTACGATAGGACGGTTGGTTAATGGTTCTGGTATTTGTTACACATACTCTACCTTTCTTATCGACCAACCATCCATCCTCTAATAAAAAGCCCATTTCATCTGCAATCGGACATTTATCGTGAACAACTTGAAGACAGACATATCCAGGTTTAGTGTCTTCATCGCTTAAAAGAAGATAAGAAATTCCCTGTTGTTTAGATTCGAACAAATTCTCTACCACATGAGTGCCGTCTTCACAACACACGATATCCATATCGGAATATAAATCTAGTATCGTTGTGCCTTCGCATTGACTCCCACATTGGTAGTATGAGTAGCATATGTTGTTAGAAGATTTTGGATAAATATGGCTATCAAACGTTCCTGTTATTTCATATAACATACCAAACTCCCAATACTTTTCTCTTATGTACTCAGATGCGCCTATAACATCAAGTACTTCATGTAGACGTTTAGACAATTCTTCACTGGCATCGTCCATATCTCATCTATCTGTAATAAATGTCAAAATCATACATTGAAACATTGTTTGGTGCATATACCTATATTGGAAAATTCAAACTAAGTTTAAATTTAAATTATATATTATATTGAAGAGGTGCAGATGTATTCATCCATCTTCGCTACAACTTGGCGTTACAACAAACAGAGTCTAAAAATACAAGTCTAATTGTAATTAGCATTTACAATTATCTGTATTACATAACATGAACAATTATTTATGGGTTCTTTATTTCTCTATATAAATTATTATTTTCTCACAACTCTTCATTATAACCAGCTAAACATAATTTCGTAATGACGTTTGCACATCTGATGCTATATATACTGTGTCGAAACAGTGGGCATGTTTTTCTAAATGACATTAACATCATGTTTGGCTGTTCGAAATGTCATAAATGGACGTCTGGTTTCATCAACATTATACTTAAACCACATAGAATGGTGTTTTCTCTGCTTTCAACAGAACTATACTTAAACCACTTAGAGTGGTGTTTTCTCTGCTTTCAACAGAACTATACTTAAACCACTTAGAATGGTGTTTTCTCTGCTTTCAACAGAACTATATTTTAACCACTTAGAATGGTGTTCTCTCTGATTTCAACAGAACTATACTTAAACCACTTAGAATGGTGTTTTCTCTGTTTCAACAGAACTATACTTACACCAATTAGAATTGTGTTTTCTCTGCTTTCAACAGAACTATACTTACGCCAATTAGAATTGTGTTTTCTCTGCTTTCAACAAAACTATGCTTAAACCACTTAGAATGGTGTTTTCTCTGCTTTCAACAGAACTATATTTTAACCACTTAGAATGGTGTTTTCTCTGATTTCAACAGAACTATACTTAAACCACTTAGAATGGTGTTTTCTCTGTTTCAACAGAACTATACTTACACCAATTAGAATTGTGTTTTCTCTGCTTTCAACAGAACTATACTTACGCCAATTATAATTGCGTTTTCTCTGCTTTCAACAAAACTATCCTTAAACCACTTAAAGTGGTGTTTTCTCTGCTTTCAACAGAACTATACTTTAACCACTTAGAATGGTGTTTTCTCTGATTTCAACAGAACTATACTTAAACCACTTAGAATGGTATTTTCTCTGCTTTCAACAGAACTACCCTTACACCAATTAGGATTGTGTTTTCTCTGCTTTCAACAAAACTATACTTACACCAATTATAATTGTGTTTTCTCTGATTTCAACAGAACTATACTTAAACCTCTTAGAATGGTATTTTCTCTGCTTTCAACAGAACTATACTTACACCAATTAGGATTGTGTTTTCTCTGCTTTCAACAGAACTATACTTACACCAATTATAATTGAGTTTTCTCTGGTTTCAATATAATTTTACTTACACTAATTATAATTGTATTTTCTCTGCTTTCAACAGAACTATACTTACATCAATTAGAATTGTGTTTTCTCTGCTTTCAACAGAACTATACTTACACCAATTAGAATTGTGTTTTCTCTGCTTTCAACATAACTATACTTACACCAATTAGATTTGTGTTTTCTCTGGTTTCAATAGAATTATACTTACACCACTTAGGATGGTGTTTTCTCTGCTTTCAACATTAATATAGCTACGTCACTCAGAATGATCTTTAATATGCCTTCAACATAGTTCTAGTTACACCACTTAGATAAATGTTAACTCTGCTTTCAACATAATTATAGTTACATCACTTAACATTGTGTGAACTGCTTTCAACAGTATCATAGATACAAAACTCATAATTTTGTTTATTTTACCTTCAACAGCACTATAGTCACACTGCTCAGAATAGTGTTTACTCTGCTTTCAAAAGAAATATAGTAACACCACTCAGAATGGTGTTCAATCTTATTCAGCAATATTAAAGGTACATCGCTTAAAATAGTGATTTCTCTGCTCTCATCACTTTTTTAGCTACACCACTCAGAATGGTCTTTACTATGCATTAAACAGTATTATAGATACACCACTCTGAATTGTGTAAACTCTGCTTTCAACAGAATTATAGTTTTACTACTCAAAATGGTGCAAACTCTGCTTTCAACATGATTATAGTTACACCACTCATAATGATAGTTACTCTACTTTGAACAGTGTTAAGCTACATCACTCATATATATAACTCAAAATGGTGCTTGCTCTGCTTTCAATAATACAATATTTTATTTTAACAATATCATAGTTACACCATTGAAATAAATTGATAGTGTATATGTGGTTTACTGTCTCTATTTCTAGCTCTGTCTCTCTATGCCTGTTTCTCTCTCTGCTTTCAACAGTATTAAAGCTAAACCACTCATAATAGTGGTGGAGGCCGTGACCTTAGACGAATGTGTTTACTATATAATCAATAGGAATCCGTCATTTTGTTTTGAGTAGTCAATTTATTCTCCTATACATTCCTATATAATTAATAGGAACCCGTCATTTTGTTTGTGAGGAGTCATTTTTTTTGTTTTGGACGATTTGTATATTATAGGAATACGCCATTTTGTTTAGCGGAGTCAAATGTTTCTGCTATTTATTCCTATGTATTTTATAAGAACTTTTTGTCTTTAATGAGTCTATTACTATATGTTCCTTTGTTTTCAACAAGAACCCATCGTCTAGTTTGTGGAGTCTATTCTGTTGCTATATGTTTGATAGAAATCTACCCTTTTCGTTTTCTATGAGGAGTCAATGTTTGCATGTATACGTATAGTAGGACGCTGAGACCTACTTCTAGTAGGGTAGTACCTATAGGTTATCATATTTCGAGCACTCGTTTGTATGTTTGTGGAGACTCCGCGACACGCCCCTATATGATTTTGTGGGTCCTTTTCACTAGACAGAGATACCTTCTAGAACATGCCTTTATCATTTAAAGATATGTAGGTGCGTTTCACAATATTAAATAGGCCCATCGCTCACGACCTAACAACATCTCCATGCGTTCAGATGTCACCTTTAATAGGATGTTGATATCGTGGGTATTCCTAGGAGCGGAACTCATTTCTCAACCATACTGCTTATCTAGTAGAGTACTAACAATCGCTGATTAAGAAACACAAAACATAATAACAACAGAAGTATGATTACAATGTTTTTATTCATAGATTAATATATATACAATCATAAACATATAATTATATAAAATAGTGTATAATACATTTTAGAGCACAGTAACGCTAAGCCGATTTAATAACCATAGGTGTATGACATGTAGCCGTCTTTGATAACTATTTTCTTTTGAGAGGTGGTCAATAGTCGGACGTTATCTAGATCACGAACAATTTTGAACTGGTCAGTTACTGTAACTACATCGTCTTTGTCCTCCTTCACCATTCTCTTTAATGTATTTAAATTAATGTCCAGACAGTTCTTGTAGTTGAGTGTAATACCGCGCACTTTACAATGTGAGACGTCTGACTCACAGTGTAATTATTCAGCCTACTGTCTTTGTATATCACATCCTTGACGAATACTATTCAATTGTTCCTGTTTGTCCAGTCTAGCTTTACCTGTGACAACATAACTCATCGACGTTTTGTATTCATATAAATCACATTTTTTCTTTCATAAATCTATCAGCATTCGCAAATGTACGTTTCTTAAGACCGCTTTCGCTTGACATATCCACGTGTGTGATGTCAATCTATAATCCTTCATCAATCATAAAGTCCTCGTTGGATTGAAGTACTCGTTCAACTGCAGATAGAAATATGTCAACCGTCACTTCTTGAAGACGTAGAAGGGGTACCACTATATAAAAGTCCAATGTAGGACTCTGTACCGTCATACGTATTACATCTCCTGTCTTGGCGTGTGACGTCATGTCCTCCAATACGGCATCAAACATACGCGTTAATGTGTTTAATATATCTGTGACGTCACCAACGTCGATGTTTCTAAATTTTACTCGGTATATTGATTCAGTGGTTCTAAACTTTTCCATTGTCTGTTCCTTGAGCTTCGTCATGACATAAAACTGACGTGGATCATCGTCTTTCCGAAGACGTTTGACAAACTCCACCACCAATTTGGTGTTTTTCTAGCATGTGATGTTGTAAGTTGTCTGGGCGAGTAAAAGCACGACCACATTCGGAATAGTGTACGTTGTTCTGAGTCCTATGTTGCTCAAGGTGACGGTCCAGGTTCGTCTTTCTAGTAAACACAGCAATTCATACGTCACATCGGAAACGTCTCCAATGATTAACTGATCGTTGAGGTTGTAGTAGTTGGTGTTTTTTAAAGGCAGCAAAATCGCACTCAGGACAGTTGAATGCCATGGCTGTTTACTTCGGCGTCTGGAGCGATAATGAAATTCAAGGTACACACCTGCCCTTATTAACTTTCAAGAGCACACTTGACTGATCATGCACTCTGATTGGTCAATATTTTGTTCACGTGACTGAATGAAAATAATAAATGTTTTTCTATTTATTTGAAGGGCTTTGTATTTAAACATACGTTGATGAAAGTAATTATTTTATAATTGTATTTATAATTTGTGTAAATGATTTGAAAAATAAAATAAAAAATAACCATGCTAACCACATGCGCGATATTAAGAGAGGGATTGCATATCCGATCTAGTAATATTTGAATGACTAAAAATCATCCCCACCCCCTCTTGCCCCCTGAAGCATTAGCGGTAGTATATCGAATGACAGAAACGAGTTTTAAAATGACACACATATGGCATACAGAGCTGACTTGCATATCCGATCTAGTGAAGATAGCAGCCATTGGAGGTCAGGACCTCTCACTAGACGGTGCCACTCCATCTTTACCTCGCCTTTAACGTTTTATGGTGACCATGAGCGGTTCCCAGTATTGGTTTAGAACACAACCTTACATCAATACTAAGTTAGTATAACGACACCTCCATACTCAAATTAGCATTCCTCGTGATTTACAAGATCAATATAGCATCATATATTCTCAACAAAGGTAGAATAGTTATATACATTATGTTGTTTTACATATAGCATTTAAATAACAACATTAAGATTACCATACTGATACAGAAATTTACATCAAGAATTTGTCGGAATTTTGAATAAGTACCTTTTCGCATTCTACTCTATAATTTCATAACTTTCAGTACTTTTATTTATTATCGGGGGTAGTGTCAGAAACGAGTGTTAAGACGGTGCACATATAACATACAAGACTGCCTTGCATACCCGATCTATTGATGATAGCGGCCATTGGAGGTCAAGACCTTTCACTAGACGGTGCCAGTCCATCTTTACCTCGCCTTTAACGCTTCATGGTGACCATGAACGGTTCCTAGTATTGGCTTTGTACACCACCTTACACCAATACTAAGTTCGTCTAACGAAACCACGATAGTCATGATAGCATCCCTTATGTTTTTAAACATCTATATAAAAACATGATCCCCAAAATTAGTGTAGAATATTTATGTACGCTCGATGTTTTACACAGTAACATGTTAGATAGACACAAACTGATAACCGTACATCTTCGTAAATAAATATTAAGAAAGTGTGCGAAGAGGTCCAACAGCAGAGTTGTTTCAAAGAGAAGAAATGCATAATATTAATAATCTGAAAAGTGTTAACAATAGGTATAACATGTTAAAACATATGTAAATAAATAAGAGGGTTATTATGTCTGTATACTTAATTACTATAAGCATTGATTATATTCGAACTAATATATAAACATATTTTAACATATTAAACATTTCAATGAATCGATATAGCTACCATACCTTACACGTTTTGCAGACTGTAGAAGAATGACATACTAATAGTATTAGACGACAGTCTCTTATAAACTTTCACTTTTAAACGTCAAATTAAATAATGCAATAACGTAGCAGACAATTTTTTTTTATTTATTGATATGTTTTATAATCAATACTGGGTTTTCATTATAAATAGAGCAGACGATTTAAGTTTACATTTTAGGTTTAGTCGCGAAGCATGGAATAATACATGCGAGGCTAACATATCTTTATAAACTCTGACTGTCACAGGTCTTAACATGCATAGGGTTGTTACTAAATGTGGAATATGACACTATAGTTAGAAAAGACATGTATAAACTTGTTTATTACGGTTAACTGAATTCGCGGGCAACGCGTTTGAGTTGTACACATTTAGCAGACGATATTTGATCAGGTATGTGTAACACAATGATTTGCAATAAATGTAAAGCCTCGCAAATTCATAGGATAAACGAGAAATATACTGAGAAGTTTTTATAAAGTTTGTTTTGTTTGAATAGTCAATACGAGCGTACAGTTTATAACGTGTAATTTAAATAAACTTCTGAATATGTTACGCATAGCAGACGAATTTGTATGGATATTAATAATACTCAATATCGAGTTTACAAGGCAAATAGAGCAGACGATTTACCTTGCAGAAGATGTCGCTTCACTCAGATATGATACATGGTGTGTGATCCGTACGATTTGTATGGATTTAATTAACAATCTGCCTTTGTTCCATAGTCAAAAAACTCAAAACCTGTTTTATGAAACCTATATAGGTTTTGCCGATATACCGTTCCTTAGTCGGTTAACCAAGCATGTTCTACCTGTTTTCCATCATAAAACGGGTAGGTTTTGTTCCGTTTGATAGGCATAGCTTAAACTGTTTATGTTGTGTTTACTATGGAACACACGGCTGTTTTGCGAAACCTATATAGGTTTAGTCGATATACCGTTCCTTAGTCGGTTAACCAAACCTGCCCTGTGTTCCATAGTCACAAAACTCAAAACCTGTTTTGCGAAACCTATATAGGTTTTGTCGATATACCGTTCCTTAGTCTGTTAAACAACCATGTTCTACCTGTTTTCCATTCATAAAACAGGTAGGTTTCGTTCCGTTTGATAGGCATAGCTTAAACTGTTTATGTTGTGTTTACTATGGAACACACGGCAGTATCTGGTTTACATAGAAAGAAGAGCAGATGAGTTTAATACTACCTTGCAGATGGTTCAAATTTACGGCATCGGTTATCAAGTAGATCGTTTTACGTCTGGTCGCTTTGATCTTAATGATACATATACTACGCGAACGCCCCTTATAAAGTTCTACTTTCAAAAGGTGAGTTGTTACTAATTTTAGCGCATGACGCGATGTTCTATATCTAGACAGGTCATGTTAAAGCGTGTCTATTGCAGTTATACTTGTGATCTCAGATGACGCGTACTAGTTGATTTATGAACAGGTATGCAACACTGATGTTGTTGTTTTTTGTTGTTGTTTTGTCTGGTTTTTGTTTTGTAAGTTTTGGCTTTGTTTTGTTTACATAAATATTCATAGTTTACATAATACTAACAGGAATTTGTAAATAAAACTGTATGTCAACGTAGTTATAAATATATATTAATATACACAACTACCTGCTGTTTGTTTGTTTAAACTTGTGTGTATTTAACTAATCAAAGTATTATCATAACTACTATTTCAATTCACCGCCCCTTTTCACTTGCATTTGTATAACAGTGTGGACAGTGGCAAATTTGATTCCTTCCTAAGATAAGTACGTATATAGGGATCATGTATACACTAATGCCTCTCAATTAGATGTTTTTGTAGTAAAATACAAGTGTTTAAAAACAACAGTAAATTTCAATGATAGCATTAAAATGTATAGCTTATTTACATTAAGCCCCACAGCAAATGTAATCTATTCAACTAATACGAACGCTTGAATGTTAAATTACTTAGAATGGTGTGTACTCTGCATGTTATAGTTACATCACTCAATGGTGTGATCTCTCTTTCTAACAGCAGTAATGCTACACCACTAAGAATGGTGTGCACTCTGCCTTAAACAGCATTAATCTTATACGACTTATAATGGTGTGTCCTTGCTTTATATAGTTACATCAATCATAATGTTGTGTGCTATGCCTCCAACAGTGTTAATAATGCATGACTAAGAATGGTGTGTAATCTGCCTTCAACAGTAATAATGTTACACCACACATAATGATGTGTACTCTGCCTTTCATAGTTACAACACTTAAAATGCTGTGTACTCTTCATATTATAGTTACATCACTCCAAATGGTGTATACTCTGCCTTCAACAGTATAAATGTTACATCACTCCGAATGGTGTGTACTCTGCATGTTATAGTTACATCACTCAGAATGTGTGTACTCTACTTTCAACAGTATTAATGTTACATCACTCAGAATGATGTTTACTCTGCATGCTACAGTAACATCACTCAGAATGGTGTATACTCTGTCTTCAACAGTATTAATGTTACACCACTAAGAATGATGTGTACTCTGCATGTTATAGTTACATCACTCAAACTGGTGTGTACTCTTCTTTCACAGTTTTAATGTTACAATACTCAGAATATTTTTTACTCTACCTTTTATAGTTTCACCACTTTTAAATGTGTGCATGCTATAGTTATATCACTCATACTGGTTTGAATTCTGCATGTTATAGTGACATCACTCAGAATGGTGTTTACTCTTCTTTCAACATTATTAATGTTACAACACTCTTAAAAGTGTATACTCTGCATGTTATAGTCATATCACTCAGAATGGTGTGTACTCTGTCTTCAACAGTATTAATGTTACACCACTCATAATGGTGTGTACTCTACCTTTTATAGTTACAACTCTCATAATTGTGTGTACTCTGCATATTATAGTTGCAACACTCATAATGGTGTATACTCTGCCTTCAACAGTATCAATGATACATCACTCGAAGGGTGCGTACTCTCATGTTATAATTACATCACTGAGAATGATGTGTACTCTACATCCAACAGTATTAATGTTGCATCTCTCAGAATGGTGTTTACTCTCTCTTTAACAGTATCAATGTTACACCATTCAGAATGATGTGTAATATGCATGTTATAGTTACATCACTCAGAATGGTGTGTATTCTGCATGTTATAGTTACATCACTCAGAATGGTGTGTACTCTTCTTTCAACAGTATGAATGTTACATCATTCAGAATGGTGTGTACTCTGCATGTTATAGTTGCATCACTTAGAATGGTGTGTACAATCTGATTTCAACAGTATGAATGTTACAAAACTCAGAATTGTGTTTTTTCTCTGCATGTTATAGTTACATCTTTGTGAAAGGTGTTTAGTCTGCCTTCAACAATATCAATATTGCATCACTCAGAATGGTATGTTCTATTCTCTTAACAGTGTTAATGTTGCATCACTAAGAATGGTGCGTACTCAGTCTTCAACAGTATAAATGTTACAACCACTCATAGTAGTGTGTACTCTGTCGTCTATAGTTACAACACTCAGACTGGTGTGTATTCTGCATGTTATAGTTACATCACTCAGAATGATGTGTATTCTGCATGTTGTAGTTACATCACTCAGAATGATGTGTATTCTGCCTTTTTTAGTTACACCACTCATAGAAGTGTGTACTTTGGATGTTATTGTTACAACATTCAGAATGGTGTGTACTCTGCCTTTTAAAATTACACCACTCATAACGGTATATACTCTGCATGTGATAGTTACTTCACTCAGAATGGTGTGAACTCTCTTTCTAACAGCAGTAATGTTACACCACTAAGCTTGGTGTGTACTCTGCTTTAAACAGCATTAATCTTACACCACTTATAATGGTGTCTTCCTTGCTTTTTTATAGACACATCAATAAGAATGGTGTGTACTATGCCTCCAACAATATGTATGATGCATCACTAAGAATGGTGTGTATTCTGCCTTCAACAGTAATAATGTTACACCACACATAATGATGTGTACTCTGCCTGTTATAGTTACAACAATAATAATGCTGTGTACTCTTCATATTATAGTAACATCACTCCAAATGGTGTATACTCTGCCTTCAACGGTATCAATGTTACATCACTCAGAAGGGTGTGTACTCTGCATGTTATAGTTACATCACTCAGAATGGTGTTTACTCTGCTTTCAACAGTATTAATGTTACATCACTCAGAATGGTGTTTACACTGCATGCTATAGTTACATCACTTAGAATGGTGTATACTCTGCCTTCAACAGTATTAATGTTACACCACGAAGAATGGTGTGTATTCTGCATGTTATAGTTACATCAATAATACAGGTGTGTACTCTTCTTTCAACAGTTTTAATGTTACAACACTCAGAATAGTTTTGACTCTGCCTTTTACAGTTACACCACTCAAAAATTCGTGTACTCTGCATGCTATAGTTATATCACTCATAATGTGTGTACTCTGCTTTCAACAGTATTAATGTAACATCACTCAGAATGGTGTGTACTCTGGATGTTATAGTTACATCACTCATAATGGTTTATACTCTGCCTTCAACAGTATTATGTTACACCACTAAGAATGATGTGTACTGTGCATTTTATGGTTACATCACTCGAAATAGTCTGTACTTTGCATGTTATAGTTACATCACTCAGAATGGTGTATACTCTGCCTTCAACGGTATTAATGTTACACCACTAAGAATGGTGTGTACTCTGCATGTTATAGTTACATCAGTCTAAATGATGTATACTCTGCCTTAAACAGTATTAATATTAGATCACTTCAAATGGTGTGTAATTTGCCTTTTATAGTTATACCACTCAGAATGGTGTGTACTCTGCATGTTATAGTTACATCACTCTAAATGGTGTATACTCTGCCTTCATCAGTATTAATATTAGATCACTTCAAATGGTGTGTAATTTGCCTTTTATAGTTATACCACTCAGAATGGTGTGTACTCTGCATTCAACAGTATTAATGTTACACCACTCATAATGGTGTCTACTCTGCCTTTTATAGTAACACCACACATAATGGGATGTACTCTGCCTTGAACAGTAGCAATTTTACACCAATCAGAATGGAGTGTTTCTGCATGTTATAGTTACATCGCTAATAATGGTGTGCACTCCGCCTTCAACAGTATTCATGTTACATCACTCATAATGGTGTATACTCTGCCTATTATAGTTAAACCACTCAGAATGATTTGTACTCTGTATGTTATAGTTACACCACTCACAGTGCTGTATACTCTGCCTTCAACAGTATTAATATTAGATCACTTTAAATGGTTTATAATTTGCCTTTTATAGTTATACCACTCAGAATGGTGTGCACTCTAAATTAAACAGTATTAATGTTACACCACTCATAGTGGTGTCTTCTCTGCCTTTTATAGTAACACCACACATAATGGGATGTACTCTGCCTTGAACAGTAGCAATTTTACACCAACCAGAATGGAGTGTTTCTGCATGTTATAGTTACATCGCTAATAATGGTCTGTACTCTGCCTTCAACAGTATTAATGTTACATCACTTTTAATGGTGTGTACTCCGCCTATTATAGTTAAACCACTCAGAATTATGTGTACTCTGCATGTTATAGTTACATCGCTCCAAATGGTGTATAGTCTGCCTTTTATAGTATGACCACTCGTAAAGGTTTGTACTCTGAATGTTATAGTTATGTCACTCAGAAAGGTGTGTACTCTGTCTTCAACAGTTTTAATGTAAGATCACTCAAAATGGTGTGTACTATGCCTTTTAAAGTTACACCACTCACAATGATGCGTACTCTGCATGTTATTGTAGCATCACTCATAATGATAGGTACTCTGCCTTCAACAGTATTAATGTTACATCACTCAGAATGGTATTTACACTGCATGTTATATTTACATCACTCAAAATGATGTGCACTCTGCCTTGTATGATTACATTGCTCGAAATAGTGTGTACTCTTTCTTTTATTGTTACATTACTCAGAATGGTGTATACTCTACCTTGTATATTTACATTACTCATAATGGTGTGTACTCTGCATTCAACAGTATTAATTTTACATCACTCAGAATTGTGTTTACTCTGCATGTTATAATTACATCACTGAAAATGATGTGTACTCTGACTTTAATAGTTACATTGCTCATAATGGTGTCTACTCTTTATAGTTACCCAACTCAGAATGTATTTGTTCTGCTTTCAACAGATATATAGTAACACCACTCAGAACAGTATTATACATGCATCACTCAGAATAGAGTATACTCTACTTTCAACATTATTTCAGTTACACCTGTCACAATGATGATTACTCTGATGTAAACAATATTATAGTTACGCCACAGATAATGGTGTTCAATTTGCATTCAACAGTTTCATAGTTTCATAACTCGGAATTGCGTTCGGTGAATACTCATCCTTCTACCGTATTATAGAAACACCAGTCATATCGATAAATATTCTGCCAAAAAATGGTGTTTCCTCTGTCTTCAACAGTATTATATTTATACCAATCAGAATAATATGTAATCTGATTTCAACAGTATTTTAGTAACACCACTCAGAATGGTGGTTACTCTGCTTTCAACAGTTATATCGTTACACCATTCATAATAGATTACACCACTCATAATGTCTTTTACTCGGATTTCAACAGTATTATGGTTACACCACTCAGGCCGGTGTTTACTCTCCGCTGAACAGTATTATGGTTACACCACTCAGGATGGTGTTTACTCTGCCCTCAACAGTATTATAGTTACACCACTCAGGATGGTGTTTACTCTGCCCTCAACAATATTATAGTTACACCACCCAGAATGGTGTTAACTCTCCGCTCAACAGTATTATGGTTACACCACCCAGGATGGCGTTTACTCAGCCCTCAACAGTATTATAGTTACACCACCCAGGATGGTGTTTACTCTCCGCTCAACAGTATTATGGTTACACCACTCAGGATGGTGTTTACTCAGCCCTCAACAGTATTATAGTTACACCACCCAGAATGGTGTTAACTCTCCGCTCAACAGTATTATGGTTACACCACCCAGGATGGTGTTTACTCAGCCCTCAACAGTATTATAGTTACACCACCCAGGATGGTGTTTACTCTCCGCTCAACAGTATTATGGTTACACCACTCAGGATGGTGTTTACTCAGCTTTCAACAGTATAATGGTAACTCCTCTTAGAATGGTGTTTACTCAGCTTTCAACAGTATTATATTTATATCACTCATAATGGTGTTTACTCTGACTTCAAAAGTATTCTAGTTACACCACGCATAATGGTGGTTACTCTGCTATCAACAGTATGATAGTTACATCACTCAGAATGGTGTATACTCTACTTTTAACATTATTATAGCAACACCACTAAACATGGTGTTTACTTTGCATTTAGCAGTAGTATAGTTAACCCCACTCAGAATGATTTATTCTGCTTTCAACAGTATTATAGGAACACCGATCAGGATGGTGTTTAATTTACACTGAACAGTTTTATAGTTACCCAATACAGAATGTGTTTTTTCTGCTTTCAACTGTTTTATAGTAATAACACTCAGAACAGTATTATAAATGAATCACTCAGAATAGAGTAAGCTCTACTTTCAACATTATTTTAGTTACATCACTCACAGTGATAATAACTCTGATGTAAACAGTATTATAGTTACACCACTGAGAATGGTGTTCAATCTGTTTTCAACAGTTGTTATAGTTTCATCACTCATAATTCAGTTCGGCGAATACTCTTCCTTTTACAGTATTATAGAAATACCAGTCATAATGGTATTTATTCATCCAAAAAAATGACGTTTACTCTGTCTTCCAAAGTATTATATTTTTACCAATCAGAATGATTTGTAATCTGATTTCAATAGTATTACAGTAACACTTCTCAGAATGATGTTTACTCTGCTTTAAACAGTTATGCAGTTACACCATTCAGAATAGATTTTACACTGATTTCAAAAGTGGAATAGTTACACCACTCATAATGTGTTTACTCTGACTTCAACAGTATTATGATTACACCAAACAGGATGGTGTTTACTCTGCTTTCAACAGTATTATAGTTAGACCACTCACAAGTTTATGTCAAAATGTGATCAATACATAATACACCACGATGCATAGGTATATGTCAGTATTGCTAGAGCAAAATCTAAACAAGAATAGTCAAAAGGTGATCAATAAATTCTATACAATGATTTATAGTTATGTGTCAGTATTGTTAGAGTAAATTCTAAACAACTATAGTCAAAAGGTGATCATAATAGACCATAATATATGTGCCAGTATGCTAAAAGCATATTCTTAACCAGGACAATCAGTAACATATTCGTAAAATGCAAATTTTACCGAGTTTAGGGATGCCTGTAACTAATACAACTTTGATAAAAAGAGTTGATTCGTTCTATACGCTTTTTGATCTGTGACAACATGGGGATACAATAAGTCCCAATTTTGCCTGACGCGGCATATATACGAGTCGCGTCAAGCGAATTGGGGTATTGATTCATCGCTTTCATTGAACATTTAGGCAAACCCCTGCATCATGTGTGATAATCATATTGGCGATGATGAGAATTATATGTATGCTTTATTTTCGTGCTTTCGATAATGGTTATTTACGCACTTTGTTGTAAAATATAAACAAAAAAGTATATATTTATAGCTCCTCTTATTCATGTAATAAGCAGCAAACAATAGAGAAAATAGACATACCTGATTAAATAACCTGTTCCGTCTTGCTTACGCCCCTCTTTCCTTTTCCTGACATCTACTCGTCTCAATCTAGTCACATGAAGATAAACACAAAGTGTATAGATAACGTGATGAAACGTCACTTATCATGGGTTTAAAATGCGGTCCACAAGTGTTTACACATACATGTATAATACTGGTTACCAGGTTGAATAGAAGTACATTATGTATAATTGGAACAAATTTGAAACATCCACAAGCTAAAACGAGTAGGTTGTATTTTGAAATGAGCCTGGAACATATGAATATGTTATTCATATAATTTTATTAGATAAACGGTAGATATAGTACCTTCGAACATGTCCATAGAAGTGTATATAAGTTGTTGGAAGTAGAATAGACATTCTAAGTATGTACAATGCATGTGTAGCATCAATTGAGAAAACGTGCTGTTATTGTCATTTATAAATATACCTGTTCAACTTATTCCATTGCATTTACGCTTACATTTTTTTACGCAATTCTTACTTTCTTTTAACTTCTCTAGATAGTATCATGTCGGTCTTAATTCGGGCTTATGTTGATATATGTCGAACACGCGAGCTTATGTTGATATATGTCGAACACGTGAACATGATTGTCAAACAGTACGAAGACGACCGATCTTAATCTTCACTGATTGAGTTTGATAAATTCACATATGTACTTCATAGATAGGAAACTCATGAGAATGACGATTTAGAACGTTCCGTTATCTCTCTAAATGTAAACACGAAATATATGTGTTTACTGTTACTATCCACGGTACAGAAAACAGGCAATAGTTTGGAAAATGAATACTTTAAAACAAAAGTGTGGCTTATGCATCATAAGTATTTTTATACTATCTAATTTAAACGATATTAACAGCTTGGGAGTTTCTCACAGTGAGCGATATAACATAAAATGTCAACTGCCAAAAACAATTTATGTATCAAGGACAGACTAGATTAGTTTCACGACTGAAAAGGGATCACAGAAACTTCTGTGGCGTACAGAAAGGCAGCGCAAAATTAGTGTGTATAAACAAATGACCTCAGCGGTAAATATCTGATCATGATATTTCACATATTAAATGTTCAATGTATATCTGCCATAAGAGGGGTCAGGCTCAATAATTTACCCTGCTAATGTTATAAACTAACTTCTGATCCAATCTATAAAAAACTATAGACCTTAGACGGGTAAGGATCGGGAATTTACCCTGATAATTTAGAAAACTAACTACTTATCCAATCTATGAAACCCTATATACATTAGACAGGTCAAGATTGGATTATTACCCTGCTAATGTTGGAAACTAACTTCTGATCCAATCTATGAAACCCTATAGACATGAGACGGGTCAGGGTCGGGAATTTACCCTGCTAATGTTGGAAACTTACTTCTGATCCCATCTATAAAACACTATAGATATTAGACAGGTCAGGCTCAGAAATTTTCCGTGCTAATATGTGAAACTAACTTTTGAACTAATCTATGAAACACAAAACATATTTGTTTGTAACTCGACTCATTGTTAATATCAGCTAAACCCTTTCCTGATACGAACATAATGTTGTCCCTTTAATCTTTAAAACATTGAACACATTTGTTTGTGACTCGACTCAATGTCAATATCAGCTAAACCCTTTCCTGATACAAACATAATGTTGTCCGATTAATTTTAAAACATTGAACATATTTGTGTGTGACTCGACTCATTGTCAATACCAGTAAAACCCTTTCTCTGATACGAACATTATGTTGTCTCTTTTATCTTTAAAACAGTGAACACATTTGTTTGTGATTTGACTCATTGTCAATATTAGTTAAACCCTTATCCTGATACGAACATAATGTTGTCCCTTTTAATATTTTAAACATTGAAACATTGAACACATTTGTTTGTGACTCGACTCATTATCGATATCAGTTAAACTCTTGCCCTGATACGAACATAATAAAGTCCCTTTAGTCTTTAAAACATTGAACACATTTGTATGTGACTCGACTCATTGTCAATATCAGTTAAAACCCTTTTCCTGATACATAATGTTGTCCCTTTAATCTTTAAAACATTCAACACATTTGTTTGTGACTCGACTCATTGTCAATTTCAGTTAAACCCTTTCCTTGATACAAACAATTTGTTGTCCCATTAATGTTTAAAATATTCAACACATTTGTTTGTGACTCGACTCATTGTCGATATCAGTTAAACCCTTTGTCTGATACGAACATACTGTTGTCCCTTTAATCTTTAAAACATTCAACACATTTGTTTGTGACTCGACTCATTGTCAATTTCAGTTAAACCCTTTCCTTGATACAAACAATTTGTTGTCCCATTAATGTTTAAAATATTCAACACATTTGTTTGTGACTCGACTCATTGTCGATATCAGTTAAACCCTTTGTTATACTGTTGTCCATTTCATCCATAAAACCCCGACGTGTTCCGTGTGATTCTACGTTTCCCTGTAGTGGGCGATCTTTTGCGCCTCTGTAGCTTATGCTTTAAATCGTTGATGCTGTATAGGAATATAATACCCATCCAATAAGAGTACCAGTACAAGCATGCACTATCAAACGATGACACACTGTGGTCCTTGAGTCATGAGTCATGGCTGTAAAACAAAGCTAAATGTATTCAACACATAATGATAGATTACTAATATATCACAGTGAATGTTATAAACAGAGTTGATTGCATTTTTAGCAAGAAGTTTATAACAGTAACTTTGAAATTTAGTACATATTTATGCTTTAAAAATCAGTAGGTACATGTAATGCTTTCTACAGACAATAACCATCGTAGGACAACTATTTCTGTCTTAAGCTTTCGGTGGAACAAGCATTTTTACTAAACCTGGTACTGTTCATAAGCTGTGACGACCCCGGTATATACTAAATAAAAATAAGAATAAGTTTGTGTCAATGTTCGGATATGTATACATTGCAGAGGGTAACTGTATTGTTTAGTCCGGTCACAATTCCAAGTACAACGCAGCAAATATTAAATGCGGAGTAAATTATAATATTTAAAAAAACAGCCCTTGAGTGATCCAAATAAATTACGACAAACACTTTTTATACGCTGGACTGTCAATGGAGAGTTTTGGTGTTCAAATGTCGTTCCGGGTTTCTTGAAAATTGTTAGATGCGTTAACGTGTCCCCAACTCACCTAAATGTCAAGTGCTGGTCATTTACTTTAATAAATGACTTGGAACTGGTTTCTGAAGTACATGCAATAAAACTGCTAGGAACAAAATATCAACCAAAACGTATCAATGGATATAGGTACTCTAAAAGTGCGTTTAAACCAGAGTTATTTACGAATATACATGTACCTGTTCAACTGATTTTTTGCGAGCCACTGTCTTTTAGCTTCTCTAGATACCACAACCACGGCCTCAAATCGTGCTCATTTTGATCGAATATCTTTTGTAAGATGACAGGTTATGTAGCTACATTTCGAACAATATACTGATATGTGTACGATCGTCGCACTGCGTGGAGAAGAAGACCGATCTGGAAACGTCACTGTTTGAGTTTGATAAATTCAGGTATGAACTACATTGATAGAAAACTCGTGTGAATAGCGATTTAAAACGTTCCGTTATCTCTCCAAATGTAAACACAAAAGATAGGTGTGTACTTTAAATATCCGCGGTACAGACAAAAGATCCACATTTTTTAAAGAGGATCCTTTGATAAAGAAGTGTGGCTTTATACACCCTAAGTTGTGTCATACTGTCTCATTTAAACCGAATAAGCAGCTTGGGATTACATAACAGTGATCAATTAACAGATCAGATGTGACATTTGACACGTCTGGATCAGGAACATACCCTACAAATGTGGACAACTTCTGGGCCTATCTATAAAACACTGAATATTTGTGTGTGACTCGACACAATGTCAGTATCTGTCAAACCGGACACGGTCATATGATGTCAGTTCAATATATAAAACACTGAATATGTGTTTGTGATTCTACTTTTCAATGTGACGACCGATCATCTACCCCACTGTGGCTGAAACATTTTGATTGCTTTGGTTTAATTATTCCAATTAATTAGATTAGATACACGACATGCAACATTGTAACATATAATTCATACACGAATATAGAAGTTAAATATCATAAGATGTATGTTAAAAATGTTGATGCTGTGTAGGATTATAATGCATATATAATACGAGTACCGGTGCAAATACACACTTACCAAGGACGACACAAAACAGGGAAAATGAAATCCCCTGTTCTCATTGTTTTCTTTAATTTCTGACGAATGAACCAAATTGGGCACCTTTTTGTCTATTTCTAAAATAACTCTACATGCATAATCGAAATGACATTATATCCAATACATTACTAGAATATGTCTGAACTTCATAGTTAAAAATACACGTTTGTTTACATCTAAAAAGAATTGTCTGGCATTTGCTTTACTACAATGACTTAAAAAATGGAAATAATGTAGGAACATCAGAAATTGCATATGGTGATCATTCGATTTTATATGTGTAGATCAGCATATAGCAATCTTATATTGTCGATGTGAATACAAATAAGTTGACAAACACTGAATGAGTTGTGCTAGATACGACATCCAACGTTATAGTATGTATCTATTTACAGTTAATGCATTTTGTGTCGGCTTTCATGTAGTGTCGCTAAATTGTAAATCATTGAAATTGTATTGTAAGCGGACACAGTAGACTTAATTAAGAAGTTGATAACTCAATTGTTAAATTCCAGTAGTAAACGTCATTGCCATCATATTTTTTTGCCACAACGTGAAATGTATATTGTGGACATACTATTAGTACGTCCATTGGAAAAGATACTTGGCTTTTGTGAGAAGTGTAGATTCAGTTAAGCACGTGGATCCAAACAATCTGTTCAAGATCAGCACAGTCCAAATACGCTTACATAAACTTGTTAGAAGAGTATGTCAAAGTCTGTATATTTTTCTGATATGAAGGAGCCGATGTAATCAGTACTGAACATACACAGTTAAGAAATGCCCAATTTTATTTCCGGGCTCATATACAAATACCAAATGAGACAATGGTTGCACGAACGTGCAAGTTGATGTTAGCATACATTGTATGCAAATACCGTTTGAATTCGCATGTTATACCTTAGGCTAAATTGCACCACCAGAGGATAACAACTGGAGTCATCAAGTTTAAAAATCCACTAACAAAGCAGTCATTTATTATCTCGCCGTTCCTTTATAGTTTCGTTGATTATCTATAGACTAGATTTTATTAGAAATCGGTAAGACCATTAACTGACCATTTCCCTGATACACTGATTCTCTGCAGCAGATTAGTTACGGAAACTTTATTTAATGAAAAGGAGGCGGCCGCTCTACAACTACACCATTGTTACGGTAAAGTTGTCATATAAATACACATAAACGAATATAGACCATGACAAACTTGATTTACAATTTCTTTCAATTTAAAATCAATATCAAATAACCGAATAGTCCGAATCAAAATGTACTGTACACATGGAATGAGAATTTTTATTTTTCATTTTTACATGGTTCTTCTTATCAAATTTCAAAAAATATCTGAACATTAACATAGATAATGGACTTATGTTATAAATGCATTTACACAGCTATTAAAATTCATTCCTGTATTCTATTTCATGAAAACATATTTATTGTATAGCAAATACAAACAGATTAACATAACTAAGAGCTTATGGATTTATAAAAGAGTATAACATAAACATTTAAACCCATGTCGTTGTCTCTTTTAACAGCTGAGGGTAAGTCAATACAAGGGTCGACACTCACAATCCCCTCAGTCAAATACCATCATTCTAAACAGTGCATAGGAGTTGAACTCCAAGAGATAGAGTTAACAAGATAGTCAAAGTCCCCATCGGCAAAATTGTTAGGGTAGTCGAAAAAGCCAAAATATTCACATCTGATAGCGCAGACCGAATCTGGAGCATATCCTCACAGACTACGAGGTAGCGATATACAACGCTGTCGGAACCGTCTTCACTCATAATATCACTTAAACGTCATTGATAAGCTCGAACATTTCCCAAGTCAATTTAGGTCAACGAAATGGTTGTCTTTATTTTCAAGTCTTCCGCTCTTCTGATAATTTGGATTACCGTATATTTCGATTAGTTGAGGATAGTGAGTGGATTTAGTGGATTAACAGATGGCGAGGTATTCAATGAGAAATCAGAGGAGGACGCTGGGTACTCAAATCAGAATGAAAAAACTGGAAGAAAGGATCAGAGTACTTGAGGAAAAGATCGGCAAGTTACAGGTGACAATTGGAAAAAGACGAACAAAAGACGAACTGGTTCACCTGAATTTGTATTGTTTTCAAAATACCTCAATATTGCCATTCGCGCTGAAAGAATTAATGTTAATTTAAGAAAAGTTACTATCATCATACTGTTTGTAAAATCTGTGTATTACGATTGTAACAAGGTCAACTTAGATCAGTCAGTACACGCGTTTTTTTTTTATCTTAGTCCTAATCATTCCGATCTTAAGGATTGATACTTGTACCATTTTAGCAATTTCCGACATACATGTAATATGTTTTTGTTTTGTTCGGGTTTTACGCCGTTTTGAACATTATATAAGTTATATCACGGTGGCTGTTCACTTATTCATGATTTCCCGGGTAAACAAACCAGTACTAAGCTAGGAAACATGCATTGTCTTTGGGCAATCCACTATGAACGCCGCAACTGGTGATCGAATCCGGGATGCCCGATTTCAAATCCCCAACGTTAAACACTCGGTCACGGCGGGTTCTTTTCCCCGCATACAACAGGTCTCTAGCAGACGACTTTGAGATTATTTCTTTGAAAACAATGTTAATCTCTATAAATAAAAGTGTAATTAATGAATATAGTCGAAAACATTTGAAAAGAAATTGAAGTTGCTAGTAACATCACGAGCAATTCCTCCTTTTGCCACATTTTTTATCAAAATTCGTCTGCTGCATTCACATGAAAATACGGGAAAGGGATATATATATACGTACCTATATTTATATCTATCAACTTACAGGAACTGACGGTAGGACGGAACGAACAAAAACATGCATAGCTTAATGACAACGACGAAAACATCCCTTTCAACGGAAGCAGTGCTATGGAAGCACCTATATATGGACGGCAATCACGTGTAAAGTTATGTTTTATATATTACTCAAGAATTTTGACCTGACTTTGACACTTGAAAATTGGACCACAACATTTGTGTCCACTAGGAAAATTGGTAGAATTTAATGTCTAAGTAGCAAACTATGCAGATTTCAGGAGATACCGCTCGTTATGAGGTGTCTCACCTGAACATGCAATGCTTGCAGAATTCTCTAATTAATGTTGGCAGCGAAAGGGTTCATTTATTTATTTTTTTCATCAAACTTGCGATATATTTTGTGATACTCTACACGTGTGATAAATGATGCACGGTTTATATTTGACTAATACACGTGTGATAAATGATGCACGGTTTATATTTGACTAATACACGTGTGATAAATGGTGCACGGTTTATATTTAACTAATACACGTGGGCTAAATGATGCTCGGTTTATATTTGACTAATACATGTGCACAGCAGCAGCCTTTGATTTTATTTACCCTTGCCGTGCAGAATTAACTATTTGCCGCGCAGGAATAAAGGTGCACTTCATAATTAATAAATGATATAGACATTTACACAAAGTTCATGACCAGGTCAATATTGTCACGTTATATTTATCGCACTTTTATTTCAAGAATTCGACTGATTACATGTAGATTTACAGCATGATCCAAACATCCTTTCAGATATCTAATTAACTTTTACCCCAACATACAGCAAATATGTAGCAAATAACTTTGATAAAGACAAGGCAAAACTGTAGAAATTCTCTGATAATTGATAATTTTGACAAAATGAGAAATTGCTCATGATGAGCAATTTCTCTTTTTCACAACATTTTCAAAAGTCGTTTGCTGCAGATTCATTCTTCAGTAAAAAAGGGTTAAAACTGTATAATTGCTATCACTATGTGCCATGTCTGGAGAAAGGAAAGCATGTGTATGCGATCGATTAAGGCGAAGGCTTGCACGTCTTTGCATACGTTTGACTCTCATAAGCCTGCATTGTCATCTTCTGGAAAGAAGAGTCTTATAATTATACATGTAGCATTTTACACAACAGTATAGTTGTGCCCCTTTTACCTCAACGTAACTAGTTGTCTGAAAAGGGTCTAGGAGGGCTAGATTGAACTGGACATAAAACAGGTATGACGATTACGTCGTCCATGTCAAGATAATATGAGCCGTCCCGCGAGAAAACCAACAGTTTGGCCGCTGCTTAATGTATCGACCAAGATCAGCCTGCGCAGTCCGCGCAGACTGATTCGGACCGCCACATGTCGTCACAGAGGAATAGAGGTATGGAGTAATGATTCCTGAAACAGAAAATCCACAGGAGTCGTACATTGTCTATCCGGATAAGCCTGCGTGGCATGCTTAGGCTGATCCGGGTCGATACTTTACGCGGAGTCCAAAATGTTGGTTTTCTCGCGGGACGGCTCATATTACCTGTATTGGTGGTAATTTTGCGCTGATAGTCTTAGTTGTAATGAAGTTTTACTTTATATTTATGACACTCCTTAGGTATATTACCTATAATGCTGCAAAATAGGTTCAGACCCTATTGGTATGAGTCACTGACTGCAACGGTTGGACGTGGGGTGTAAATAATGTCATGCAATGATATGGCTATCTTTCTATTGTGAAACCTACTCTAAGCCTTTCCAAGACAACATAGGTCCTGGATTTGATACACATCACTTGAAATAGAACGACTCTGGTAAAAGTATACTACATTTACATGGTGTTGAATATTTCTTATTGTCATAATTAGCATCGATTTTCCTGATGAAGGGGTACAATAATTTCCAGTGTTACCTCTCATTTACTATGAGTCAGTTATTTTACTTTTTTAAAACAATTGTGTAACATCATATTAGGTGGTATATGGTTGTGTATTTGCTCATGTTCATGAACAAATCTGTCAGTCTATCAATTGTTCCAAGTTGAGGAAAAATCAAGTGCAAACATTTCTGTATTTAAACAGCGGATACCAGCATTGCATTTTCGGCCAAACTAGATCGTGATCAGAACCTCGGACAATATCAGGTTTTACGATTTAACCATGTTCTCACTAACGAAGGGAACTGTCTCGACACGAGGATTGGCGTCTTTACACCATCAACCAGCGGTGTCTACTTCTTTACTTTCTTCATCGGTATGGTATATTTTCTTGATTATTTGACACGTTAGCTCGGATCTAGGTACGGATCAATATGTATTGAATGTTCGGCATTTATCGCTAACACTTGATCGCAATCCTCCATAATTTTTCGGTATTTACTCAACATGGACTGTGCTCATTATCAGATAGTGCTCTTTTTGACCTACATGGAACAGCGAAGGTTCCTTTCAGATTGGCTTCGATAAAAATGACTCGCCTGGAACATCACAGGTTCCTTTTATAATGTCTTCGTAAAGCATGACCTACACGGAACAACGCAGGTTCTTTTAACAATGGCTTCGTTAAAAAATGACCCCAATGGAACAGCGCAAGTTCTCTATAGAATGTCGTCGTAGAGCATGACCCGCATTGAGAAGCGCAGGTTCTTTTCAGAATATTCCTTTTAAATTGGCTTCCATAATTGACTCGCATGGAACAGCGGAGCTGCCTTTTAGAATGGCTTCGTAGAGCTTGACCTACATAGAACAGCGCAGGTTCTTTTTAGAATGGCTTCGTTTAAAATGACCTGCATGGAACAGTGCATGATCTTTTTAAAATGGCTTCGTAAAGCATGACACGCATTGAACAGCGCAGGTTATTGTTATGGCTTCGTGAAAATGACTCGCATGGAACAGCGCAGGTTCTCTTTAGAGTTACTTCTTAAAGTATGACACGCCTGGAATAGCGCAGGTTCTCTTTAGAGTTACTTCTTAAAGCATGACACGCCTGGAATAGCGCAGGTTCTCTTTAGAGTTACTTCTTAAAGCATGACACGCCTGGAATAGCGCAGGTTCTTTATAGAATGGCTTCATAAAGCATGACTCGCCTTGAACAGCAAAAGTTCGCAGGTTTTCTTTAGAATAGCTTCCTGAAAAATTACCCGCATGGAACACCGCTGGTTCTTTTTAGAATGGCTTTGTTAAAAATGAATCGAATGGAAAAGTGCAGGTTCCTTTTATAATGGCTTCGTTAAGAATGACTCCCATGGAACAACGCATATTATTTTAAGAATGGCTTCGTAAATAATGACCCGCATGGAAGAGAGCAGCTTCCCTTTAGAATGGCTTCGTTCAAAAGTACCCGCATGGAACAACAGTTTCTTTTCACAATGACTTAGTAAAGCAAGACCCGCATGGAACAGCGTAGGTTCTCTTTAGAATAGCTTCGTAAAGTATGACCTATATTGAACAGCGCAGGTTCTTTTTAGAATAGCTTTGTTAAGAATAATGTTCATGGAACAGCGCAGGTTCATTTTAGAATGCCTTTAATTAGAACAGCTTAGTGAGAACAGTGCAAGATGTTTAGCAAAGTAAATTTACATAGGAATATGAGCATGTCTATGCAAAAATGTACAACACTGCATTTGTGAATAGATTATGTTCAGATCCGCCTGTATATATGCTCCGTCTTATTAGAAAATACACACTTTGACAGAAGCTTCTAACAAGCTTGTGTTAGAAGTACGTGAACCGTAGATATCTTGCAAATACTCTGCACTAGGCTGATCACTGTTCACTTAAGTCAACTTCTACCTTTTGTCCATGGCCATTTATATTTGTTACTGACCTTTAAGTTATGTGACTGAGACAGCTAAATCTAAACGGACCATAAATGGATTGGTTTTAGAGCATATTTATAAATTCTTATCTTTTTCTCTAACCCCATTCCCTCAGTAAACATAAACATACTATGCACATGATAAATCAAACACATGTACATGTAAAAGTACACTGATTGAATATAGTTGAAACATTAAGTCAAAAGAAGCAATTGCTCATTTTTTTGAAATATTCTCCTTTTGTCACAAAGTTTTGAAAAATATTCTGCAGCAGATTCTTCAAAATGCGTCTGCATGTTGAAAAGGATCCACAAAATTAACTTGATTAAATGTGTCGCAAGATAAGGGAATTCACACAAACTAAGATAACAAAGTCAACATCTGTTTAAGCAAGAAGGACAATGGCCTCGTATCAACTAGTTTGCTTGTTGTTATCTTGTATTTTGTTTCCGGCTGAAAGTACTAATGCCGACATCTTGCAAAGAATCTCAAAGTTAGAAGAGCTTCAACTTGGTTGTTCACTGAAGAATAATGCTCTTGAAGAAAAAGTCAAAATCCTCGAAGAAAAGAACGACCTTAAAGATGAGCATATAGGAACTACAATCAAGGTAACTAATTGATTTAAAAGTTTGCTCGGGTGTAAAGTTTGTTGAAATAGCATGATCTGCACATTATTATTTAATATTGTTTACAACTATTCAGCATAAGAAATGTTTTCCCCAAGAACTATGAGACAACCCCTTTAACGTATGTCTGCAATTTTAATGTAAAGATTAGGAAAATATATCTAATAAATACACTGACAGAATAAATAATGATATCGTTAGGGAAACAATTTGACGTAAATATGTTGTAACCAAGAAAGAAACACAATTTGTTTAATAAGGTACCTGATTCTGTCTTCAACGTCATTTAAATGCCGTTATCTAAGTGACAATTGGTTTAACAAGGTACCTGATTCTGTCTTCAACGTCGTTAAAAACCGTTCTCTAAGTGATGTTTTGTTTAATAAGTTACCTGAATCTGTCTCCAACGTCATTTAAATGCCGTTATCTAAGTGACGATTTGTTTAACAAGATACCTGATTCTGTTTCCAACGTCAGACAATTTGTTTAACAAGGTACCTGATTCTGTCTTCAACGTCATTTAAATACCGTTATCTAAGTGACGATTGTTTTAACAAGGTACCTGATTCTGTCATCAATGTCGTTTAAAGCCGTTCTCTAAGTGACGATTTGTTTAACAAGGTACCTGATTCTATCTGCAACGTCATTTAAATGCCGTTATCTAAGTGACGGTTTGTTTAACAAGGCCCTGATTCCGTCTTCAACTTTATTTAAATGCCGTTATCTAAGTGACGATTGGCTTAATGAGGTACCTGATTCTGTCTTCAACATCATTTAAATGCCGTTATCTAAGTGAGGATTTGTTTAACAAGGTACCTGATTCTGTCTTCAACGTCATTTAAATGCCGTTATCTAAGTGTCAAATTTGTTTAACAAGGCACCTGATTCTGTCTTCAACGTCATTTAAATGCCGTTATCTGGGTGACGATTTATTAAACAAGGTACCTGATTCTGTCTCCAACGTACTTTTAATGCCGTTCTCTAAGTGACGGTTTGTTTAACAAGGCCCTGATTCCGTCTTCAACTTTATTTAAATGCCGTTATCTAAGTGACGATTGGCTTAATGAGGTACCTTATTCTGTCTTCAACATCATTTAAATGCCGTTATCTAAGTGAGGACTTGTTTAACAAGGTACCTGATTCTGTCTTCAACGTCATTAAAATGCCGTTATCTAAGTGTCAAATTTGTTTAACAAGGCACCCGATTCTGTCTTCAACGTCATTTAAATGCCGTTATCTGGGTGACGATTTATTAAACAAGGTACCTGATTCTGTCTCCAACGTACTTTTAATGCCGTTCTCTAAGTGACGATTTCAAAGTGTTAAGAGAAGGACGAATCACTCACTCGTGTCATCACGGACCTGACATCAAACCAAGCCGCTCTTCCATCCATACATCGCCGCCAAACAGGTAAATATAATAATGAAAAAACAACGAAATCCTGACGTAGACGTTTTGTTGAAGTAGCATGATAATAGATGAGAAATGCATTATCAATAAGTAAGACGCATTCGTCGAAAAGGAGTCTTCTGGTAGAAGTCAATAGTGACTACTTTTTTTATTTTAATCCCGATGATGTGACATCTGACAGAACCAGAAATCAAGCTCCAAGACGTTAACGCATATGCTTTTGTATACAAAGTAATTACTGAGAGCCTTAACCTCATATTCAATTTATATATTTAAAAGCCTTTAACAAAGACAGGGTTACTCGTAACACTTTCTCACACACAGCATTTCTCGAGCAGACAACTTTATATATATTTGAAGTCAAACATGTATGCCCTATATAAGACAAAAAAACATTATCGATAAGATTAGAAAACATTGTATCAAAAGGTGAATTTTCTCATTATAAACAATTCCTTTATTTGCTGAAATGTTTGCAAACATACATCAAACGTGTCTGCACGTCGAGTAGTGTTAACTTGGATGAAAAAAAGACTTGAATCTAAGTTGCATATTAAGTTTTATGGTATTGTCTTTATTTCGAATAGCAGCTGGTGGGGTAGCATTCTCAACCTTTCTGAACCACGATGTGGATCAACTTGGACCAGACAAAGTTATTTGTTCAACCAAGTACAATTGAACGAATACAGCCAATACACGGGGGTTTTCACAGTACCAATCTGTGGGGTTTACGTCTTCACTTTCTTCATTGGTAAGCGTGTTTCCGATATATCACTGCTTCAAGCCCATATAATGTCTCTTTTAAGATCGATTCAAATAGCAACGGCCTCGTAACCAAAAGGTACAATGAGTTAGCAAGGACCTCAGAGCCAAACGCTAAAGTTGGCGAATTCTCAAAACACACCTCGAAATCAAGCCTGGAATATGTCCCAATTGTAAAGGTCAATCAATTACTTCAAATATATTTTTCTACGGTGGTCTTTTCATTACTGAACACCATTTCGGTTTAAGAGAGGTGTCTAGATTGTTGTAACTTGTTTGTGATGTCGATGTCAATGAATGTACAGGTATCTGTGTGATATTAACAATCATTGATATTGCTGTTTTCTACTGCATAACCCTTATATATCAAACTGCGAACAAGTCCTTGTCTTAATAACAAAATGCGGTAGCCTGTTGGGATATCAGCAGGAAAAATGACATCACTTTAGAAAGAATTCCAAAGAAAAATCCTGTTGAAATATAGGACTTACATAATTGAAATTATTTATATGCTGCCAACAGACGAATTCATGGAAGTATATCAACATGTCTGTGAGTCGGGTCGAAGCAGCGTTTCGATTACATCTCAGTCAAGTCGCAGTGAAAAATATAAACTAACACAAACTCAAATTATTAAAATAATAGTTGATATTTCATTAAGAAAGTGAGTAGAAGGCTAAATTGTGAAAGAGGCAAATTGTTTATACAAAGTGATTAACACATAATCGTCACAGTTTCAACTCTCTTTTTCTCAAAACAAATCCTCTAATCTAGACAGATTTGAGCCAAACAAATGTTTGTGTGAGGTAGTCAATTTAGCCTCCTCACCTAACGAAACCCCTGCAAAGTGTCAGAATTTCAAACATCCTTTCGAATAGGCTATATCTACATGACGCTTCCAGCGGTACCGAATTGCATGAGATGTATAAATATATCTTTAAACTGCACGTGATAAGAACGTTGGTGTGGGTTAGTGGCATCGACGTTTATCTGTCATGCGGTAGACCTGGGTATAAATCCAGGCGAAATTATTGTAAATTACTCCTTCAAATATATATTGAGAATTCACAAAAATTAAAAGCACGGCATAATTTTCACTATATTTTTGTGAAGATCCCTTGGATTTTTTTTCTTTTTGTTATATTTCGACAGCTGTGAGCATATAAAGTCATGTTAGACGGACACCTAACATAAGCGTTTCCTATGAGTTGAAGTAGTTTACTGTTACATCATCTAGGCACTGTCTTTTTCTATTGTTATTATAGTATCAGTTAGACACAACATCACAATGCTATTATTCCTTTATTAATAAAATGAATATGTTATTTAAAACCAAGGTATGATACAATTTCTAACAAGGCAAGACAATGATGCTACCGTTTGTTTTATTATAATTCAAATAACAAGGAATTGAAGAAAAGGTGTTTTATTTTGTTGTGCTAATTGGGCTCTCAATATAGTTAGACTTCATGGTATACAGTGGCATTATTTTGATATTTATATTACATACATCGAGGATTATGTTGACTATTCCACGACCTTTTGTTAAAAAAGAAATTGCAATAGACCGATTCTGTAAATACAACACTCCAATGTTATTCAGAATTAGGACATTCCGAACTTGTCAAAATTGAGTTATTGATATTTCCATACATTTACAATATTTGTCACAGCAGCATTTCGACATTTATGACCAATGTTGGTGGATAACGCATGATACTAGACACACTGCATTTTGCCAATACTTGAAAAGAATGAATGGCTGGGTCGGGATTCACATCCCCTTACTTGACAGCCCTCATCTTTGCTGACTAAAATTCCGCAGCTCGACCCAGTACCAAACAGCCCAACTACTAATGTACTAAGAGCGCATGCCTCATAAATTGAAGTGGGGTGCTGTGATGATCGAACAATGTTCACAAATCCTCGGTTACTCAGATATTAGATTATTAGCAATGTCTCGATTTCTCTTGTACAGTGATTGCGAAGTTTATGTCATTGAACAATGACGTATTAATGGAAATTGACTTGTCAGTCTGTTCACATAAACTGCATTAATGATAACGGTCAAAGATATTCATGACATAATGCTATCTCAATATTATTGACTTTTGATAATTTACGTTTTATAATTGGATTTATGATTGCCAGGTCATGATTCACTGGTTAAATCTTGTTTACTGGGAACTGTGCAAGATGGGTCAATACAATACTAGTAAACTAAAGTCCTCGAAAATTGAACTGTCGTATTGTGGTTCAGCTCAACCTTAATATATAATCCGTCTTATTAGAATATACACAAGTTGACATGCTCTTCAAACAAGCTTATGTAAGTTACACGTGAAACGAGGAGATCTTGATTAGACCTTGCAGATACACTGTTCACAAACGTCAACTTGTACCTTTTTTCCATGGACATGTATGAATTATGTGCTACGTCTACACAAGTTGACAAGTTTCTGATACGCTTGTGCAAGTGATACGTGCACCGTGGAGATCTTGACCAGACTTTGCAGGTGCACGTTGTTCACAAAAGTCAACGGGTACCCTTTTACCATGGCCATGAAACATTACCATCCATTCTCCGAGCCTCGGTAGCTCAGTCGTAATGACGCGAGCTGTCAATCAGGAGTTGTGAACCAGATTATTATTAAGAGCAGTTTTTAAATTATTATTCCTTTTTCTAAACCCATTCTCACACCTAACATTGAACAAATATAACCATGATAAATCAGAAACATCTAAATAAATGAAAGTACAGTTACTGAAAAGAGTTGAAAGTTTGTGACGAAAGAATAAATTGCTAATTTTTAGAATGTTCTTTTTTTGTCGCAAGGTTTTGTAAATCAATCTGCAGCAGTTTCGTCAAAACAAGTCCGCATATGGTAAAGGGTTCACTAAGTTCAGTTTAGTCGAAGGATCAATATAATCATGCAGCTATAAGATCATCTAACTTAAAAGGTCATCCCATCTTTTTTTTATAGAAAATGAAAATGGCAGCGTATCGACTAAGTGGCTTGTTCTTTTTAAGCATTATGTTTGCGTCTGAGTGTAGTAATGTCGATATCTTGCAAAGAATCGCGAAGGTAGAAGAGCTTCAACTTGGTTGTGCATTGAAGAATAATGTTTTTAAAGAAAAAGTGAAACTCCTTGAAAAATATTAAGAGGCTCAGGGCACCAAGCTTAAGGCTCAGGGCACCAAGCTTAAGGCTCTGGGACTCTATACTGGTGGCACAGGTTTCACAAAATCGGTTTCAGAAGTCGAAGGGTTAACACAATTTGTCTTGAAATTTAACTACTTTAAACCTACCTGCATTTTAGTGTAAATATGGAGTTGTATAAAATGACACTCTCGAATTCACCATGTGTCTGGTTTTTCCTAAATAAACATTCGGTTTAATAGGAAGTAAACACATTTCAACGGAGATCTCTTGGAGTGGCTTAGAAAACTTGGGTTCAGAAAAAAGTCATATCTGTACTTTACAGGCGCTTTCTGATGCCTTTGCGGCAGACGACTTTGTCAAAATATTGTTTCAAAAGGAGAAATGAAAAGGGTTAATGTTACCCCGACACTCAATCTCAATTCAGTTTTGTCTGTAGGTCGGTTTTAGGTCTCAAACATTCATAAGTGTTATCATGATTTCGGTGAACCTTTTGATATCACTGTTTACAATTCCTGTGAGTTTCGTCTTTTACGACAAAGTATAGTGAACTCTCTGACCCCGCTTTCATATACCCTTACACGCAAAGAAACATACATAATGAACATTGAATGGAAACCAACCAGTTACATTATTTAAGATTATGTGTAATACGTACTATATTGATGTTTTCCCTTTATTTATATATTGTCTCCTGTATAACTGTTTGTTTGTTTGTTTGTTTGGAGTTTAACGCCGCTTTCAACAGCTTTGGTCATATCACGGCGGTCAGTGCACCTACCCATATTTTCCTGGCTTTCCTACACCAGTACTTACACAACATTCTTTCGAAGCCACTGACTACTTTCTCACATAGATCAGAGGTGAGAGGCGATGGAAAAATCGCCCGAAAGAATGTCGCCGCAACCGGGTATCGAACCCGTGACCTCCAGATCACGAGTCAGATACGCTACCAATTGACCTACCCGGCCGGGCCTGTATAACTGTATTCTAAGTCTAGTTTTAGTTGTCATTAAATAAACACATTTCAGTTATTACAGTTCAGTAGTTATTTATATATTATCATCACAGGTGATATAATATAACACAACTTTAAAGTAATTTAGACAATAGTAAATCAATATCACCATGCACTCTGTGTGGTTTAATCCGAATTTGCACCGTTTCCAATTTTGCAACGAACCTTCTGACAAACAAAGTAAACGTTCATTTGGTGGCATGTACCAACACGAAGTTCTTACAAACGCAACTAAGTTGTTTTTCTTTTGGAGCAAGACTAATTTGGAAAAGAAGGGGGACGTATTACTCGACAAGTTCTTACAAACACAATAAAGTTGTTTTTAATCTGGAGCATGGGCTCATTTGGTGAAGAATTACACGACCACTTTGTCTTCGCCCTACCCTATGTGTATTATAGCGAGAGACACGAAATGTAGTCTGGAGCAAGGCTCATTTGGTAAAGAAGGGAGACGTATTACTCGACAATGTTGACCTGACCTATGTGTATTTGTTTGATTTACACGAAGCTTAGTCTTCAGTTCGACTCATTTGGCTAGGAAAGTTGCTTTGGTCCGAACACGGCTCATTTGGTAAAGAAGGTCGACGTATTACTCGGCAATGTTGACCTGACCTATCTGTATAAGTGTGAGGTACACGAAGCTTGATCTTGAGTACGACTCATTTGGCAAATAAAGTTGTTTTTAGTCATGTGCATGGCTCATTTCGTAAAGAAGGGAAACGTATTACTCAACATTGTTGACCTGACCCTGACATATTTGTATTATTGTGAGGTACACATAGTTTAGTCTGGAGCACGACTCATTTGGAAAAGAAGGGAAACGTATTACTCGACAATGTGATCTGAATCAGATTATCTGTATTATTGTGAGGTTCACATACTTTAGTCTAGAGTAAGTCCCATTTAGCAAAGAAAGTTTTTTTTTAGACTGGAACACAATTTTGACCTAAGCTCTGTGTATTTTGTGAGGTAATACAATTATGATACACATTACAAGACAATTCCAACGACCTCTGCCTGGTGAAGGGGAAGTTACTCCCCGGTATGTCGCGTCTATTAATGTAAACCTTTTCCCACATACAACAAACCTGAAGTAATCGACTCTTGGCAAAACGTTAAATATGGCCAATATTTATAAATCTGTATAGTTATTAAATATACTAGATACACGTAGTGAAATATGGAGAAAAGCTCAATATGGGAAATTTATCCTTTTGTTGCAAAATTCGTCTGCATGTGGGAAAGGTTAAGTCTAATATCATCATTGTTGACTTAACAAGATATTGCACATTTAAAGAGCATTTTTTTGGCAAGTTCAATTAATGAATAGCGGCCAATGTAGAGAAAGTTTACATTGAACGAATATGCATGCTTGTCTCGATCTTCTTTAATTCCAAATGTTGTTTCAATTTGCATATACCCTTATATACAGTCTGGCTTAATACGATATGAAGGTTTTAAGTCACCCTTAACAGATAGATAACAAGATGAGATTACAAGGGTGTTGGATATCTTATGACGAACTCGATTTACTCCTGGTAGAGGTATGCATGTGTACTGTCAATAAATACCGATATCGTACGGAAATCTACGAGGACATTAAGGGTGTATTACATAAAACAGAGCCTCGCTTTAAGACATAAGTATAACTTTGGTCATGAAATACACAGATCTGCCTGTTCCGGTGCGAAGTTAAACTCAGGGTATTTTCTGTGTGGAACCGTTGGAATCCCCACTCGGCCTTTCATTCTTTGATGATTGACAATAGTCATTGCGATTGGCGTCTTCCATCAATGGCCTAATAAGTATATGTGTGAATGTAGCCAGCTGCCAGGGACGAATATTGTGAAAAGTACAGGTGCGGAAAGTCAAGTAAACACACGTTGTGCGATCTAGACGCCATGATATAACTAAAATACCGTTGATATGAAACTCGAAACATGTAATCAATCTTTAAGAAACCAAGTCATTTCAAAGATAAATAAGATGACAACAACGATGTATATAAATCACAGGGGTCGTTAGTTCGTAAGCCGGCTCGTACGTTAATCCTTTTGATTGACAAATATCAGTAATTAGCTCATTTTTTATTTAATCATAATCGTGAGACCTAGAAACTCGGAATTTCGGTCAAGAAAATTGTTTATAGCAGAAATATCGTTATGACGGTCGATGTCTGCTTTTCTGGTTACAAAACCAGTGCTCCCGCCAATTGTGTAGAGTTATCCCAAAAGTAAAACACGTTCTTCGCAGAATTTTAACTCAGGACCTTTGATACGAGAGACCGACGATCTTCCACTGCCCTAGAGTTGTTTACATCTGTACTTTTAGCAATAGTTAGTTCAATTGAATATTTCAGATAAATTCATATATCAGATATCTTACTTGTTATGTATTTTTTGAGTGCGTATGACCAGAGAAGGATGCAAATAGATTATGCTGCACGAACGAACCATGAAGACACATGCATGCATTTGCTTAAAGTAGAATAGCCATAACGGGCTTATCTTACGACTTCGGACGGAAATCACCTTACTAAAACAAGGTTTTCAACGTAAAACAAAGCCATAACCTTTCCAGTCCGCTTTAAGACATATATCAAATCTGCACATTAATTAACCGTTTGATCGATAACAATGAGAGGGTACAACAAGTTGCCCTTTTTGGCTGACGTGGCTTAACTACCAGTCTCGTCTAGTGATTTAGGCTCGACATCCGTCTGCGTACAGTGAATATTAAGACGAGCATGTACATATGCACCATCTCACAAGAACATCCACTTTCCGTCTATATGTCATTTAGCCATAGATGTATCTTAAATCAACATGCTAGAATGGTAGCCCCATTGGTTTTAGGCCAATTTAATTGGGATTCGCTAGGTACTCCTTATTGTTAGGCTTTTCCGTCTGTCTGTCTGTCTGTCTGTCTGTCTGTTTTTTTTTTAGCGACGCTCCAAAGCCCAAACTGACTGGCCGATTCCAATGAAACTTTGTGATCAGGTGTCATAGGGGTTCTGAGTGCGCGCGTTACAGTTTCGTTGCTAAGGATCCACCCTTAAAAACCAAAACCATTTTTCTATCTTCTCCTACAGTTTTGAATGTGGAAAACTGAAACTTCGATTATAGATACTTCGAAATATTAAAAAAAATCGTATTTGTAACCATTTTTGATTTAAGCCGCAGCCATTCAAAGATAGGGTATATATGTTTCCTAATTACAGAGTAACTGCCCTTTTTCTACTTTTTCTTGTCCGGAGAATAACTTCGAGATGGAATCTAATAAAACGTCATACAATGGTAGAGCACAATAAGAGAACGTGCAATGTACAAGAACCATAACTCTAATTTAGTTAATTAAAAAGTTATAGCCCTTTGTTACTTTTTCTTGTGCGTAGAATAACTTTAAAACTTTAAGATGGAATTTAATAAAACATGATACGATGATACAACACGTTAAGAGGAAGTGCAGTGTAGAAGAACCATAACACTATAAAATAACACTATATTACCTATTTACATAGTTATTTCCCTTTCTAACTTTCACTTGTGCGTAAAAGAACTTTAAAACTTCTTTATGGAATCTAATAAAACTTCATACAATGGCAAAGCACAATGAGAGGAAGTGCAGTGTACAGGAACCATAACCCTATGCAAAGGCGAAAATCACCAAGGCGAATCCCTTGTCGCCTATCGGCTTGTTACATATAATCCTATTACGGTTAGTCAATAAGACTCGGCTCATATTTAGTATAAACGTGACCACCTCAGTGGTACATGCATCGAGTGCGAGAGGTCGCCGGGTCGTACTAAAATATTTTAAAAATGGTTGAAATGGCTTTCCCTCCTTGCGCTCAGAATTGTATGACGAGCATCATGACTAACTGCATGGTGTCAGAATAAATCTTACAGTGAAACTGTCCAATTACACAAGAAAAGCCGTAATATAACTAAATAAATGTTGAAAGCCACGTAAAACATGATGCCAACAATCAATACATGAACTAATAAACGCATATCGGATTTTTGTTTAAACTCGAGCAAATGAATACATGAATCATTCGGACCACTGCACTAGGTAAAATATATATACTGTTAATTCATGAACTTTCCAGTCTATAATCTCAATATTCGCATACATATGCAGGCAAATCGATTCCCGAAGAAGATAAATAACTAAGTCTTTTCATGTACAGTGGACCGAATTATACACTCAGGTGTTCATATCCCCATTACTAATGAACTTCCATTGATCAAGCAGGTAACATGCAACCGATTTAAGTTGCTGTTTACATGCTTTGCATAGAAACAAAGAAATTAGATAATATTCACAAATTCGTATAAGATAAGACTTAAATCAGTCAGTCATCAGTTAAACTGACACTTAAGATAGCGCTGCCCTATGCTCGACGTTTCAAAGTTGTGGCAGGTTTATTTTTACACTAGGATATGAAAAATTCCTTCGTGTTTAATTAAAAATATGCTTTAACACTTTTAATATTTCTATTCTTTATTTTCTCATGAATCATACAAATATACAAAACACTTGAGTTATTTGGGTCTATTATTTGTTTTCATTCAGAATTTGAGAAATCCGCCGTGACCATGCCGCAAATAAACCCAGAAGCCCCGGGTTCGGTTTGTGTTCGTGGTAGTAAAGCAGGAACCCCATTTAACAATGAACATTTATTTCCTAGCTCTGTGCATGTTAGGCGGTCATTGATCATCAAACGTTAGGCTAATTGCAATATATTTGAACCGTGTTTGGCGATTCGAGGTATAAATGCCTCTGTACAGTTTCGAATCATTCAATGTTACCTTGTTGTACAACTATAGAGGCTAGAATTCTAGGTTTTTGTCAGATGATGTAAATGTACACAAGTCACATACATATGAGCCGCGTCAGTTGATTTGAGGTATAAATGCCTGTCCGGTTTTAGAACCATTCAACGTTACATTGTTGTACAAATGTTAAGGTTACACTTGTCGACTTTTGTCAGATGATGTACATTTACACAAGTCACATTTATATGAGCCATGCGTTCGTCGGTTTTATGTAGTAATGCCTCTCTGGTATGGCATCATTAAGTGTTACATTGGCAAAACAGTTATTGAGGCTACACTTTTAGAGTTTGTTCAGAAATGTATTTATGTCTATATGACATAAACGCGGACATTGACAACTGTGCTTAGGACTGTAAGTGCGCACAGACTCACGTAAGTATTGATTGCAAGCAGATGCATTCAAGTGGCAAATCACCGGAATCAGCTCATACGGACTCATATAAGAATGGACTGTACGTAGATACATTAAGATCTTCAATCGCCTGAAGCAACGCATAATGCTCATCTAGGCATGGACTGTACGCAGATGCATAATGACTTCAAATCGCATAACGTGGCCCATACAGACTCACATGAGTATTGACTGTACGCGAAAGCATTAATACTTCAAATCGCCAGACGAGGCTCATACAGCTCACCTTAATATGGACTGTACGCAGATTCATTAATATCTCAAATCGCAAAACACGGCTCATACAGATTGACCTAAGTATTGACTGTACGCAGATGCATTAAGATCTCAAATCGCCAGACGTGCCTCATACAGGACTACTTATATCCTGATACATAACACGATGTCGCTAGATTCTAAACGATCATCAGTTTTAATCCCGATATATAATTTCTGACGTCATTTTGACATCGATCATCGACGATATGGGGTAATTAGGCTCATGTTTACCCTATTCTCTCTTTATAATTTCACGCAGTAAAATTAGCATGTGCCATTTAGCTGCATTTTTAAAAGGTCTGATTTTCCATGATATACAAAAGAATCTCCATGCTGCTTGTAGCTTTTTTATCTGTAACAATAACCATCCAAACAGGTTTAACCCAGTCTCTTTGTGTCCAAGATTGGGGTCCGTATTTAGAACGCGTACTTGTTTCTGGATAGCCGTGTTCATTTCAGTCTGTTGTTTTGTTTTAAAATAAAGTAAATACTGTAGAAAATACAAATATATTTGTGAATCTACCGTTATCCAGTTTAACCAGTAGTCCCGTGTTATTTCATTTTCAGATCCAGGTTGTGTGTATACACTACGGAACATCTCGTACTGAAGAGATTTATGGACAAGACTAACTTGAGATGGATGAAATATCATACAGCCTGTGGTACAGTGTTGTCTGAAGTATTTGCTTGACATGTCAGTATATCTCATTTTGTTAGCGAGAGCGAATATAACGAACCATCTCTTGTCATAGCAACAACACACAGACATCACACACGGTTCTATTTCCTTTTCACATGACACTAGAATGAGCCTACATTCCTCTTGATACTTTTCAGATTGAACATATACAGATGCTAAAGATAACTTTGACGAGATAAGGTCACAGTCAATACTTTCTGAGGTTAAATTTGGAATTTTTATAGACCACAGGTCGGACAAATTTCCTTGAGACAAGTACTGGACATACATACACTGTTTGTATTGTAATTGTATATGTGGAGTTATAGAGTCAAGTGCCATTCTTACGTCTCTCGTAGTGTGTTCCGTGACGTGGTTAGTATGTTGTAGATATAGCAGAAGTTGCATCACCCCATTCATATAACCTGTATTTGTGTTAGAAGACATGGACATGAGTCGCATGAACTTGTTCCTAAATTTATACATGGCTACTGTAATATTATAGCAGACTGTAAGTTTTGGCTGATGCGAGGTACTCATATAAGCCAGACAACATACCAGCTCATCACCACACAATTTAGACTTCAGAAAATTACCAACATTGTCACAAGTAAGTGAATATAAAAACTGTATATCACTCTCTATTATGTCTTTTAAAACATTTTCTACTTTTTTCAGAGTCATTACGCTGAGCTTATCAAACATATTCCCTTCTGGAATGAAATAATTTGGACAATTATTTGCCTTCACCCAAATAAATAGACGCTTAAGACACTGCTGTACACACAGTATAAGCTTATCATTAGTCCAAAAACGACTTTGTGAATTTTCGATTGTATAAAAAAGACTTGTTTTACAATGATATGATGATATAGATTCACCGACCTCTGATTCAATGATATCTTTCTTAATCATCTTGAGGAGAATATAACACTTGTGTTGCGTTTCGTTCAGACTTGACATGAGGTTACGTTCTTGAAGTGAAAAGGAAATTCTCCATTCGAAAGACTTGTTATTACTATGAGGATGTCCAACACCAACAAAGAAACAGCCATATGAACCCATTTCTTTAAGTTGTTTCTGTGACGGCCAGCCGTATTTCCGTATTCTGTCTAACCAGGAATTGGCTGACGTCGGTATCTGTCGACACCTTAAGGCATATACTGCATCACGTTGGCAAACACCTTTTCCACCCGGAATCGTGTGCGCTGGACCGCTACGAGAGGACTTTGGTCCAACATAATTTGGGGAATTGTTAGTACGTACTCTACCTTTCCTATCGATAAGACAGCAATCTGGTCTGACGCAATTCTCACTTGCAAAAAGCGGACATTCATCTTCAAAAATCTGAAGACCAAAATATCCAGGTTTGGTACCTTCATCCCTTAACAAATGATAAAAATATCCCTTTTGTTTAGATTCGAACAAACTCTCTACCACAGGAAATTCGTCGTCACACTGTATTTCATCAAAATCGGAATCTAAATCATTTGTAGTTGTTCCTTCGCATCTACTCCCAAATAGGTAGCATGATATTTTAGGTTTAGGTTTTGAATAAGTAAGGCTTACAAACGTTTTCGTTATTTCCTGTACCATAGCACACTCCCAATACTTTTCTCTGATGTACTCAGATACGCCTATGGCATCAAGTATCTCATTTAGATGCTTAGACAGTTCTTCATTGGGATCGTTCATGTCTTTTCCGTCTGTAATACAAATATAAATCATACATTGAAACATTATGAGTTGCATATACATATATTGGAAATTCAAACTAAGTTTTAAGTCCAATTACATATCATATTGAAGAGGTGTAGATGTATTCATCTAAGCATTCGTTTTGATCTTTTTCCTTCTAAGAAAGATAAATAGGCATAATAAATTAAAAACAATAAATAACAAAAATAAAATATATGATAGATAAAACAAAACTGTCGAGTAGTCGACTTTGAAAACATCCAGACATTTTAATTGAAACGCTTAAAATTAAAATGTATTTATTGAATTCAGTTAAAAACATTGATGAAATTTATCCTTCTGATTCATTGTTTTCAACTGTCATCCGCTACAACTGCATCGAAGTGCCTCTGCATGTGGGAATTGAAAAAGAATACAATGTTTCTTTCAAAACATCTTCTTTACGTTTAAAGTCGATGTTTCTAACAGTTTGTATCATAATTAAACACATATTTGATATGATTAGTGGTTAAGATACCCTTTTCCACATATAGAAGCTTTCCGACGCCTTTAATAAGAATAATTTTGAAATATAGTGTGGCAAAAGGGATAGTTGCCAATGATGAGTAATTATTCCGTTTGCCACAACGGTTTTCAACTTTTTGCAATAAAAAAACTTTCATTTGAAGAGATTGTTCATATGTTAAACTTAACGTTTTCGAAGTCGTCTCCTGTACTTTTATTATATGTAATAAAGGGTCACCGTTAATTATTATTGAACGCAGGACTTCGATTCGGAAATGTAACTTATACGAAAAAAAACACCAACATAAATGTTCTTTTACAGACACAACGACACATTTGCCGTTTGAAGCCTTAAATGCCACTGTATCCCGAATAAAGACGACTAAAGACGTATATGACGAAATATTTAAATAGAAACAATTCCAATCTATCGTTCTAAAGTGTTGGTAAGTATACCTAACATCTTATTGTAGAGATGTCGGTAGTCTTCGCGAAAATCTTCAGTCCTGATAAAAATTCTTCGAAATGACAAATATTCGTACACAATCACATTTTCATCCATGGCCTTCTTTGTTCAACCATCCGATTATTTTTACAATAATTTGTTGGTTGATCAAAGAAGGCCATTGCTGAAAATGAGCTTTCAGGCAGACATTTTTAGAAAGATTTGTTTAATTTGGTGACTTCGCACCAATTCAATTTTGTACAACATAATTATAACCAATCCTAGGAAATAATTAAGGTATTACGTATATGTTTATGGCAGAAGGGGGCCCGGTCACAATCGGTTAAATGTTATGATATGTTATAATTCAAATATCAGGTTTATGCTGCACTACATGTACACCTCTGAAATTATGCAATAAGATATATACAAAGAGAGTGGGATACATTTTAATTAATTCGTGGTACTGTGGCAAATATACGGTTTAGTGAATCCGACTTGTTATAGTTGACCAATTTGCATCCTTGTTTTAATTTGATCCATTTGCATAAACATAGGTCAACAACAAATAAGAAAACATTAATACTGGTTAGTACTGGTTTAAATATCCGATAGAGCCTTCAGATTGTTCAGGTACATGCATATATGGTCAATGCTCACAGTGCATATCAGCCTGTGGTTTATTTGGTTTATAATTTACCCTTTCCCACATTTGTTAAATCTGAAGCAGATCACTTTGAAGTTGTCAAGCCAAAAATAAAACAATTTCTAAATGATACTATTAATATTGAATAGAGTTTACATCAGTGTTACAAATGGAGATATCGCTCTTCATGAGCATTTCTCCATTTGCCACTATGATTTCAAAAGTCGTCAGCTTCAAATGTGTCAGAAAGCGTCTACATGAGGGAAACTATTAAAACCTTAGTTAAATTATCAAGGTACATGCACCAGTCGCTTATTAAAACATAGAGAAAGTACATTGTCAATGTCCGTGACAGGCGGTATTAATCCGTTGGGTGTAGCCAATGGTTCAAAATAGCTTAACTAGCTATTGCACGAGTCTACAGCAGTACATTAAGAAGCAAAAACTAAAGTATTTGTAGACAAAGACCATGGATGTTTACTATATATAGTAATATCTATAGGTGCTACCGATTAACGAAAAAACGATGAAAATCTTCAATTTCTGTGTTTTGCATGATCATGCCATGTTTATAATTCGTATTACTGTCGTCTATTAATACGAACAGAAAATAATAAAGTAAACTTTTTCAGAAAATTTATAATGAATTAATAACGACCAATTTGTGACTAAAGGGCCAAGGTGACCCTTAATTTGGTCATCTGAATGATGGTATAGAAGCAAATGTGTAACTGATTATATCAGGGGATTCAATATGGCTGCAAAAAAACTACGGATGTCAACTTTCTGCTCAACTCTTTCCCTAATACAGTCGGTTTCATAAGCCTTTATACGACGTAGGAAACATGTGCGACCAAAGGAACAATTGCTCATTATGAGCGATGTATCTTTTCGCCATAATGCCCGATCAATATTTATACTTTCATTTATAGATATGTTATCTCCTTGCCAATCTCATGTTCAACAATTGAATATATGATGGGTAAATAAAGAATTTCTCTCAGTCCACATGTTCATGTCACATTCTTAATGTATCAAAATCCACCAAGAGGCTTGTGAATGAGTATGTGTTAATATTTTCCTAAGATGTGATTCAATATTGTGTAATTACACTGGAAACTGGTTACTGCCAAAATGACAAACAAATTACGTTGTCGCATAGATGGTTATTGTACAGGTAAGTTTTCAGTCACTGCATTCATTGCGAAGACGCGTGTGTATTATTGAAAATTTGTGTTTACCTATTGGGTATTATATAATATAGTGGCAAAGGGAAACAATTGTTCCTCTTGTCACCATGTTTTAAAAGTCGATTACTGCCGATGCGTCATAATGTGTCTGTTTGTGAGAAAGGGTTAAATCATAGAAAACTTGCGTTGTGTATATTTAATTTACACGCGAAAGATGGAAGAACCATTTCATTTAAATTGTTTTCGAAAATTAAGATAGACTTCGGTTTTAAAACTAGCGGGATTTTTGTCATTTGTGTAGTATAGTTGTGCGTGATTTAATTACAAATAAATAAAACTAGCACTAATACAATGTTTAATCTTGTAAGTTGGAGCTAATCAATGATAGTAAATAACATGGTTAAGAGTTAACAGCTCATCCTTTTTTGGCATCAGGTAACCTTTGCAACTTTTAAAAACTATTCTAAAGTAATATACATCTTGCATCATGACTAAGAACAAGATATAATTATGCATTTATTTTAAGTAATTTGGAACTTCTTGTTCTGTTTTTTAGATATTCAATAGTAACAAACACAACATGCATAGTCGAAGTGACATTGAACTTTAAGTCTGAAATTAGCCTTCATAATTTTGAATTAAACCAAAGACTCAAAGTTTATGGTTGCTCCAACATATTTAACAGATGCATTGTACTTTACTACAATAACTTTACATTGGAAACATTGTAGGAAAATCAGAAATTATTCATGCCGATCATTCAATCTTATATTTGTAGATAAACATCTACCAATGGTGCTAAATATGATATATATTGTTAAAGTACTTTTGTTTCGGTTTAAATAATTTATGTCGGTTTTCTTGTAGTGTCACTGACTTGTGAGTCACTCAAACCGTGTTGAAAACGGATAAAGGTGAGTAAATGTTGATATTGTATCATTCCATCAACTGTTAATTTACAACACATTACATAACTAACATCTTCAGTACTTATAGCACCATTCTGGCTAGGACATTTAGAATGGAGAGAGAATATGGTACGTCCATTGGAAAAGACACTTGGCTTTTGTGAGATGTATTAATTCATATCACCTTTTGTATCAACTTAGTCTATCCAATATCAGCTTTCTAGAAGAATATGTCATAGAGTGTTTCTGATATGACTACGCCGTCATGGAGACAGAGTAGTATGAATAATCATAGATCAGGAATACCAATCCTTACCTTTTTTCTATGGGCCTATATTGAAAACAAACAAAAACGACAAAGGTTGCACAAACATAATTTGTATTGTTTCCATATACAGTTTAATGTCGCATGTTACATATGTGGCCAAATGACACCACCTTTCGAATATAAACTCCACCCAACTGAATGTATTTAATCCCAAATCAATCGTTCATCAACACACCTTTCTTTAAGGATAATTTCAACGAGTTTGATGATAATTCGTGAAATGACAAAGTAACGTATCAATGTCGTCGCTTAAACCTAAAACGCAATGAAATAATTGCTATGTTGTAATAGATTTTGGCATTATGTTTTAAAATATATACGAACTACTTTTATGAACAGCGGTTAGCTACCATCAATACAATCGAAGAAACAAAATTGATAAAAGCAAGTTTAAAGAGAAAACAAATTTTGTAAGATCGTAGGTCTGTACTACCGTATACAAATCTAGCTCTAAATCGGACATTGCCAAACTACATAATGCTTAAGATATATGTTTAATAAATGTCTATAATTATGTCAGTTTACACACGTGAGACACAAACTTGTTTAAATCGCTTCGTATGGGAAGAGTCTCATTACAATTTCATAATATTGAATTGTATACATCTCTTTAATTGTTCATTGTCCCACAATTTCGTTAGTAGGTGGTTAGTCCATTATTTTACTCTCCCTTATACATTATGCGTTTGCAGAAGACTTGTTTCGGAAATAGTATTAAGGGTATCCGTAGATGTTTAGAAAGTCTTTGGATTGGTACCGTCAATTGTTATCACGTGTTAGACAGTCGTCCACTCACAATGAAGACAATTTCATTTTTTTTTTTTTTTTTTTATTGTAGACGGGTCAGGCTCAAATCAATATTTTTCAGTGATAGCTCTTCACAACGGTCTTTATTGTTAAGTAAAACTAAACTATTTAAACGAGTCAGGTTTAGATAATAGTTGTTGGTAATTATTATGTATTAAGTCCAGGTTCCGGTTAATTTCGTTCAGTTATACCTCTTAACAAATATCAAGATAAGGTCAATATTGTTAAGTCATACTTCTTAACAAATATCAATATCAGGGTAATCTTGTCAAGTTATACCTCTTGAAAAATATCAGAATCAGGTTATTTTTGTCAAGTTATACCTCTTAACAAATATCAAGATCAGGTTAAAATGGTTAAGTCATTCCTCTCAACAAATATCAAGATCAGGTTAATTTTGTCAAGTTATACCTCTACACAAGTATCAGGATCAGGTTACTTTTGTCAAGTTATACCTCTTTACAAATATCAAGATCGGGTTTAAATTGTTAAGTCATTCCTCTTAACAAATATCAAGATGAGGTTGATTTTGTCAAGTCATACCTCTTAACAAATATCAAGATAAGGTTAATTTTGTCAAGTTATACTTCTCAACAAATATTAGGATCAGGTTAATTTTGTCAAGTTATACCTCTTAGTAAATATCAAGATCAGGTTAACAATGTTAAGTCATTACTCTTTACACATATCAGGATCTGGTTGATTTTGTTTAGTTACGTGTACCAACACTTCGTCGGTTCACGATTGCATGATCCCTGGGTACACAAACCAGTTCTAGACTAGGAATAGTGCCTTTCCCAAAGGATACTCCACCATTAACGCCGCGATTGGGGTTCGAACCCGGCACACCCAGATCCAAATCCCTGACGCTAACCACTCAGCTACGGCTGATTCCACACCTAAGTTTTGACTGTACACATATGCTTTATATACATATCACGATGACCATTGACGTTTATGGTGGAGTATCTTTTGGGAAAAGTATAATTCATAGACTAGAACTGGTATTTCAACAGTATTAGAGTTACATCACAGATAATGGTGTTTACTCTGCTTTCAACAGGATTATAGTAGCCTCACTCGAAATGGTGAATACTCTGCTTTCAACAGTATTATAGTTACATAGCCCATAGTGAACTCTACTATTCTTTGATTGATTGATTAATTGATTGAGGTTAAACCAGTTTTTAACAATTTCTCAGTTATATCACGGCGGCCAGTTCACCTACTCATGCATTTCCTGGTTTTCTCACACAAGTACTCCACACAACAATCTTCCCAAGCAACTGGCTGCTTTTCCACATAGACTTAGCCCATTGGTGGAAGACGAATGACGCATGTCGCATTGACTTCTGTCAATCGTCGGAAAGAAAGATGGCCGAGCCGGGATTCGAACTCACGACCCCTGGATTGCTACTCTCCTTTCAACAGTGTTATAGTTACATAACCCATAATGGTCTTTACTCTGCTTTCAACAATATAACAGTTACATAACCAAAAACGGTGTTTATTCCGCTTTCAAAAGTATTATATAGACATCACCAATAATGGTCTTGACTCTGCGTTCAACAGTGTTATAGTGACAGCGCTCATAATGGTCTTTACTCTGCTTGCATCAGTATTATAGTTACACAATCCATAAAAGTGTATACCCTACCTTCAAAAGTAGTATAGTTACACCATTCGGGATGATGTATGCTCTGATTTCAACAGTGTTATTGCTGCACGACGCATATGGTGTTTATTCCGCTTTCAACATAATTATAGTAACACCACTCAGAATGGCATTTACTCTGCCTTCAACAGGATTATAGTTACATCACTCAGAATGGCATTTACTCTGCCTTCAACAGGGTTATAGTTACACCACTTATAATGATGTTTACTATGCTTTCAACAGTTTTATAAATACATCAATCATAATGGTGGTCTATACTATGATTTCAGTAGTATTAATAGTACATGATGTGTAATCTGCTGTCAACAGTATTAATATTACACCACTCAGAATGGTGTGTACTTTGAATTCAACAGTATTAATGCTATTCCACTCAGAATAGTGTGTACTCTGCATTTTATGGTTACACTATTTATAGAGATGCAACTTTGATAGCAAAACAACATAGATTTGATTCACTCTATACGCTGTTTGATCTATACCAATAGAGGGTTACACAAAGTCCTCTTTTTTACTTGACGTGGCTTATAAATACGGGTCGCGTAAAGCTATATGGTGTCTTAATGCATCAGTGCAGAGTCAAGACTCAGTCGAGCCTGTACGCCATGTCTGATAAGTATGATGATGATGATGATGATGATGATGATGATGATGATGATGATGATGATAATGAGTAAGACAATGATGATGATAATGATGATGATAATGATGGTAATGATTATGGAAATTCTTTCTTATAGTAACCGTTATGTTGTAACAAATATATATAATTAGTATATCGCTTAATAGCAACTCTTAATTGTGCAAAAAGCAGTAACAGTTAAGGAAAAGGGACATATCTGAAAAAATATCCCTTTCTATCCTGTTTACGCCCCTCGTACCTTTTCCTGAAGTCTATATATACCAATCAAGTCACATGAAGATAAACTACATGTATATAGAGATAACGTGGTCAGGTGTCAACTATCGGTATACCTGTTATCAGTGAAGTTTGATAGTACTGCCATGAACCTACAGAATGTTAATAATCTTATTTATTTGATTGTATTCGATACTAGGTAGATACGGTGCCTTCGATTGATCGATTGATTGGGTTTAACGCCATTTTCAACAATTTGTCAGTCACATCACTGCGGCCAGTTCACTTTCCCATGTGTTTCTGAACTTGCTCATTCCAGTACTCCACACAACAGACTGTACAAACAACCGACTGCTTATCCACGTAGACTGTAAGCCCATTGGTAGATGACGAACAGTGACTTTTGTCAAACGTCGGAAATAATGTTGGCCGAACTGGGGCCCGAACTTACAACCCCTGGATTGACAGCCCGCTTCGTTACGGATTGAGCTACCGGAGCTCTGCCGGTATCTTCGAGCACGTCCATAGAAGTATAAAGATAACGTTGGAAGCCGAGTTGACATTCTAAGGGTGCATGTGTAGTAAAAATGTTTCAACTCAGAGACAAGTTATTTACAAATATACATGCTCAATTGATTCTAGTGAATTTACGCCTACATGTCTCATAAAGTAAATGATCTATGTAGTTGTCGCGCGGCTGTCTTTTAACTTCACTATATGATACCTTTCTTGACGGCCTAAACTCATATGTATATTGAAATATTTCGAACACGTGAACATGATCGTCATACAGCGCGGGGACGACCAATCTGGACATTTAACTGTTTTAGTTTAGGAAGCTCTTCAATGTAATCCATGTTTTACTCAACTTTCAGTACAGCGTATTATTCTGGAGTGTGCTAATTTCGCTCCTATACACGACAGGTTTTAGAAGGCTCAAAGTATGCGTCAGCTCTTTGAATCTGTCAAACCTGAACTTGTATTTGATTTCCTTAGGGAAATTAAATATTTTTAATAAGATATGATTATTTCTTAAATCGTGCTTTTGCACATTCATTACTCTTACTGATCCTGTTCCAAATGTTCTCAGATATTATTTATCTTTATGTTAAGTATTACATAGTACGTTGGGCTTGTTTGCCTATATCTTATTTTACATTGGCTTACTTGTTATTCTATATCTATTTTAAGTATCGCATACATCATGTTTGATTTTTTTGTAAAATAGACTGTTGTTTATGTTTCAATTTTAATTATTTCACCATTTCCATTAAGTAAATTATTAAGCGCCAAAAATGACCTTAGCTGTCGACGGGCCTAAACACACCATTCATTCATTCTGTTTTAATTTGATTAATTCACGTATGAACTACATATATAGAAAACTCATATGAATGACGAGTTTGAATGTTACGTTATCTCTAAATGTAAACACGAACAATATGTGTGTAATGTTCTCAACCGCCGTATGGAAAAACTCAATGGTTTTTAAAAAGGATCATTTGAAGATAAAGTGTTGCTTATTAAACTTAAGTATTTTCGTACTGTCTAATTTAAACTGTTTTAGCAGCTAGTGATTTAAGAACAATGATCGATATAAAATGAATGTCGCCTGACAAAAACGATTTAAGTATGAAGTACAGACGGATAATGGTGACACTACCGGGAAGTGATCACTGAAAAATCTGTGGCGTAAAGAAAGGCAGCAGAAACCCAATGTGTAGCTGATCATTTATTGTCAAAGATCACATTGTCCCCAGTAGATCATTGAAGATTCGATATCTGAAATGTCAGGATCAGAAAGGTACCCTACCAATGTTAGACAACTTCTGGTCCTATCTATACATCACTAAATATTTTTGTGTGAATCGACTCAATGTCAAGATTAATTAAATCATTTTCCTGATATGATACGGTCATATGTTGTAAGTTTAATATATATATATCGTAAAGCCTTCCAAATTCGTGATCTACCTTAGTTCCGGACGTTATTATTTTTGTTCTTTTCTCCAATAACTTTATATGAGCAGTCAGTTGAGAAGTGTACAACTATGTTCTGATGTCTAAACATTCATTTAGTACTGGACATTGTAGTTTATTTAAATGCTTATGTTCACGAACGTAGATATTATGGCTTTTGAACCTTAAGTTTTGCCATATCAAAATATCTAATTGAAACTGTATGCGTACCCTTGCATTACATTGCAGGGATCGATAGAACATAATATGGCGTCCGCCAAAAACTCATTAAGTATGAAGATCAGCCTGTCAATGTATACTCAACGAGAAATGATTATGAAATATATATTAAAGATAGGCAGCATTTGTCCTGTGTTTTAATACGTACAATGCCATCAACGATCAATATTTGATAAATGCATGTTAAATATCAAAATTAACTCATGTGTGTCAATGTAGATCTGACATTTGATATGTCAGGATCAGAAATTTACTCTTGTATTGCTAGGCAATAACTGCTGGTCCTATATCTAAAACACTGGATATATTTTTGTGTGACTCGACTTAGTATCAGTTGTACCGTTTACCTGATATTGAATAATGTTGTTAGTTCAGTATATAAAACACTGATATGTGTGTGTAATTCTACTTTTCCCTGTTGTAAACGATATTGTGGCATTTGTGGCTGAGCATTTCTAATTGTATTTATTTAATTTTCTCAGTTAAAGAAATACTCGACATGCAACATTGTAACATAGCATTCATATATGAATATTGTGGTTAAATAGAATATTAAAAAGTATGTTAAATAAGTTGATGCGATATTTGATTCATTGATTTATTAAATTTAGTTATTGAAATACTCGATTGCAACGTTGTAACATATCATGCATATACGAAAATAGTAGTTAAATAGCACAATAAGTATGTTAAATAACTTGATGCAGTATAGGACTTTTAGATTTATTAAAATATTTTATTGAAATAAACGACATGCAACATTGTAACATATCATTCATATACGAATATGGTGGTTCAATAGCATAATACGTATGTTAATTTATTGAAATGCATTTCATGACACATTTTTATAAATATTACATATAATAATATGTAAAGCCGAGCCACGGATGTTCAATGTGTAGCAACATCGGCTGTCAATCTAGAGGTTGGAAGTTCGAACCCGAGCTCGACGTTTGACAAAAGTCACTGTGAGAGGCCTCGTTCATTTTCCTCCAATGGGATAGCAGCCGTGATATGGAAAGCATGTGAGTTATCTAGCTAATCTGCTGGTTTACTAAACACATAAGCGCTTTCTCACTACCAGAACAGGAAATAAAAGGCCCGTAAGGACCAGTATCGATTAACTTCACTTACTAAACTGTTCTGAGTAAGATATTTGAAAACCTTTAGGGAAATTTAACCGGATATCACGGTTCTCAAATAATTGGCTGTAGCACAAAACATTCTACACAGCATGAGTACATTTCAATACATAACATCTACAGATTGCAGCCAACCGTCTGAGCAAGTTTCCGAAAATATATAGGAAAGTATGAACTGTCCTTTGTTTTCAAGATTTAGTAATTTGGGAAATCATTTTGTGACCTTGACATTTGAAATACTAAAACAATAGAAACAATCAGTGTTATGAACTTATAAGCATGTTGTGATACAAAGATAGAGACTGGTCATTTGGATTTATAGTTACTAAACGGAAAGAACTTTCAAAGGTTTGGTCAAGGTGACAATCATCAAGAGTTCACTATATCAAGTATAAGGCAAAAGTGCCCCGCCATCTAGGGGTATGTTTTTGACCAATCACCATGGCGTTTAGTAATGAGGGTAACAACAGGAAGAATTCTAAAATTATATGGAAATTGGCCCATCAAGTTGAGAGAGAAAATTGTAAAGTATATTTTCTTTCTGTTGCCATGGAAACCAGAATTCTGCATTGATCCAAAGAAATAAAGTAATTTGGGTGAAGACACACAGTGGATGTTTGCTCTGAAGTTTTAACCCAACTTGCTCACCGGTTACAGAGGAGAAGACGGGGTTTTTATTCAACAGTTTTCACTCAAAGTCATGTAAGCCTAACAGCCCCGCACCTGTATGCCAAATTGTTAGAACAATCAACAAAGCATAAAGGAATCTGATAGATGGCCGCCGAAGGAACCTTTTTTTTGAAAATCGGCAGAAAACATTTTGAGGTAAAGATTTGTTAAGGTTTTCACGTTAGCCATATAAGGCAAACTTACTCTGCCCTATATAGGCCATGGTTTTTGACTTTTCAATAAGACCTATATGAATCTGTTGCAAGGTCACCAAAAGATCATTGAAATCACATAAATTCAAGAGATTATTTAATTTCAAAGTTACACTTGGTAAACATGGTTTAACTGGATTTATCTTGTCAATTAATATCGGATTCAGACTTTTAGTATTAAAGTATATATTATATATAGATATAGAGAATATTATGTTCCTGACGTAAGATATGAAGTTTATCTGACGAGGTTGGGAGAATTGTTAATTGGCGAGCCTTTGGCGAGACAATTATCTTTTCTCACAGCCGAGTCTGATAAAGTTCATGTCGAAAGTCAGGGACGTAATATTCTATTTATCTTGCATGTAAAATTATGTTTTCAGGTAAATCTACATTCATTTTGACTAGTTTTAATAAATAACTTACAAAATTACAAATGCCCATTCATTGAATGACCTCACCTAAAAAAGAATGACGTCACGCGCGTGCATAAATCCTCGCCTAATTACATTGTACACACGACATACGGAAGCTAAAGAGTTCACACTTCAACTCCATATTTCTCGATTATTACTACTGAACTTGTATATCTGGTGTGACATAATACCTTAAAATGGCAATATTAACTCGAACATATTCTTAGTAGAAGTGCAAGTATTGCGGATTGGCCGTCGATTCAGTACACAAGATAGGTCAACACGTATGTCAACCGCCGTGTTTTGAAAATGATTTGTTGTGTTAGATCTTAAAGTCAATGTATAAAGTTAGTTCAGGCTATGGAAGTTCAAGTAACACTTAAAGTTTAAATACAGATGACTATATTCAAGACAAGTGTGATGCTTAGGCTTAGTCGTCGTTTAGATTGGAGACATTCATTTTTGGAAAAGGATACCGTCACTGTTGTGGGTAGACATGTCGAAGACAAGGTACGAAACTTTTAGTGATAACAATGACCATTTAAACACTAGCTGTACGTAAATGATACAGTTATTAAACAAGAAGAAAAAATTTCTGGATATCTCGAATGCATAATGATTTTCTGTCGGAACTGCTGTATGAAAGAGGAATCCATGGGTAGATGAGGCTGTTCGAAAACCCTTTCACGTGGTAGAACACATACTGACAATAGAAATTAAACATTTGTCGTTTAACGTGGAGTCATTTAAGTGCATTAAAATGCCTTGTGGAAACATAGATATGCTTCTCATTATAGGACATTACTCGCTTCAGATTGTATTTAAACAAGGTTACCTATGAACTGATCACATGGGAATAAACAGGTCTATGTATGCTACATTTTCAACGAAGAAAGACAGTTCATCAAGTAAGACTGAACATGCAGATCCCGTGTGATTTATATAACGATATTCTTTTCGATTTGTAATTTGCATTGTAAAATTTGTTGAAATGTAATTAAAATAATAATAACTTTATTTCTGATTGTTATTTTATGTTTGTTCATTGCTTTGACTGCTATACTATCAACATTATCATGCAATGAGCAGATTACGTGACGTATAACACTGGTATGATAAACCTTTTGTTTACATGTCTACTGGTATGATAAACTTTTATCTTTATCAGTCTACTTATTTTTAGAAATGACGTAATCGCTGGAACTACTTTTTCCGAAATATAAATGAGCCGTTCCACCAGAAAACTATCGAACCGGATCAGCCTCAGCATGCCGCGCTGGCTAACCCGGACAGACACGTTTCGCCTCCTGTGGATTTTCTGTTTAAGGAATCATTGATCAATACCTCTATCCCCCTGAGACGGACAGTGTCGGACCGGATTAGCCTGCGCAGGCTGATCTGGGTCGATACATTACACAGAATCCATAATGTTGGTTTTATCGTGGAACGGCTCAATTATGTTGATAGTATAGCGGTCAAAGCAATGAACAAACATAAAATAACAATCAGAAATAAAGTTATTATTGTTTTAATTACAACAAATTTTACAATGCAAATTACAAATCGAAAAGAATATCGTAATATAAATATAAATCACACGGCATCTGCATGTTCAGTCTTACTTGATGAACTGTCTTTCTTCGTTGAAAATGTAGCATACATAGACCTGTTTATTCTCACATGATCAGTTAATAGGTAACCTTGTTTAAATACAATCTGAAGCGCGTAATGTCCTATTTCTGTTTCCACAAGTCATTGTAATGCACTTAAATGACTCCACGATAAACGACAAATGTTTAATTTCTATCGTCAGTATGTGTTCTACCACGATAAAGGGTTTTCGAACAGCCTCATCTACCCATGGATTCCTCTTTCATACAGCAGTTCCGACAGAAAATCATTATGCATTCGAGATATCTAGAAAATGTTTCTTCTTGTTAAACTTTATCATTTACGTACAGCAAGTGTTTAAATGATCATTCTTAAAACTAAAAGTTTTGTAACGTGTCTTCGACATGTCTACCCACAACAGTGACGGTATCCTTTTCCAAAAATGAATGTCTCTAATCTAAACGACGACTAAGCCTGAGCATCACACTTGTCTCACTTGTCTTGAATATAGTCATCTGTATTTAAACTTCGAGTATTACTTGAACTTCCATAGCCTGAACTAACTTTATCCATTGACTTTTAGATCCAACACAACTATTCATTTTCAAAACACGGCGGTTGACATACGTGTTGACCTATCTTGTGTACTGAAGCGACGGCCAATCCGCAATACTTACACTTCTACTAAGAATATGTTCGGGTTAATATTGCCATTTTAAGGTATTATGTCACACCAGATATACAAATGAAGTAGTAATAATCGAGAAATATGGAGTTGAAGTCGGAACTATTTAGCTTCCGTATGTCGTGTGTACACAATGTAATTCGGCGCGGATTTATGCACGCGCGTGACGTCATTCTATTTTAGGTGAAGTCATTTAAGGAATGGACTTTTGTAATTTAATGTTATTTATTAAAACTAGTTTAAATGAATGTAGATTTACCTGAAAACATAATTTTACATGCAAGATAAATAGAATATTACGTCCCTGACTTTCGATATGAACTTTATCAGACTCGGCTGTGAGAAAGGATAATTGTCTCGCCAAAGGCTCGCCAATTATCAATTCTCCCAACCTCGTCAGATAAAGTTCATATCTTACGTCAGGGACATAATATTCTCTATTTATCATCTTCGTAAATAATATTTTTTTCCGATAAAGAACAAGGAATATTACTGTTGTTTAACCTTTTCCCACATACAAAATATCTTTAGCCGACGACACCCGGATCAAAATCCCTGACGCTCACCACTCAGCTACGGCTGATTCCACACCTGAGTTTTGACCGTACACAGATGCTTTATATACATATTACACGATGACCATTGACGTTTATGGTTGAGTATCCTTTGGGAAATATATAATTCCTAGTTTAGAACTGGTATTTCAACAGTATTAGAATTACAAAACTCATAATGGTGTTTACTCTGCTTTCAACAATATTATAGTAAGATCAATCAGGGTGAAAAATACTCTGCTTTAAACAATATAACATTTACCTAACCAATACTGGTCTTTAATCTGCTTTCAACAGTAGTAAAGTTACATAAACCTTAACGGTCTTTACTTTGCTTTAAATATATTTATATTTAGATAACCCATAATGGTCTTTACTCTGTTTTAAACATAATTATAGTTATATAATTTATCATGGTGTTTACTCTGTTTTCAACAATATAACAGTTACATAACCAATAATGGTGTTTATTCTGCTTTCATCTGTATTATAGTGGCATCACCTATAGTGGTGTTTACTCTGCCATAAACATAATTATAGGTACATAACTCATTATGGTGTTCACTCTGCTTTCAACAATATAACAGTTACATAACAAATAATGGTGTTTATTCTGCTTTCATCTGTATTATAGTGGCATCACCTATAGTGGTCTTTACTCTGCCATAAACATAATTAAAGGTACATATCTCATCATGGTGTTCACTCTGCTTTCAACAATATAACAGTTACATAACAAATAATGGTGTTTATTCTGCTTTCAACAGTATTATAGTGATATCACCCATAATGGTCTTGACTCCGCCTTGAACATTTTCTATGTGACAGCACTGAGAAAGGTCTTTACTCTGCTTTCATCAGTATTATAGATATATAACCCAGATTTATTCTGCTTTCAACAGTTTTATAGTTACACCATTCAAGATGATGTTTACTTTTTTAGTGACCCAACTCAGAATTTATTATTTCTGCTTTCAACAGTTGTATAGTAACACCACTCAGAACAGTATTATAAATGCATCACTCAGAATAGAGAATATAACAGTTACATAACCAATAATGGTGTTTATTCTACTTTCAACAGTATTATAATGGCATCACCAATTATGGTCTTGACTCTGCTTTCAACACTTTTATAGTGACCAAACTCAGAATTTATTATTTCTGCTTTCAACAGTTGAATAGTAACACCACTCAGAACAGTATTATAAATACATCACTCAGAATAGAGAATATAACAGTTACATAACCAATAATGGTGTTTATTCTACTTTCAACAGTATTATAGTGGCATCACCAATAATGGTCTTGACTCTGCTTTCAACAATTTTATAGTGACTGCACTCAGAATGGTCTTTACTCGGCTTTCATCAGTAGTATAGTTACATCACCAATAATATAATTTGACAGTTTTATAGTGACATCACTCAGAATGGTCTTTACTCTGCTTTCAACGGTATTATAGTTACACCACTCACAAGTGTGTGTACAAATTTGATCAATACATAATACACAATGATGTATAGGTATATGTGAGTATTGCTAAAGCAAAATCTAAACAAGGATATTCAAAAGGTGATCAATACGTAATATATCATGATTTATAGGTATGTGTCAGTATTGCTAGAGCAATTTCTAAACAAGGAGAATCAAAAGGTGATCAGTACATAATAGACCATGATCTTAGTACCAGTATACTAAAAGCAGATTCTGAAACGGGAGAATCAATACAATATTCGTAAACCGCTATAATTACCACGTTTAGGGATGCCTGTCAATAATACAACTTTGATAAAAAGATTAGATTCGTTCTATACAATTTTTGATCTTTGCCAACATGGGTAAACAATAAGTCCTCTTATTGCCTGACGAGGCTTATATACGAGTCGCGTCAAGCGATTAAGGTCTTGTTGCATCTGCTTTCAGTGAACATTCAGGCGAACATCTGCATCATGTGTCATAATTATGATAATGATGATGATGAAAATGATATGTATGCTTTGTTTTCGTGTTTTTGATAACGAATAAATAAACAAGTATATTGCTTAATAAATCCTCTTAATCTTGTAATAAGCAGCAAAAAAGTAGAGAAATTAGACTTACCTGATTAGATATCCTTTCTCGTCTTGCTTACGCCCCTCGTTTCATTTGCTTGACTTCTATTCATCTCAATCTAGTCACATGAACATTACCAACATGTATAGATAACGCGATGAAACGTCAGTTATCATGGGTTTAAAATGCGGTCCACAAGTGTTTATATATATATATATATTACTGGTTCCCTGGTAAAATATAAGTACTTTATTTATATTGGGAACAAAATTGAAACATCCTCCAGCTTAATATAGTTTGTACTTTGAATTATACTGGGGACATCTGAAAATGTTATTCGTATAATATTATTCGATAAAAGGTAGATATAGTACCTTCGAACATGTCCATAGAAGTATATAAACGCCGTTGGAAGTAGAGTAGACATTCTAAGTATGTATGTGTAGCCACATATTTTCAAACCGGGGACACGTTATTTAGAAATATAGCTGTTCAATTTATTCCATTGTATTTACGCTTGCATTGATTTTACGCAATCCATTCTTCGTAACTTTCGCGCGTCTTTCTTTTAACTTCTTTATATATCAGGTAGTCCTAAATTCGTTTTTTTGTTGATGTATTTCGAACACGTGTACATGATCGTCACACTGCGCGGAGACGACCGATCTTAGGCTTTACTGATTGAGTTTGATAAATTCACGTATGTACTACATAGATAAGTAACTCATGTGAATGACGATTTAGAACGTTCCGATATCTCTAAATGTAAACACATTTAGAGATATGTGTCTACTGTAGATATCGGCGGTACAGAAAAAGAGTCAATAGTTGGGAAAGTGGATACTTTGAATAAATAGTGTGGCTTATGCACCCGAAGTATTGTCATACTGTTTTATTTAAACTGTATTTGCAGCTTGGGATTAAGTTACAGTAATTGATAGAACATGATATGTAGCCTGCCAAATATGAATTAGGTATGAAAAACAAATAGACATTTAACAGACAACTTAGAAGTGATCACTATATACCCCCTTGACTTACAGATAGGCAGCATACAACCTATATGTATATACAATATACGCATGACATCAGCGGTAAATATCTGGTCATGCCATGTCAAAGTTCACGTTGTCGTCTGTAGATCAATTTAGGTTTGCCATTTGACATGTCAGGATCGATACTGTACCCTACCAATTTTAGACAACTTCTGGTCCTATATATAAAATACTGAATATTTGTGTCTGACTCGACACAATGTCAGTATCAGTTAATCCGTTTACCTGATACGCTTATATGATGTCAGTTCAATCTATATGGTTTGGATTATGCACCTTAAGTTTTGCCATATCTAAATATATAATTTAAACTGTATTAGCCTCATTGGAATCAATTGAAATGGTCGATGGAACATTATATGCCGCCAAACATTAATTAAGTATGAAGTTAAGCTGGTCAACGGGTAAACGACGAGAACTAATTACAACAAAAATGTATTATTCTTGATAGGCAGAAGTTAACCTGTGTTTATACAGAGTTTCTGCATAAACATATACACTGTGTTTATATGTCTCTGCGTATATATGTCTCTGGATTATATATATGATTTTGGCATGTCGAAAATCAAAAGGTTGTCTGTGTCTCAATGTAAATCTGGCATGAGGTATGTCAGGATCAGAAATCCACACTATCAATGAGGGACAATATTTTTTGGTCCTATTATTAAAACACTGAACATATTTTTGTGTGACTCGAATCTTTTCAGTATCCGTTAAACCATTTACCTGATACAAACATATGTTGTAAGTTCAGTCTAGACAACAGTGATGATTTTGTGTAATTCTACTTTTCCCTGTTGTGTTTGATCTTCTGCACCACACGGGCTCATTTGATAAATAAGGGTGTCGAATTACTCAACTAGTTCTTACAAACACAATTAAGTTGTTTTTCATCTGGAGCAAGACTGATTTGGTAAAGAAGGGGAATGTGTTACTCGACAAGTTCTTACAAACACAATTAAATAGTTTTTAATCTGGAGTACGGGATCATTTGGTAAAGAAGGGAGTCAAATTACTCGACAATTTACTACTGATCCTAACCTTTATGTATTGTTATGAGCTATACATAGTTAAGGTCTGGAAAACGGCTCATTTCGTAAAGAAGGGAGACGTATTCGTGGACAATGTTGACACAACGTCTGTGTATTATCGTGAGGTACACGTAGCATAGTCTTGAGTACGACTTGTTTGGCAAAGAAGGTTGTTTTTAGTCAGGAACACGGCTCATTTGTTTATGAAGGTAGTGCTTATTTCCGAAAAGTAAAACAAAAAGAGAAAAGCCGCTAGGCTATCGTTTAACACGAAATACGGTTTAAACGTCTATTATACATATACAGTCCACTCTACCAGAGGAGTATCAGCTGAAACATCCTTCATCGGTTGAGCGGATCGAATCTTTATCCGTGGTTCGGCATTGGGTTCAGCACTAGTACATTTCACACAGGGTGCTCAGAGTTAGAGTTGGTTCGGAAGAGACGGTTCTAAACAGACGCTGAACAGATAGGTTCAACATCGTTTCAGAGCCCATACGCTGAACGGATAAGTTCAGGATCGTTACAGACAGTTGAAACCACATACCGAACGCAGTTTTAGAAGAGACGAAATAGTTGATACTTCGTCACAGATCAACAGAGACAAGGTAGCCCGAGGAACATTATATATACCATCCACAGTGTACAAAGTCTCAGTTAATACATTGTCACCTGCGAAACAACCCGAACAGCGTCAACTTATCTCTTGATATACACATACTTAAGTCTGGAGCACGGCTCATGTTGTAAAATACGTATAAATATTACTCGACAATGTTGACTTAACTTCTGTGTATTTGTGTGGGGTACACGTAGCTTAGTCTTGAGTACCATCCATTTGTCAAAGAAGGAAGATGTAGTACTCGACAATGTTGACCTGATATCTGTGTATTTTCGAGGTACACGTAGAATAGTCTTTAGTTAGTCTCATTTGGCAAAGAAAGTTGTTTTAGTCTGGAACATGGCAAATGTTGTAAAGAAGGGGGGACATATTACTCGACACCGTTGACCTGACCATAACCTATGTGTATTATTGTCACTTACACGTAGTTAAGTCTGGAACACGGCTCATTTGGTACAAATGGGATACGTAAACATCGACAATGTTGACCTGACCCTGACACCTGGTTATTATTTGAGGTACACGTAGCTTAATCAGGAACACGGCTCGTTTGGAAAAGAAGGAAGTCGTATTACTCGACAACGTTCTCCTGACCTATGTGTATTATTGCGAGGTACAAGTAGTTTAGTCTTGAGTACGACTCATCTTGTAAAGAATGTTGTTTTAGTCTGGAACACGGCTCATTTGGTTAAGAAGGTAGACGTTTTACCCGACAATGTTGACCTGACCCTGACGTACGTGTATTAGTGTGAGCTACACATATTTTTATTAACTTGTTAGATCATTTACACACAGCTAAAGGTTAACAAACACACGTGATTAAATAACATAAATATTTCAATAAAGGTCAGGATCAGGTCAATAAAATTGAGTTACACAAGACAAGACAATGTCCACGGCCTGGAAAAGGGGATGGTGTTACCCCTCAGTCTGCCGTGTCTTTTAATGTTTACGATTTTCCACATACAACAAACCTGAAACAAACAACTCTTAAAATGTATTGGCAAACTATGGCCAATATTTATAAATAGTTATATTTATTGAATATACTTAATACACGTAGCGATATATGGAGAAAATTCTCAATATGGGAAATGCATACTTTTGTTACAAAATTCATCTGCATGAAGGAAAATTTAAGACTAATGTCATACTTCTTGACTAAACATACTCTTGCACATTTATAAAGCAATTTAATTAACAGTTCAATTAATGAATTGCGAACAATGTAGACAAAGATAACATTGAACGAATATGCATGCTTATCTCGATCATCTGTGTTCCCAAATGTTGTTTCAATTCTCATAAACCCTAATATACAGTCGTGCAAAACATAATATGATGGTGTAAAGTCACCTTTCCAAAATCGCTAAAAAAAATACAAGATATGATTACAAGGGTGGCAGACATCTTAAAACAAACTCGACTTACCCTTGATAGAAGTCTATATGTGTACTGTTAATAAATACCGACTTCGTGCGGAATTCTCCGAGGACATTAAGGGTGTATTACATGAAACAGAGCCACGCTTAAAGACATACATCTAACTTTGATCATGAAAAACACAGATCTGCCTGTTACGGTGGCAAGTCAAAATCAGGATATTTTCTTTTCAGAACAATTGGCTCCCGCAATCGGATATTCATTCTTTCTGAAGATTGACTATAGAAATTGCTACTAGCGTCTTCCATAAATGGCCTTATTAGTAAACTTGTGAATGTAGCCAGCTACCTGGGGCGAATATTGTGTGGAGTTCTTGTGCGGGAAGTCCAGAAAACACACATTAGGCTATCTAGACACTGTGATATAACTAAAATACGGTTGAAAACGACATACAATCAATCTGTCATTTCAAAGATACGAGGTATATCAATCCCAGGGGTCGTTATTTCGTAACCCAGCTTGGACGTGAATCCCTTTGGTCAACACATATTATTATTTAGCACAGGTTTTATTTAAACATAATCATGAGACCCACGAACATTGTTGATAGTACAAAGATTGTTTTGCACGCTCGGTGTCGGATTGCTCGATACATAACCAGTACTCCCGCCGATGGTGTTGAGTTATCCCAAAGGCAAAACGCGTTCTTCGCAGGATTCTAACTCGGGACATTTGATACGAGAGACCGACGTCTACCCCTGCACCAGCGTTTTATACGTCTGTTACTTTAGCAATATTTAGGCTTAATTTAGTAATGTTATGTGTTCTTTAATTGAGTATGACCCGGGTTTGGTGAAAAATAGTTTATTCTGCATCAACGAACAGTAAAGCTACATGCGATCCTGTTCTTAAAGTAGAATATCCATAACGCGCTACTTGTAAACAGTTATTTTTTCATTAATCTTTCGAATTCGGACGGAAATCACGGAGTCTATACGAGGTATTCAACGTAAAGCAGAGCCGTGACATTTTCGATCCGCTTTAAGACATAGATATTTTTTTTAGAATAGCTCGATTTACTTCACTCTAATAACCATTTGATTTATACCAATATGAGGGTATAACAAGTCGCCCATTAAACAAAATGCTAGACGTGTAGCCCGCTTAGTTCTAAGCCAAGTTAATTACATATAATCCCAAAGCGGTTAGTAAAAAAGACTGCAAAAATCGCAAGACTCGGCTCAAATATATTATATACATGACCACCTCAGTGGTACAATGGTAGTTTACGGCCTCGAGTGCGGGAAGTCGCCGGTTCGTTTTTGGCCGGGTCATACTAAACACTTTTAAAAATGGTTAAAATGGCTTTCCTTCCTTTGCGCTCCAAATTGCGAGGACCAGTGGTATTGTCAAATTACACAGCAAACGCCGTAATATAACTGAATAAGTATTGAAAGCGACATAAAATATGATGCCAACAAACAATAAATAAACACGTATCGAAAATTAATTAAACTCGAACACATGAATACATTAATCAATCGGACCACTGCAGTAGGGAAAAGATATATATTGTTACTTCGTGAAATTTCCAGTCTCATTTTGTATTAAAACAGGTAAATCTACAATTTCATTATACAAACTTTGACAGGCTTTGAATAGAAACAAAGTAAAAAGATAATGTTTGCACATTCGTATGGGATAAAACTTAAATCAGTCATCAGTTAAATTGACACTTAAGATCGCGCCGCCCATGTTCGACGTTTTCATGATATGAAAGGTTAATTTTTAAACTGGGATATTTATAAATCCTTCAGATTTAATTAAGAATACGCTTTAAAACTTTTAATATTTCTATCGCATACTTTATTTTCTCATGAATCATAAAAATATACACAACACTTGAATAATGTTGGTATCGTCATCATATAGGTTTGTTGAACCTCTCCTTTCGGCATAAAGTCATTTGGCAAGCTAGCATTGTTTTCTCCTCTCAACATTTTTATGGCGACTATTATTTCATAATTTCCTTATTTTACCTATTAATTTCTTCTATTATAGCCTTTCGATTATTACTTTAAAATTGCTTAACATTTCTCCTGTATTCTGTTCTAATAATTGTACATAAGACTATATTTGTTTGGCTCAATTTCAATCCGTTTGCTCGGTCAAGCTTATTTCGCCACTCTCAATCAAGCTTGATTGAAAGTCAAGAGCCGAGCCAGACCTAATGTTTTGATAAGCCAATAATTAGCTCCCTCGCATTGAGTAAATCGTAGTTGTATAAGTGTATATATACACCTCCACTGGTATAAAGGGATAAAGGGTGGATTGAAATATTTACAAAAAGTGATGAATGGATATATTAATAGCACAGTGTGAGTAAAACAGTCAATGTAAGATTATTTACATCATAAGTGATATCTTCCGGTCAACAACAACGGTTCGAATCAGGTGCCTATACAAATATTATATACAAACGTCCACACTGTGTCAATTGATTATACTTGTCTATTGTGTTATTATGGTTATATTGTTATATTTTGTGTTTGTAGCAATACCGATATCATTTTTGGGCCTCCTCTGTATCTAATATAGGGTATGTTCACAAATAAGAAGTGTAATGTCTGTGTTAAGCTAGTGGGTTCTTCGCATATGGTGTTTTATATACGCTTCCCTCACTTACTAGTATGGTATAAAAACTGCTGTCAAATGGGTGTTTAAACACTGAATTTAAATGAAACACAAAAGTGCGACAATATAAATCATGGTATAACAAATCTTTAATGAAACAAATCAGATTTCGATTATTTGACTTAACACAGTCATTACGCGTAAGTAGAGAGGGATACGAAAGGACACTGTGTTTGTGCAATGCACACCCGTCTTTATTAAACTGAAGTTGTATAGGTGTGGAAAATGACGTCCCTATCATTAAAATTACAAAGTTTATAAGCATATGTGGGGAAGGGGGTTAAAACTGGGGAAGGACGAGCTGTCTCTCTTCCTAATGTATATAATTTGTTTCCGGTGTTATATTAAAACAATTGCCTTTAGGGCAGACGACTAAAATGTGTGACGTCCTTTCCACGATAGGGATAAATAAAAAAATAGAACAATTGGACAGTGAGATGTGTGCAAATCTTCCCAATGAGGGAAGAAATCTGCTCTATTTTTAAACTCGTGGTCTATTTATAGTTGTACTTTTAAAATGTTGTGATTATACCAGATATCAGCTATATTGTGTCTATCATCTAGCAATCTAGGAGATATGTCTCCAATTTACATACCAGACCCCTGTATGACATTTGAAAGTTTTTGCAATGCTTCCCTGTGTACCCTAAAATGTAAGAGAAAATGTTTCGTACAATACATCTTGGGCATATAGAAGAACCGCACTTAATGTATTGACCAATGTTCCCTTGCAATAGGTTGTTATTTAGTCCTTAGCAGGTCACACACTTATCACTCATTTGGTTGGTTGCATAACAGTGTGGCGATCTCAGATGATTCCGTGCTGAGGAATAGGCTGTTTATATTGTTGTTTAGCAAGCCTTTTTGTCATTTTTAGCTTTTTACGGCTTCTAATAAAACAAATATTTCAGTTATTGCCAGGGGAATGTTTTTACCCACAGAGCCCTTGAGTCGTTCTTTGCTGCTCTATATGCTAACTCATTTCCTGGTAAATCGTCATGAGCTGGACACCTTTATATTATTTAAATGACACTGATCATTAAGGGAGGTGATGTATTTTAAAGATCAGGCCTATAATTGCTATTCCTTAATTTGATTGTCTGTGATGAAAAAAGAGAGTCAGACAAAATTGCTTATTTGTGTTGTCTGTTTACTATTGTCTAGTCTAATGCAAATTGAATAGCGGTCAGTTCGGCAGCATAGATTGATAATTCGTCTCTGAGGATCTTATTGACTGTTATTTTGTTCATGGTATAACGACCTCTGCCGCAACTGCTTGATCTGTATCCTTACTACCGTCAGCATATATATATGAAATTTTGGGCGGATGATAATTCTTATTGAACCTCAGAATTAGGGACATGTCGACTACAGGATTAGTTAGAGTCCAAGGTGACAAAAGGCGCGGTCTGAAGTCTGCCACATTGCATTCATGAATCCAAAAATTCTTCGGCCAGTTGTTACACAGCTGCTCCAAACGGAAGCTTTGGGCGCTTATATTTGGATTTTACGAAAAAAACAGCTCCTATGATAGCGTTCACAGGGTTGCAAGGTCTGTTTTTAAACCTAGCACAGTACTGAGGGTTTGTTCTTCTCGACAAAGATATATGGTTTCAACCTCGGCTTCCTGTTGTTATTTATGGGATGAGGTATTAAGAAGAGCTCTCAGAGTTATAGTTAGAGCCCTCCGTTGGATAGTCTTTAGTCTCTTAAAATTGGATTATGTAGCACAAGATAATATTACGGCACAGTATTCTATCGTTGGACGTATTAAGGACTTAAAGAGAAGCAGGAGCGACTTTTTGTCTGATCCGAAACTTGTGCCCCTTAGTATTCTCTTTAAATTTAAGTCCTTTTGGCATTTAGTGACCAGTACGTCTATGTGTGACTGTAAATTAAACCTCTCATCAAGGGTCATGTCTACAGTTGAGTTGAATATTTGGGTTTCCCAGAGATACGTCCACTTGGTGTACAGATGAGAGGACAAATACATCTTCGGACAAATAAAACAGACACAGAAGCAGAATACAGGTTTCCCTCCCGTCGAATGTCATTGTTCCCTCGTATCAAAAACGTGTCTCCTACTCCTCCCGTTCTCTGATACATATTCTATGTAAATTTATTCACTCATTTCAAAGAAGACTGTTTGTTGTCTATTCAGCTCCCCACCCACAAAAAAGTCAAATCAATTGTCAGAAAGCTTCCTTCTCTACATTGTCGGTGCTGTTCATGGTTGTGAAGAGGTTGCTTTTGATCAGGAGCTACTTGCCACTCTTCGCCATTCTTAGGTTAGAATTAATTTTGAAACTGGCAATTTATAATATAAATTGTCCATGTGTGTTTTCATTTACCTGCCTTTTTTAAGGAAATAGTTTATCCACACTCAAGCTCAACTATATTTCATACTACAGTGCCGGCCTAATGTCATCTTCGCAAGCCAAGGCTAATGTGTCCATTACATTACCATAATAACCCTTGGCTGACGGCTTCTTTAAATTTGAATTTCCCGCTCTGCCACCTAGCGGTTGCATAAATATACATCCCAATTCGGAAACGTTCATCGTCCAATAGAATGATCGGTAACAAACGTCGTCGGTTTTCTGTTAATATGGCGACTGCTTCGCTTCGCTTCAGGCCTCGTCGCTTACAACCGCGAAATACGAAGGAGTAAACAGTTTATAATCCAGAATCGTACAGACGAATATTATAGTGAGATCAATCTACGAAGGGACAGATGTGCTTGTGGCCAAGCGGACCGGTAACGGAAAGTCACTGACTTATGAGTGATTCCCTATCATGTTTCCTTGCACAATTGGCTAGTTATCATTATTGCTCCGCTGACTTCCATCATGGAGGAGCAGTGACGGAGACTTGTTAGCCTTGGATTTATAGCAACATACCTGGGAATGGACTCCAGCCAGAACAAGGAGATCGAGAACGGGACGTTCGACTTCGTTTTTGGAAGCCCGGAAGCTTTTTAAGGGAGATGGCGAACTAGAATGTTGACTGAAAATTATCAGGAAAGACTGGGATTAATTGTTGTGGATGAAGTCCACACAGACAGTCATTCAATGGTATGTAATTATAGCTGACAAAATGATTATCTATATGTTCTTAGAGTAAATGTTGCACCATAATGTTCAATGCAAACCGATCATAATTCTTGGCAAACTAGCACTGACATTGCAGGTTTATGTATTCCCCACCCATCTGTTGTTATATATTGTCTATGTTGGGTTAGAGTTACTAGTTAGGATCGTTGGTATGGAGCCCTGTTGATATACAAGTTCCACCAATGACACCCACTGTTATTTCCAGTATTATTTCTTCTTTTCTTCTTTTTTTCAATTTAATGATTGACTGTGGAAAATATTTTACAATTATAACCATTGTCAAACAGAAAATGGTACAGTATTTACATCAAGCTAGATATAAAACAGGAATAATGATTATTGATATCATAATATGACTCATCTTTAAAAGAAAATTTATTTGAAATGGTCTTATTACTTCTGCTATAATATTTCAATTCATAAGCTTTGAAAGAAAATTAATCATTGCAATTATCATGTAAATTCCTCAGCATATATTATATGTTAAATTAGGGTTTTATCATTGAACTTGTGAATGTGTTATTCTGGCCTAAATACACTTTTAGCAGTCTACAATTCTTAAGTTGACAAAAGGTTTATAGAAAGATTATGTCTCCAATGTTGTTGTAGATCAATCCATTCCTACAGTCAAATAATTTTCACAATATAATGAAATCTCAACAAGTGATGTGGTTTGATCCTTGGACTGACAAAAAACTACAAAGACTGTTCAAGCTTTCAAGACTGTTCAAGCTATATTACTTTGGAGCTCTAGTTTATGTTTTTGTATCTGATTGAAATAAGCATTTAATGATTATAAGTTGAAATAAATATAGATTAAATTCATATTTGCTTGCATGAAAATGAAAATAATAAATGGAGGTCAGTCAGGCTATGATGTCAACATGTTTATACCAGTTCCAAACTAAACAATTGTTATAGTGTTGAAATTAACATTAAACATTTTCCAACATACAACAAATGTGCAGCAGATGACTCTGAATTTAAAAAGGCAAATACAATGATTTTTAATAAAAAAGTAAGTTTTTAATCATTGAATTCAGTTGAAAACATTGTGGCAAAAGGAGAAATTATTTATCTTGAGATTTTTTTCCTTTTGCCATAATGTTTGCACAAGATGATTGCTGTAGAGGTGTGAGAAAGCATCTTCATATGGAAAAGGGTTTCTACATGTATGTACAATATTACATGTAAATATTAGTTGATTGAAACAAATATAGTCTATAGATAAAATTCGCATTTGCTTATATTATCAAAACAAGAAAACGAAAAGATGATGTTAATCAGGTTTGTTATGCCAACCTATTCATAATAAGACTTGAAGAGGACAATGAGACACTGAATTGCTCACCCGAATACAGTACTGCCTGAATATGATGTTGCCTGTTAAAAAAATCTGGCATACAGCAAATAAGCATCTTTTTTTCAAAATGTCAAAGCAGAACTATAAAAAATCTATACAGCTGAAAGTTTAACCCTTTCCCACATAACAACAGTTTAAAACGCCTTTGCAGTAGTGAGCAGATGACTTCTGAAACATTGTGTCAAATTGCTCATAATGTCTCCTTTAAATTGCTAAATTCTTTTCTATTCTCTATTAAATAAATATTCATAAGCTGTCTGCTTCAGATGCATCAAAATGTGTCTGCAAGTGTAAAAGGTTTAAGACAAAATTGATATTGACAGGACATAAATTAAATGATTAAAAAACATATTGTAACATTGCAACTATATCTTGTTTAATGGAGTAGTACATGTAACAATCCGTTTAACAGGGTTTATAAAATTACTGTTTTATTGGAGTTTACCCCTTTCCCACAAATTACCCTTGGCTTGGAAAGATGCTGCTGGTGTTTACGAGAAAAAGGGGAAATTGATTCTTTAAAGTAATATCCCCTTTTCACAAAGTTTTTTGTGTATAATAAGGCTGCTGCTGGGGCATCATAAAATGTCTTTCAGGTAAAAGTCTAATAGTTTAAAACTATACATATGACATAATTTGATTATTTACTTGTTTAATACGTTTGTGAGAAAAGGGGAAATTTGTTTCTGTTTAGGTATATCTCCTTTTTTCACAATGTTTGATTATAATGACTAAAGCTTGTTATTAAAAAAATGTGAAGATTCTGATGAGATTAAGTAAATGAGGCATAGAGAGGATGATCTGATCCAGCACTGTTCAGAAATGCCAATTTGAAATTTTTCCCATATAAACAAGCCAAAATAATCTTTGATAACATTGTAAATGCAGTTGCAGCTTAATTCTTAACATGTTTCTTTTTTAGAATTGCAATGATCTGACCAGTTCAACAGAAGGGAATCAAGATCCATTACCAGCAGCCATTTATATCCCAAAGCCTAAAATTTGTCGTCCGCCACCAGGAAAAAGAAGATGCCTGAAATGTGCCAGTCCTGAGTAAGTTTGTCATGTTGTAAACATGTAATTTATACACATCCTTCTTTATGAAAGTGAACTGAGATAACATGCATAGTAATTTTGAGGGAATTGATTGATTGAGGTGTAGCAGAAAAATTCCAAATCATTTCAGCAAAAATATCTCCATAAAATCAAATCTAGGTATAATTATTGAATATATATTGGAGAAAATATTGAAACAAAATGGAGAAATAGTTCATTATCACAATGATTTGAAGAGTCATTTTCCGCAGATGCATCATATACAAGTTATGTCAGCAACTACCAAACCCAAATTGGATTATAACAGACAAAGAGCATACATTATTTACATGCTTCAATTGCATGGACATATTTGTAGATAATTTGTGGAATGACTTCATCACACAGACTGTATTCATGTATTTAGCCTTTTCCACATACAACAAATATGCAGTAGATGATATTGAAACTGTGAACAAAGGAGGAAGTGTTCTTAAAAAGAAATTGTTAATTTTGCCAAATTGCCACAATGTTTTCAAATGTCATCTGCTGAATGAGCTTGCAAGTGGGAAAGCCTTAAAATGGAATATATGACATTTTGAGGGTTTTTAACTTTGTTTCTTTAAACATGATTGTACAACAAAAAGGGCTATTTGTAGGTGACACTCAACTTATAGTATGTACATTTAATCTAGGGGCATTATCACACTTCCATACATGCAACACAACATTGTGGAAAAAGAAGTTTCCTTTTAAGCACATTTTCTAATCTCCTACAAAACATATATAATTTATGTTCGTTTATGTTATTGTAGATACTACCTTTTTACAAAGGTAGTTAAAATGCATCTAAGATGAAAATGTATGCTATTGAAGAAAATGCTTAATTAATGAAATAAGTTACAACCTTAATAACAGAATCATTTAAGGCATTTTGGATTGCTTTTATTAAATTTGATATCCCTTTTCTAAGATTATTCTAGATTACATGGGCCAAACATAATTAAGGCACCATTCCAGGTATTTTGTCAATAAATAATCTATATGGAAATATACTTAAAATAAATTATCATTTATTCTTCTCCAACATAAAGAGACTGAGTGTAATATTTGGAGTTGATATTTGAAAACACTATCTGGTAAATTTTCTTTAACCCTTTCCCAAATACAACAAATCTGCAACAGAAGACTTCTGGTCAAAAATATGGATACTCTCCATAAAAGAAATGACAATATTTGAATAGAAAAACATAATGAAGAAAGGAGAAATTAATCATAATGAGCACTACTTTTGCTTTATTGTATTCAAAAGTCATCTACTGTAAAGGGGTTTGTAAGTGGGAAAGGGTTAATGGATGAATAACAGAATCTGATGTTTTCTGTCTTGACAAATTGTTTGCAGCAGAAGGCACTTGAACATATTTCCATAAAGGAGACATTGCTTATGATGGTCAATTTTAATTCCAATATTGTTTTCTACTCTCTGATATATTATGAAATAATTCATTTCATTTAACCCTTTCCCTCATAGGTCTGCAGCAGATGACTTTGAAAACGTCTAGGCAAAAGTACAGAAAATCCCTTTAAATGAAAGAACAATTATTGAATAGAGTTGAAAACATGGTGACAAAAGGAGGGTAAAGGGAAAAGAGGGTAAAGGAGATTTCAGAGTTTTTCTAATGGGGGGTTTTCTTAATTTTGTATACTGCAAATTTGATTTATTTTGGAAAATCTTAAATTTATACAAATAAATGTACTAAAATAATGTTATTCTCGCTACATCCAAATACAAAGAATTGCATAAGTAGTTACAACGGAACAACAGGAGAGGTTTAATTTCCTCTGTTGTTTCATTGTTTACTTCTTGCACTTATAGGGAAAATTACAGTTGTGTTCAATTCTGTGTCTGATATATAAATTATAAAAAGAACAACTGTTGACAACAATTCTCATCAATGTACAGTCTTTGAATGAACAAATCTGTCTTTGTATACATAATACATTAACCAAACAACATTAATCATCAGCAACTGCTGCTGTCCTTATACAAGTTTTGCAATATTTATACCCCCAGATACGGTCACGCTTGTCGATCAGTCGGTCATTTTGTTGGTTTGTCGGTCCGTGGACATTTCTTGTTAACACTATTTCTCAGCAATCCTTGGTCAGAATTCAATATAACTTTACAAGAATGATTGATACCAGTTGCACTGGAATTTTTTTAAAATGAGTTATGGTCCCTTGAATTTCTCATACATATGTATATTGTCAGGAACCAGCTGGAGATATTCATCACCTTCAGTGATATTTCTAGTTCCTGGTAAAATCTCTTTTTTCTTTCCTGGAACAAAACTGGACTTGATGACTGTTCACTAGTTTTCTCATCATTTGTTTGCATACAGACTTGCACATTTTTGGAAGAGAGCAAGTGCTTGCTGTTGGGATTTTGGCAGTCTCAGGTCTCACATATAGTGTCAACCTGCCTAAATAGTTTTTTGCCAGTAATACAATCAGTTGATACTGTAAATCAAACTTTATCAATGATAATAATACAAGTTAATTTGATAATGTTTAAATCATTTTTGGTTAACCCATGACCTGACCTATATGTGTAATTTTTGAAGTTATCTGATGCAGATTTAGTCCATGTTATTGTATATTGGAAAGGGTCATACAGGTTATGGGTTGGATCACTATAGTATATATAATAAATATATCATAATTGCCCATACATAATAAATATTTATTTACTTCAGGTGTAATTCCAATGGATATGGTTGTTCTGAAGTCAGAAGACCACACTCTTCAGAATAAGCTTGACAGATGTGACCACTTACACAAGTTTAAACCCAGGAACTAAGCACAAAGCTTGTATTTTTCATTGCAAGTCAGAGGAATAAGGGATAATGAAAGAATCTCATTTGTCATTCTCCTTTTCTCACAATGCTCTCAAAGAATGTACCAAATACAATGCTCATCCTTATTTGAAAACATCATCAGAAGAATAGGGGCACATGTTGATAGGGCATAGAAATGAAAATAATAGTATGAAAAATGTTAACAAACTTGTATAAAATGTTTGCAATGAAGAAAACGTTTTGAGACATATTGAAATTATTAACTTTTTCCAACATACAACTAATTTGCACCAGACAAATGAAAACATATGAACAACAATATGTACAACCTTTGAACCAGGAAGTGTAAGTCCTGCAAAAAGAGTTCAAAACACTGTGGCAAAAGGAGAAGCAACTCATCATGAGCAATTTGTACTTTTGCCATAATGTTTTCAAAAGTTGTCTGCTGGAGAGGCTTCAGGAAGAGTGTTGGAGAGGTTTAAAACTTGTACATGTAATTCCGTACCACATTGAAATAATATGAGAAATAAAAAATCATAAAGAAAAACATTTGTTTACTTGGATATATGATTGTGTTCAAAATATATTCTCAATATATTACCCCTAAGAAAGTGTAAAACCTGTTGCAAATGACTTGCCTGTGCATCCACACTAAGGACTCAATTGGATACCGATTTACATAATGTGTACCTTCTATGACCAATTTCGAATAGTGCTGAGTGCGATCAAATGTAAACAAGTCATTTTACACTGGTCTGGGACCTAATGGTTGTTTTTTGGAGAGCCTTACTGAAATGTTCTGGGAAAAGGTGGAATTCATAAAATGAGCGGTTCAAGGCAAACCAACCTTGATCTAATTTTAACAAGTGTACATAAAGATCCATGTTAAAGGATCAAAATAGTTACCGGTACAGTTTCCTGTGACTTTTTATGACTAAATGGTGAATGGCCAAGAATGGTTATGCACACGATAATCCAGATATTCATTGGCACACATGCCTTTAGCTTGGTTTCCAAAATTGATTGGTTGGGGTTAAACGCCTTTTTTCAACAATTTTTCAGTCATATCAACTCTACTCATATGTATTCTGGATTTCTCACACCAGTTCTCCACACAACATACTTTCCAAGCAACTGGCTGCTTTTCCACATAGACTATTAGCCCATTGGTGAATGACACTTGTCACAGTGACTTGTCAAACGTCGGAAAGAATGTCGCCCAATCTGGGGTTCGAACTCACAACCCCTGGACAATAAAATAATGATAAAGCATGAAAAACAGTCAAATTCTTGCTGGTTTATTTATTGCGTCTACCAGCGTAGCAATTGAATTTGAATATAGTACGTAAATTGAATAGAAGAAAAAGTACCATTCATTTTATTAAATTAAAATCTGAACTAAAAATCTTAACCTTTTCTCAGAGACAGACCTAAAATAATGATGTTATTTTAGGTCTTTGCCTTATCTACAGCTAGGATTTTTATTTTGGAAATGTTTTTATCAGGTAAAGAGTTAAATAGAAGTTCTTTGTAAACAATCCTTGATTTCATTTTCAGATTGTTACAATTTTAAATCATCCATATAATAGCCTACAGGAATTTTAGTTTGGAAATGTCTTTACCTGATAAGTAAGTAAGTAAACAATCTCTGATTTCATTTTCAGATTGTTACAATTTTAAATCATCCTTGTAATAGTGCAAACTTGAAAACATTGTAGGGAAAGGAGAGATTGTAAGTTAGCTGTAATATTAAAAAAGGCATGTATAGAAAGAAAAAGGAAAAACAAGATATAAAGCAATACATCAATCTTCCTTGGTCTCATATTGTATGACATAATTTAAAAAAAGAAGAAGACATTTAAACCTTAGGCGTTGTGAAAACCTGTCTCTTTTATCATAATACTATAGATAAAGGCTATTTATAGTAACACGATATTTTATCTTCGATATAGTGTGGTTTACTTTACTGTTTTACTCAATATTATTTTCTCTTAAATACACTGCTAGACGAGAACATAGCGCATAAAAACTCTGTCTGCGGAAATGTCAACACTGACAGTATGGGGTTTCTCCCGCTACGTCTGTTCCGTAACACTTCGCCGAGACAACATTGTAATACGATGCTGTCACCCATCCATTTTGACAGCATGAAAATACATTTCGCTAAGTTTACTTGTTGTTTTTATTTCAACGAAATAGTACTGTATTAATACCGAAAAACCAGGTGGGACGTGTGTTAAGATACACCACTTTCGCCGACACTTTCTTGTTTGTCTAACGTAACGAGGGTTGTTATGGTGGGTGGTGCTCAACTCAAAAAGTCATAGCGTCAATTGTAAAGAGACATTAGATGTGGCGAAAAGGATCTCTACACTTTTTGTTTAGAACATCGTCGCAAATACGGCATTTTTCCACCAACTCCCGGGTTGCTACGGAAGCGGCGGCCATACTTGTTGTAACTAACACGGTTTTGTTCCACGGCATTTCATTGGATGCGTAAAACTTTCTACGCATCCAATCAAATTGCAGAGCGGGGGTTTCACTTTCTAAAGAGGCGGTCCGCCAAGGGTACTTATGGGAATGGTAATGTACGAAGTAGCCTTGGCTAGCGAAGATGGCCTAATGTAAGCTGTTTAGAATATTTTGTAACCATTTTGGAAATTCAATGAAACAAAACTTAGATTTTATAGACAAACGTTTTACTTGTAGCTCAAACTTTAACATCAAACATAGACATGCACAAGACGAATTTTGATGCAAAGCATCAAAGACGACACGCATGATTTTGAAGCGTGACTTAAAAGAAGCAGATGCAGTTCAGTACATCTAAAAAACATGTGCAAACAGACAGGATGTACATATTTTGAACAAGATGGCCAAATGTCCCTTTTTTAAACAAGACGGCCAAGATATGCCTATATTGCTCACCTGGCTACCAACGTATATGATAAAATGTTATCAACAACTTTATATGCTACGATCTATGTGATATTCAGCATGTGAAAGTCTATTCTCCTTCCAGTTTAGCAGAAATTAACAAAATTATTTTAACAAGTTTAAAGATATTTATTATCAAAATTGAGCTTTTATGAAATTAAAAGAAAGAGTTCACATGTATAGTCAACATATAGCAAGAACACAATAGTCTGAATGAACGAACTGTATGGGGAGGAGCGTTTTCAGTTTAGAAATTCAACTGAATTTTATAAATAGGCAACAACATCCACCGAAACTGTTTGTTTAAGATCGTAAATCAAACAATTAAAAAAGCGTAGCCTAGGAAGTTTGGGAAAAGTGATTTTTTTTCTGAGCTTTGATGAATCGAGTCAGGGCGGTAAACCAAACTATTAAAAATCTTAGGAAGTTTGGAAAAAGTTATTAAATACAAATTAAATGTGTCTAAAGTAGTTTAATGATGGTAGAAGTCGTACGTATGTTGTATCTTGTTGTTTCTCAAATCAGTTAATACAATTTATTGATTCATAAAGACTGTTTTATTTCAAACATATTACAGAGTTTTTCTTAGCAATAATAATGTTGGTTTCTCCCTTTACGATTACGTTACCCCATGGTACAACATTAAAACCTATCCCATACTGACGCTGCGCTTCCACGCGGCGTCACTAATACTCGAAATAGAAACAATAGAAACTACATCGAACACGGAGAACCAATTAACGCCGGTCAGACGCATGTGTTATCCAAAAAATACTTTGGCACATAGAGTGTTAATCAAATCAGTTACCAGGGGGAGAGATTTTAAGGGCAGTTTCCCCTATATCTCTCTCCTGTTGCATAGCACAGAACCTGACCGGACTACTACTAAACATAATTCTTCCTAAAAACGGAGCAATATTAGCACAACCCGAATCGTCCGAAATCATTAGTAAGATAATTAACTTGGGCGAATTTGCACTCTGTAATACACAGGCGGTGGCTTACAACCCGATACAATGGTATCGTGCATGGGTGTTATATTCAACCTACCACAATCAGACTATTCTAAAAATAATAAAGAAGATCTAAACCAGTTGGAAACATCTGCAGCTATAATAAAAAGGATCGATTTAAGAACAGACAATGTATGCCCACCGGTGCTGTACAAAATACCTTCATTGGAAATGTTCTCCCTGATGTTGTCAAATTTATTGATTCTGGTATCATGATACCGGTGGAACCATATCAGACTCCATTGCTCGGATATGTTCAATGTCAGGGATTCGGACACTCACCAACACACTGCAATTTTCATTTTAAATGCAACCTATGTGCCGGTAGACATAATAGCAGATACTGTTTCACTGACATTGCCTGCTGTCCAAACTGCAAAGGGGGTCACATCTGCAGATTTAGACTGTGCCCGGTATATTTACAGGCCTCAACAACCTAAGAATATAAGAACATCGATGGCTGTTCTTGGGTACTGGCTGTGTCTAATGTCTTAGACTCTCAGAATGGCAAGTCACTCTCCACGCCCAACCTCTGACCACCTAAAAGACTAACATCAGTTCAGATGCCCATCACTCAGTCCATCGGTAAATTTGTCAATTTCATGATGTTATTAACTGTACATCGGCATACGACTATTGAGGCTACACTTCTAGATTTTTGTCAGAAGATGTATTTACGTCTATATAAAATGTACGCGGACAGTGACTACTCTGCGAGGACTGTGAGTGTACAAAAACTATCCTAAGTCTGGATTGTGAACATATGTATTTAGATATTAACTCGCAAGACGTGGCTCATACAAACTGACCCAAGTCTTGACTGTCCGCAGATGGATTAAGACTTCAAACTGCAATACGCGGATGAAACATACTCATATAAGTCTGGACTATACGCAGATGCATTCAGATCCTACATCGCAATACGCGGCCCATACAGAGTCATCTCATTAACCATCAACAGTTATAACCCAATTAGCTAAATAAACTATGGCGTAATTTTGGTTTCGCTCATGCTGACCCTAAATTTCCATTATAATTTCATGCAATAATATAACTCATATAGGTCTGGACTGTACGCATATGCATTTAGATCCTAAATCGCAATACGCGGCTCATACAGACTCATCTCATTAACCATCAACAGTTATAACCCAATTAGATAAATAAACTATGGCGTAATTTTGGTTTCGATCATGCTGACCCTAGTTTCCCTTTATAACTTCACGCAGTAAAATCATCATGTGCCACTTGTGTTGTATAATATGCCTTCAACAGTACTAATGATACATCAGTAAGTCTCGTGTGTATTCTGCCTTCAAACAGTATTAATGTAACATCAGTCAGAATAGGATGTACTCTCCATGCTATAGTTACATCACTCAGAATGGTGTGTACTCTGCCTGTAACAGTATAAATGTTACATCACTCAGATTGGTTTATACTCTGCCTTCAACAGTATTAATGTTACACCACTAAGAATGGTTTGTACTTTACATACTATAGTTTCATCACTCAGCAGGGTGTTTACTCTGCCTTCGACAGTAGTAATGTTACATTACTCAGAATGGTTTGAACTATGCATGTAATAGTTATACCAAAGTGTACTCTGCCTTCAACAGTATTAATGTGACACCACTCAGAATGGTGTATACTCTGCATGTTATAGTTGGATCACTCAGAATGGAGTGTACTCTGCCCCTAACAGTATTAATGTATGCCACTCAGAATGGTGTATACTCTGCCTTCAACAGTATTACGTTTACATCACTAAGAATGTTGAGTACCCTACCGACATCAATATTAATTGTTCTCTGCATGCTATAGTTACACCCCTCAGACTGGTGTGTACTCTGCTTTTTACAGTAACACCACTCATAATTGTGTGTACTCTGCCTTCAACAGTATTATTATTACATCACTCAGAACAGTGTTTACTCTGCCTTCAATAGTAGTAATGTTACATAACTTATGATGGTGTTCGAATGAGAAATGTTAGGTTTCAGGTTAAGTGGATATATTTCGAAAACAATACTGTTATATGCATGATTGTTACATTGCAAGGAGGAGAAACCTGATCTGGAAGTTGCGTTATCTCTCCAAATTTTAAAATGAAAGAAATGTGCATACTGTAAATGTCCTTGGTACAGAACAAGTCTTTAAAAGCGTTAGAAAGTAGATCCTTTTAGGAAAGAATGTGGCATATGCACCTTAAGTATGTTAATACTTTCTAATTCAAACTGTTTAAGCAGCTTGTGATTGAATTAAAGGGATCGCTATAACATGATATGTTAAAAATTAATTAAGCATGAAGAACTGCGGATTCACGAGATGAAGTGATCACTAGTTATCTATTAAAGATAGGAAGCACTTAACCTGTGTGTATATTCACATGACATCATGGTTTAATATCTGATTATTGCATGTCAAAGATTAAAATGTCTCCTGTATCTTAATGTTAATCTTGCACTTGACATGTCAGGAGCAGAAATGTACCTTTAATGTTGAACAATATCTTATGGCCCTATCTTTAAAACAACAACATTTGTGTGTGACTCGACTCAATGTCAGTGTCAGTTAAACCGTTTCCCTGATACATATATATGTTGTCAGTTTATTCTAATGAACACTGATATTTTTGTGAGATTCTACTTTAGCCCTATTACGGTCCATTTTCCTCCTCTGTAGCTGATTGATTGATTTATTTCAATTAATAAAATACATGACTCGGTACATTGTTATATTTGATACCTATCAGTAAATAAAGGTTAAATATGATAAAAAATATGTTAACACAAATATTGTGATAACCATTCACTAATCAATGAGTGCACAATAAATGGACTATTAATTGCCTTACTTCTATTATGGTTCTTTCTTAAGCGTTAAGCCTTCTATGATGAAACATGTTTTAATGCCAAGCCTGGTACCCAATTTCCTAAAATACCATGGTAACAAACACTACATGCATGGTCGAAATGACATTGAAACAAAAACATAACTACCATCTGTCTTATCTGTATAGCTTAACACATTTATTTAACTATTCCAAAAAGATTGTCTAGCATTAGCATTTTTAAATTATATAGTAAAACCACAGACGCAGGGTTACTCAAATATTTGACGAATGCAGTATGCTTCACTATGGTTTCTTTATATTGGAATAATTGTTGATAAGTCAGAAATTGCTTATTGTGATAATTAAGTTGTATATGTGTTTATCAACATGTACGAATATAGACAATGTTAAGTCGACTAATTCCCATAAAGAAAACTTAACAAACACTGAATGGTTTGTTCAAGATGTGTAAACCATTTTAGTTAAAAAATGTATAATGGGGTGAAAATAGAACCGTCTATTTGGAAATATACTTCGTGATATGTGATGATTCAGATCTGCCTGTTGTCCTGAAGTCTGTTCAATATCAGCACAGTTCATATATTACATACAACATTTTGTTTTAATATTCTGTCAACAGGTGTCGATTCTTATATGACTTAGCCGTTATGGGGACAGAGTTGTTCAAACTTGCATAGATAAGACATGCCGACTTGTACCTGTTTCCCACGGGCCTATATTGAAAACAAATAAAAAGGTCAAGGTTGCAAATCTATGATATTCATTGTTCGCAAATACAGTTTAATGTCGCTTGCTAATAATGTCGCTAAATTACTCATCGTATTGAATTATAACTCGACCCAACTAAATGTATCCAATTCCAAATCAGTTGTTTAGTATCACGCCTTTTATTAAGGATAATATCCACGAGTTTGATGAATCGTAGATAGGTGTACATTATTCGTGATATAAGGACTATTGTGTAAACGATGATGGCATTACGTGTTGAAACTTACACGAACTACTGTTGAAAACGGCGGTCAGCCCCCATCAATCAATCGAACAAACCAACGATGAACGCAAGTTTGTACAGAAACAACATATTTTATGATCGTAGTAGGTCTGTACTTCCAATACAAAATCTAGCTCTAAATCGTTATGTTAAACTACATTATGATTTAAATATGTTTTTATTTGAATGTCTATAATCATATCATTGTACATACGTGAGAAACATACTTGTTTAAATCGCTTCGTTTGGGAATGAGTCTTATAACATATATCATAATATTTAATCGTACAAAGCTCTACAATTGTTCATTGTCGCTCATTGTTCAGTAGGTGGTCAGTCTATTGTTTAACTGTTTCCCTGATACATTATTTTCGTGCAATGTTTCTACTATAAATATATGCTTCTGAATATAGGTCGGATTGAGGTCAATATTATTTAGTAATAGTTATGTCTAAAGGTGTTCCTGTATAAAGGATGGGACGAGATCAATATTGTTAAAGAATGTGTTGTATAAAGGTTAGGACGAGGTCAATATTGTTAAGTAGTATTGTTGTTATCATTTACAAAGCTTCCAGAGGATATTCAAATTTAAAGACGTTCCATGCAGTTTATAATGTCCAATGATAAACGCCTTAAAGATTAAAAAAATTGCCTACCTATCAAGTCCGTCCGATTTACTTCCCTTTCACCTAAACGGAACTCATGTAAACAATTCGGGTTTTCGTGTAACACATTTATGTTCCAGTGACAATTGAAAGAAAATCTTTTCATTGGTATTTTCATATAAGGTAAACTCGCTTGTGTTTCAAACACAACTCACCAGTATACGTATTGTGTAACAGAAACTCGAACCTCATGAGTTAATGACCATGATAGACACGGATCTGCCAGCGCCAATGCCAACTCATTAAACGCTCTTTTTCGTTCGATACCATGTATCTAGGTCGGTAACGAAAATAGCTACAAATAGAAGGGTCGTAATCCTGAACCCCGGCTTCGCCATTCATTCTTTCCGATGGTTTCAATATCTATCTCATCGTTTTCTAATTATATCAGATTCTGAATGTCGAACGCGTCTTAAGTTTGAAATGATTGATAGTAAATGTATAACGGTTATAAATCACACTCGATGTCGACTTCCTCGTAACAATACTAGCACTCAGGTAACGGAGACAAATATTGTTAATTAATGCCGACCTTGTATGCAAATCGTCGAGCCTATGAATGTTGATATACGTCGACCTTTTCCGGAAATCACCAATCCAGCTTGAGGTGTCTATGTAAAGCAAGGCCTTGGCCTTTCATGTCCACTTTAAGGCATAGTTGTAAAGCTATATTAAATTCACTGTAATAGCAATTTGACCAATACCAATAGGCGGGATGTAACAAGTCCCTTTATTTGTATTCGAGTCAACCGTGTCAAGGGCTTCTAGGGTCCGAGATCTTTCACTTTCCATCTACATGTAATTTACTCCCAGACAAATATTTTACAAAATCTAAAACTGTAACCCCGTTAGCTTTACGCAAAATCATCTCAGAACCATCCCAATAACGGTCAGTAAATGAGACCGCAAATCGCAAGACATCGCTCATATCTTATGTACACGTGGCTGCCTTGTTCATTTAACGGTAGAGTGTTCGTCTCTAGTGTGGGAGGATGCGGGCTCGATCCACAACCGGGTTATACGAGACACTTTGTAAAATGGTTGTTAAGACTTTCCCTCCATGTGGCGCAGGATTGTGGGGTTAGCTTTACGACTGATTCGCTGGTGTCAGGGTCAATGGAATAGTAGTACTGGCGACCTACCTATGAACCGCTGTGATATAACTGAAACAAAGTTGAAAGCGGCGTAAATTACCAAGCAAACAAACAAAAAAATCAAACTAATATACATGTATCGTACATGTTTTCTTTGTAAAAACGTGTTAAATAGTATTTTATAAATATATTTCGTGTACACATTTATCTTGAACACATGTATACCTTAATAATTTAGACCTTGCCCTCAAAAATAGATTCTTGCATATTTGTTTATTTCAGTTTCGCTTTGTACATCAATCTCAATTACTATAATATCCAATTTCGATTAATTAAAACATATATAGCTGAGTCTTTGTATAGATCAGTGGTCCAACGTATGCATGCATATGTCCTTGGTTAATTAATTTTCACAATATGATTAATGGATTCCCAATACAAATGGACTTCCATTGGTGAAGAAGGTAATGTGCACCCGGGTTAATTTGCTGTGTACAAAACATTGACCGGCTTTGAAAACAAACACAGTGAATAGATACAGTAAGCAGATTAATACTGGATAAAAGTAGTGATCAGTAAAACTGACTTTGTTGATAATGCATTCCTATGTTCGACTTAACCAAGTGTTGGTGAGTTTACTGCTATCCTTGACGTTTACTAAGTCAACCAAGTTTACTAAGGAATACACTTTAAAACTTAAACTTATAAGACGTGTACATACCTTTTTATTATCATGATTCAGGACATTTGCAAAACACTTGAATAAGGTTCTAGTATTTTATTTCATCTGACTTATTGGGGTAATCAGAAATCTGACGTGAACGAGTGGTAAGCATGCCACATTTATACCTGAACGTCCCGGGTTTGATTCATGCTCGCAGTAGACAGTAAAGATGTCGCTTGAACAAATGATATTGTCTAGCGTTGTACATGTTATTCGTTCAATTATCATCAAAGGTTATGATCAGAGTTAAACATACGAACCGTGTCTGGCGATTTGGGATCGAATTGATTCTCCGGTCTGGCATCATTTACAGTAATATTGACATTTTAACTATTGTTGCTTCACTTCTAGTAGTTTTATCAGAATATACATTGAAATCAATAATTAATACATATACACGGACAGTGCATACTCTGATGATACTGTACATGTACACAGACTACCCTAAGTATTGTCTGTACAAAGATGCCTTAAGACATTGAACAAGAGGGCCGTGATGACCCTGGATCGATCACCTGATTTTTATTTATTTATTCACTTTAGCCATATAAGCCCCACCCCTGGCGGCCATAGTTTCCGATCAATCAATTTTGCTTGAAGGAATCTGATAGAGGGTCACCCTAGAAACATTTCTACAAAATTATTTGAAAACTGGCCTGACACTTTTGGAGGAGAAGAACTCACTATTCGCATAAATCTACAGGCAAATCGATTACCTCAGAAAATGAATAGCTAAATAATACAGTGGCCCGAATTATGCACGCAGGTGTTTTTGGTTAAATAATTTATGATTTCCCGTTACTAATGAACTTCAATTAATCGAACGTTGACAGGCTTCGAATAGAAACACAGAATAGATAAGGTTTGTATAGGATAAAACTTCAATCAGTCATCAGTTAAACTTACACTTAAGATATCGCTGCTCGACATTACCAAGTTTTGGCAGGTTAAATTTTACACTGGGAGATTTCAAATTCTTCATGTTTAATTAAGAATACGCTTCACAACTTTTAATATATCAATCGCACACTGTATGTTCTCATGAATAATGTGGGTATATTATTGGATTCCATCGGACTTAAATCAGTCATCAGTTAAACTTGCACTTAAGATAACGCTGCTCAACGTTACCAAGTTTTAGCGGGTTTATTTTTACACTCGGATATTTATAATCCTTCATATTTAATTAAGACTACGCTTTAAAACTTTTAATATATCAATCACCCACTTTATGTTCTCATGAATCATAAAAATATACACAACACTTGAAAAAGGTGGGTATATTATTTTATTCCATCGACTTAACCAAAATTCCAGAAATCTGCCTGACCGAGGTGAGTGGAAATCATGTTGCAATTAAACCCGGACGTTCGGGGTTCAATTTTTGCTCGCGGTAGTCAAGAAGGAATCCCCTTGAATAATGAACATTTCCTAGCTTTTGGAATATTAGGTATTCAATGATCATCAACATTCTAGGCTATTAGTCATAGATGTGAACCGTGTGTGGCGATACGGGGTTTAAATGCCTGTCCGGGTTTGAACCGTTCAACGTTAACTTGGACTGGTATCATATCAAACATAGCAATAGCAATGCAGATTGTCGATATGGCAACAGTCTAAGATTTCTCGGACTTGTACCACGTCGTCCAATGTAGATTGATTGATTGATCAAATAGGGGTTAACGCCGTTTTCAACAAATTGTCAGTCGTATCATGGCGGCCAGTTCACCTAATCATATGTTTACGGGCTTCCCAACACCAGTTTCCAACCAAATAATTTTCAAAGCAACTGGCTTTCTTACGCTGACTTTTGTCGTTGCTTGGTGTTTTTAACATAATAAAACATAACATTAAATTTACAAAAGTTGTAACCATTAACAAATATTTGTTGAAGTACTGGTGAAGACAGGTTACACAAACATATACATATGTGTTTCAAGACGAACATACTATACATTAAAGGTAGTTACGTTACGTGCGTAAGTATTCTTGGTAGACACAGTGCGCTTGTAATTATTCTTGAGTTGGCGTCTTTAGGTAGACATGGTACCTTTGTTAGTGTTCGAGGGTTGGTGTAAATATGATCCAACGAACATTTGTAAGTGTTCGTGGGTACGTATATATAAGTAGGCACTAAACGATTATAAGTGTTCGTGGGTTAATCTACATATCAGTAGATAGGTACGTTCATAAGTGTTCGTGAGTTGATATATATAGGCAGACCTTTTACTTTCGTAAATGTTAATGGTTTTGTGTGTATAAGGAGAGATGGTACGTTTGTAAATGTTAAATTTAGTTGGTATGTAGGTAAACATGGTATGTTTGTAAATGTTAGTTGGTTGGTGTTTAGAAGTAGAAACGTTACGTGTGTAAGTGTAAGTGGGTTGGTATTGATATGTGACATGTAAGTGTATATAAGTAGACACAATACATTCGTAAGTATTAGTGAGTTGGTGTATATAAGTAGACACGGTACGTTCGTAAGTGTTAGTGGGTTTGTGAATATACGTAGACAAGGTACGTTCGTAAGTGTTAGTGGATTGGTGTATATAAGAAGACACGATCAGTTCGTAAGTATTAGTGAGTTGGTGTAAATAAGTAGACACGGTACGTTCGTAAGTGTTAGTGGGTTGGTGTATATACGTAGACAAGGTACGTTCATAAGTGTTAGTGGATTGGTGTATATAAGTAGACACGATCAGTTCGTAAGTGTTAGTGTGTTGGTGTATATAAGTAGACACGATACGTTCGTAAGTGTTAGTAGGTTGGTGTTTATAAGTAGACACGGTACGTTCGTAAGTGTTAGTGAGTTGGTGTATATAAGTAGACACGGTACGTTCGTAAGTGTTAGTGGGTTGGTGTATATAAGTAGACACGGTACGTGTGTAAGTGTTAGTGCGTGGGTGTATATAAGTAGACACGGTACGTTCGTAAGTGTTAGTGGGTTGGTGTATATAAGTAGACACGGTACGTTCGTATGTGTTAGTGGGTTGGTGTATATACGTAGACAAGGTACGTTCGTAAGTGTTAGTGGGTTGGTGTATATAAGTAGACACTATACGTTCGTATATGTTAGTGGGCTTGTGTATATAAGTAGACACGGTACGTGTGTAAGTGTTAGTGGGTTGGTGTATATAAGTAGACACGGTACGTGTGTATGTGGTAGTGGGTTGGTGTATATAAGTAGACACGATATGTTCGTAAGTGTTAGTGGGTTGGTGTATATACGTAGACAAGGTACGTTCGTAAGTATTAGTGTGTTGGTGTATATAAGTAGACACGATACGTGTGTAAGAGTAAGTGGGTTGGTGTTTATAAGTAGACATTGTACGTTCGTAAGTGTTAGTGGATTGGTGTATCTAAGTAGACATTGTACGTTCGTAAGTGTTAGTGGGTTGGTGTATATAAGTAGACACGGTACGTTCGTTATTGTTAGTGGGTTGGTGTATATAAGTAGACACGGTACGTTCGTAAGTGTTAGTGGGTTGATGTATATAAGTAGACACGATACGTTCGTAAGTGTAAGTGGGTTGGTGTATATAAGTAGACAAGGTACGTGTGATAGTTTTAATGCTTAGAGGTAACATTTTTCAATGATATACGGTGTTATACATGAGAAACGCTTAGAAAGTGTGACAATTGAGGACTGAAACTCGTCGATTTACATGGAAACAAAAAAGGAATGTATCTGGTGTATTGTTACCTCCATGTCATTCAACCAGTTTCAACCATCAGTTGCCACACTTGATAAGCGTTTCATAGATAGAACACCCCATATCATTAATATCAAAAACATATCCAAAGCATTCACCCGCGAAGATGCTTAACGTCATTTTGGATGAAATCGGACTAGAACGAAACTGGTTTTTCACATACTCTACTTTCACTGTCAAACAAGATCAAAATATCAAAAACTATGAAATCAAACAGTTCCAATGCATCCTATACATATTTACAATGAATTTAATGTCATATACATGTATCCAATGCATTCTTGTAAACGTAAACACTGATTTCTACCGAAACAAATGCGGGACAATTTTGCCATTGCTTCGAATTGAAAACATTGCGGTTAAAGGAGAACTTGCTCAATACGATCAATTTATTTTTTTGCCACAATGTTTTCAAATGTCGTTTGCTATAGATGGGTCAATACGCGGCTGTATGTGGAAAAGGGTTAAATAACATAAGTTATGTATAAAGAAGCTGATTCTGCTTTCGTTGTCGACATTATTGGCTTTCAAAAGTAGCAGTTCGTTTAGGCCAGGTGTAAACAATTCATTTTCTAAAAAAAAAAAAAAATATTCTCACATGTTGACCATCCCTTTTTTAAGCTATGATGTCAAATCAAAGGTCAGCCTTACCCTGTAGTGAATTTCGCATTCAATTTCAAAAATATATATTGTTTTGAAAATGGCTCTTAAGCTGCCAATGTAGCTAAATGAAAACACTGTTTTTGTTTCAAATCAGTCAGGGGGTATTGAACTTTATTAAAAACTTCAATTTCAACAAAAAAAATGATTGGCCAAAATGGGAGACAACTTTGAACAGTCTTATGGATTCATCTAATGCAGTTATTTGTTAGTTCTCTTTATAATTATCTATCCCACATACATCACATCTGCAGCATATGCCATTAAGAATATCTTAAATATCGCTTAATAAATGTATACTAATGGCACAAATGAGTAATTTCTCCGTTTGTCACAATGTTTTCATGGACTCGTCAAGGTACTTCTGTGAACCGGAAGAGGATAACTTATGATGTGTATGTTGTTAACTACTAGTCCGGGGGTCGGGAGTTCAAATCCCGAGCCTATCATTCATTAGTTCCGATGATTAATAAAGGTCATTGTGACAGGGGTCAATCGTCTTCCATCTACAGTCTGTGTGGGAAAGAAGAATGTGGTGTGGAGTACCTACAGGTAATGGCTATACGCTCGTTTATTGAGATCTGCTTTCAAAGTCGGCTGTTGCAGATGTGTATTTTGGAAAACTGCATAGGTTGTGTAGTGGTAGAGTGGAAGCGGTAGGTCGCAGGTACGATCCCAAACCTGGTCATGTCAAAGACTTTAAAAAATTGTAGATGTAGATGCGTCAATATGCTTCTGTATGTGGGAAAGTGTTAAATAACATTATATATGTATAATTGAGCTGATTCTGCTTTCGTTGTCTTCTTGTTTAGCTTTTAAAAGTAGCAGTTCATTTAGCTCAGGTGTAAACAATTCATTGTCTAAATCCAAATAACCCAAAAATCTGTAATTACTTTAAGTTCTTTCTTAAAACTACCAACAAAAATCACACAATATTCTCACATGTTGACCATCCCTTTTTTAAGCTATGATGTCAAATCAAAGGTCAGCCTTACCCTGTAGTGAATTTCGCATTCAATTTCAAAAATATATATTGTTTTGAAAATGGCTCTTAAGCTGCCAATGTAGCTAAAAGAAAACACTGTTTTTGTTTCAAATCAGTCAGGGGGTATTGAACTTTATTAAAAACTTAAATTTCAACAAAAAAATGATTGGCCGACATGGGAGACAACTTTGAACAGTTTTATGGATTCATCTAATGCAGTTTGTTGTTAGTTCTCTTTATCTATCCCACTGCAATTTTCAGACAATGTTCTGCGTTAACCATTTCTAGCATGCAGAAGCCTCCGATTTCTGTCTTAGCGTAGAAATGATTGTTAACCTTCGCCAGATTGCACTGAAGATGTGACTTTGAGTTTAAATGCATTGTAAATATGCATAGGATGCACGGGATCTGTTTGATTAGGTCATTTCGGGTATTTTGATCTTGTCTGATTATAACAATAGAGTATGCAGGAAAATCAGTTTTCGACCAGCCCGGATATACGCAAAATGACCTTAACTATCTTTGCGAAGTGTTTTCTGTTACATAGTACATTATGAACCCCAATTTTCTTTGGATTATATCAAAACTGAGAGTCAGCTCTTTTCAATGATATATATGGTGTTCTTCATGTAAAACTAGAAAAGGGGTGACCATTGAGGGTTGAAGTTTGATGATTTACATTGAAATAAAGAAATAATCTAATTGCTTAATTACCTTAATAAACGGTAATGCAATAAAAACCCAAATCTCAAAGTTGTAACAAAACGTTCCAGAAAAAGTTTTGCACATTGTAAATAAATTGAAACATTATTGGACGGGATCTTTTTTTCTCATACTTCTCAACAAAATGCATTTAAAATACAAGGAAAACTTTATACATGGATAACAAAACATAAAAAAGAACGAATTAGCAATAATACATTTTACTTTATTTATGAACTTTTATATCTCTATCTTAAATTCTCCAACTACATATCTGCAGCCAACGAGTTTGAAAGCATCTTGAAAAAGCAACTTCTCCTTTTGACACAATTATTTGGGTCTGCTGCAGAACTAAGGATGTCGAGAGTTGTGTCCAATGCTCCATCCGTGACGAAAACCAGTCCGCTGCAGTTATCCCCCTTGGTTTACCCACCATTATTCTGTTCATTTGATTTGACATAATCTTCAATATTCCGGGTGAATACATGCGGTAGTTTGGCGCATGCGGTGTCAGAATGTTGTTTTATGTTGCTTAGCATGCTGTCCAATAAGTCCCGTAAAGAGTGCTTGTTCTGGTCATACTGGAATTAAAAATAAGATTATCTAGATAATACGGCAGTTAGGTTTTAATAACATTAACATTTATAACAGAGATGCACAGATCTAACAAAAACGTTACACGGAACACATAAGTCGGCTGCGAAAGCTTGATAATAAGTGGAGAATATGTCATTGCACATCAACAGATCACAATATAGCAACATACGAAGTTTGAAGTGGATACATCCAACAATATTACAGAACATCAATGTACAAAGCGATGAATAAGGGATATAACTCCAAAAATAAGTATGCTAGAGTTGTATTCCTCGTATTTTTCCATTCTCCAGAGCACGAGGGATACATGTCGGAACTTTGAAATGATTCTGCCATCGCAGTTATTATCAATTTATGCAAATGACGATGGCAGACGACTTAAAACTGATCCTTAACACATATATAGCTTTGAAATCATCTAGGCAAAATTTGGAAAAATCTGTTTAAATGACTGTTTTAATATTGCATGAAGTTGAAACATTGCGGTTTTGTCGCAATGTTTTCAAAACGTCGTCTGCTGTAGAGGCGTCAAACTAGTGTCTGTGTGTTGGCAAACTTTAAGCGTCTGGCTACCTTATGGACAGGCGATACGAACATCTCGTAGTATAGGTAATAACGGTGATGAAACAGCTGTTACACTTGGAAAATTGGAAGATTAATTTTTAAATAGAAATGAAAACTTTGTCGGGAAAGGAGATAGTGTTGCTCTATGTGCAGCTTCCTTTTCAACCACCAGGTCCTTGAAATAACATCCGTAACTTATCATTTGCGGATACAAATTAAACCCTTTCCCACATGCAATCAATCTACTGCAGAATACCTAAAATACAAATATATAAAACCCAGCATATGGCAAATCTCTATAAATAAAAATGCACATATTGAATAGAGCTGAACACAGCGTGAACAAAATTGAGAAATTTCTCACCATGAGCAACTTTTTTTTTTTTGTCAAAATGCTTTCAAAGATCGTCTCATACAGATGCATCACTATTTGTCTACAGGTGAGAAAGGGGTAAACCTTTTTCTTACCAAGTCCATTTTGAAAATTAAGAATCTGACGGTGTTTCATACTTGACATGACATTGACATTTCAGAAAATTATATTAATTGATTTAGTATTCTGTCAGCAAAAAAAGAAAGAATTTGCATTTAGGTGTATATAATAAAATATATACAGACATACCATTGCTATTTATTATTTAAGCAAATGTCTGTTTATAATTTTATTGCATGCTGACTATAATGCCATATGCTCATGACATTCCCCTCTCTTGTTGTGCGTGTACATGTACATTACATGACCATCTGCATGCAAATAGGTATATGTTATGTATAGATAGGTTATCGAATTTAGCAAAATAGTTCCGAATGACATTTGGTACATATACAAAATCCATACATGTATCGTCAAGCGATTTTTGGGGTTAATGCATCTGCTGATCAGCATTGTGGGTTCAGCATAGTGAGGGACTGGTTGGTGTCATGATAAATGGACCAGACGTACTGGTAACCTAGCTAGAAAATGCCGTTAAAGATCTGATATTTCTTTTTAAAAACGGCGTATGGTGAAGACTTACACGAACCAGTGCATCTGCACAACTTCAAAAGACTCCTCATGGTCCGTATATATGGAATATATACCTAAATGCATCAATTTTGTTTCGTGCTCTATCCATGACAATATAGACATCTCATTGCGTCTGACTAGGAGGTGTCAGGATAAATGTACCAGACGAACTGGTAACCTTACTATTCAGTCAGGATAAACGAACCATATGTACTAGTAACCTGACTATGGATTCAGGATAAACGAACCATATGTACTAGTAACCTATGGATTCAGGATAAACGTACCATAATTACTGGTAACCTAACTATGGTGTCAGGATAAATGTACCAGACGTACTGTTAACCTAACTATGGTGTAAGGATAAACGTACCATAATTACTGGTAACCTAAATATGGTGTCAGGATAAACGTACCATAAGTATTAGTAACCTAATTATGGTGTCAGGATAAATGTACCAGACGTACTGTTCACCTAACTATGGTGTCAGAACAAACGTATAATAAGTACTGGCAACCTTACTATGGTGTCAAGATAAACGTACCATACGTAATAGTAACCTAACTATGGTGTCAGGATAAAAGTACCAGAAGTAGTGGTAACCTAACTATGGTGTCAGGACAAACGTACCAGAAGTACTGGTAACCTAAATATGGTGTCAGGATAAATATACTAGATGTAATGGTAATCTAACTTTGGTGTCAGGATAAATGTACCAAAAGTAGTGGTAACCTAACCTTGGTGTCGAGATCAACGTACCAGAACTACTGGTTACCTATCAATCAGAAGAAGTGGTAACCTAACTATGATGTCAGGATAAACGTACCAGAAGATCTGGTAACCCAACTATGGTGTCAGGATAAACGAACCATAAGTACTGGTAACCTAACTATGATGTCAGGATAAACGTACCAGAAGTACTAGCAACCTTACTATTGTGTCAGGATAAATGTACCGGACGTACTGTTAACCTTAACCCTATGGTGTCAGAACAAACGTACCATAAGTACTGGCAACCCTACTTTGGTGTCAGGATAAACTTACCATACGTAAAAGTAACTTAACTATGGTGTCAGGATAAAAGTACCAGAAGTAGTGGTAACCTAATAATGGTGTCAGGATAAACGTACCAGATGTACTGGTAAACTAACTATGGTGTAAGGACAAACGTACCAGAAGTAGTTGTAACCAAACTATGGTGTCAGGATAAACGTACCCGAAGTAATGGTAACCTTACTATGGTGGTAGGATAAACGTACCAGAAGTACTGGTAACCTAATTATGATGTCGGGATAAATGTACCAGAAGTACTGGTAACCTAATTATGGTGTAAGGTTAAATTTAACAGAAGAAATTGAAACCTAACTATGGTGTCAGGATAAACGTACCAGAATATCTGGTAACCCAACTATGGTGTCAGGATAAACGTACGATAAGTACTGGTAACCTAACTATGATGTCAGGATAAACGTACCAGAAGTACTGGTAACCTAACTATGGTGTCAGGATACACGTACCATAAGTACTGGTAACCTAACTATGATGTCAGAATAAACGTACCAGAAGTACTGGTAACCTAACTATGGTGTCAGGATAAATGTACCAGGAGATCTGGTAACCTAACTATGATGTCAGGATAAATGTACCAGAAGTACTGGTAACCTAAATATGGTGTCAGGATAAATATACCAGACGTAATGATAATCTAACTTTGGTGTCAGGATAAATGTACCAGAAGTAGTGGTAACCTAACCTTGGTGTCGAGATTAACGTACCAGAACTACTGGTTACCTAGCTATGGGGTAAGGATAAAAGGAGGTTCTTAGAAATGGTAGCAATGGCTTTGCATCAGGATTGTGGCGTTAGCATTGCGACCGCCTCGCTGTTATCAGGATAAATGAACCAGTAGTACTGGTATCTTACCCTGGATACGCCGTGATATCTATGAACCAGTAGTACTGGTATCTTACCCTGGACACGCTGTGATATCTATGAACCAGTAGTACTGGTATCTTACCCTGGACACGCCGTGAAATCAATGAACCAGTAGTACTGGTATCTTACCCTGGACACGCCATGATATCTATGAACCAGTAGTACTGGTATCTTACCCTGGACACGCCGTGATATCAATGAACCAGTAGTACTAGTATCTTACTCTGGATACGCCGTGATATCTATGAACAAGTAGTACTGGTATCTTACCCTGAACACGCCGTGATATCAATGAACCAGTAGTACTGGTATCTTACACTGGACACGCTGTGATATCTATGAACCAGTATTACTGGTATCTTACCCTGGACACGCCGTGATATCAATGAACCAGTAGTACTGGTATCTTACCCTGGACACGCCGTGATATCAATGAACCAGTAGTACTGGTATCTTACCCTGGACACGCCGTGATATCAATGAACCAGTAGTACTGGTATCTTACCCTGGACACGCCGTGATATCAATGAACCAGTAGTACTGGTATCTTACCCTGGACACGCCGTGATATCAATGAACCAGTAGTACTGGTATCTTACCCTGGACACGCCGTGATATCAATGAACCAGTAGTACTAGTATCTTACCCTGGACACGCCGTGATATCAATGAACCAGTAGTACTGGTATCTTACCCTGGACACGCCGTGATATCAATGAACCAGTAGTACTGGTATCTTACCCTGGACACGCCGTGATATCAATGAAAACATACTATATTTAGCGTCAAACACCATACCACAAAATAAACAACTTACAATGACACAAACAATGATCCACTATTGAATTCGGCGTAAGGCACCATACAATCAAACAAAAGTTTACAAAACACATACATTGACATAAATAATGATCCACTTTTAAATTCAGCGTAAAATACTATACAAACAAATAAAACACAGATATTGTCATAAATAATGATCCACTTTTAAATTCAGCGTAAAACACCATACAAACAAATAAAACACATATATTATATACTGAATGATAAAATATAGAGATTTCCCAACTTGAGAAAACCTATAACATGCTTTTTGTCTACTGAGCAATATCGCCTAGTGTGCGATATAGCTCACTAGCCGGATTTTCGGAACTACTTTTTTTAAATCTCTTTTGAACACTTTTTAGCTCCGTTTTCACTACTTAACACTTTATTTCCATGATGAACCATTAAATAATCCACAATTGCACAAGTTTATTTCAATCAATGTACACATTGTCGGTGACGTCACGTATATATATATAGTGACGTCACTGCAAAACTGGCAGATTACGTTACTCAGATCTCTCCACTTCTGAGCTTAAAATAAATGAGCTGCACTGGGGTATTGTCGTTTAAAAACGAAAATTATCTCCGAGTATATAATATATAGTTTAATAAACATTGTTTTCATGATTTGGGAATTAAATCCCTCGTGAAAGAGATTCTTGCATATAAAGACTCGTGCGTTATGGCGCACTCGTTTTTATATCGCAAGAATCTCTTCCACTTGGGATTTAAATCCCGTATCATGAAAACAATGTTAATTAAACTCTATACATTAACATAAACAATGATCCAATATTGAAATCAACTGACCTCTTTGATTGATATGTACACACTTTTAACAACTGGAAAAATATCGTTGTGAAAAGCCATCGAATTACCGTGCACGATATATGCCCCTGGAGGCGAACATGGGTGTTGAGATGGACAGAATATTCCTCGGTAATTGAAGGGACACGACATGATATAGAATAAACCTGAAAACAAGAAATATATTTTAATAACAAATTCCCTCCATATTGATGCATCTTCAGAAAACAATGTTTGGACACATTGTGACAAAAAAAGAAATTGTTCATTATGAGCTATTTCTTCTATTGTCACAAAGTTTTCAACTCAGTTCAATTCAATAATTAAAGTATTATTTATGGATATATTCTCTATTCTTGCCTTAGATGTTTTTAAAGTCGTCTGTTGCAGATTTCTTGTATTTTAGAAAGGTTTTGAAATGAATATGTTTACGGCGAGGACATATTTCGCTTCAATGTTTGTTCTATAGATTAAGAATAACGACGATAAAACAATCTACCAGTTTATTTGAAACACGATTGATTGATTGATTGGACTTAACGCCGTTTTCAAAAAGGTTTCAGTCATATCACGGTAGTACTCGACACATCATACTTTCCGAGTAACTGGCTGCTTTGCCATATAGACTGTTAGCTCATTGGTGGAAGACGAATGACGCTGGTCGCAGTGACTTTTGTCAAACGTCAGAAAGAATGTTTGCCGAGCTGGGGTTCGAACTCACAACCCCTGGATTGACAGCCCGCGTCTCTACCGACTGAGCTATGTAAACGAAGCAGAAGGATGATTATTTACAAATAAACAAAGCCCCAGTGGATGTATTTCAAACAAGAAAATCTCCAATTATTTCATTTTCCAGATGAAAATCTTAACAGAGCTTTTTAGTTGCAAGCTGCATAGTTCATTCTACCAAGGCCTCTGGCCTATACACAAACTCAAATACGAACATATATAGTACAGAACATGATAGTAAGTGACGAACATATATAGTACAGCACATGATAGTAGGTGACACAGACAAATGTATAATGCAGCAAATTTTTTAGCTGAAATACTTCTATAGGGCATTTTCTTTCTTCGAATGAATAATATAAATACATTGCAAGAATTCGTATAACAGTAGTATTGGAAGTGGACATAAAGCAAAACAAAAAATCTAGTGTAGGTGAGGTCGCGGGATCGAAAGCGGCGTAAAACGCCAAACAATCAATCTCCTCAATAGTCCTCTGTAGATGATTTACGGGGAGAAGACTTTGCAAGAATGTAGAGAACGGATGGACAGCAGCCTGACGGTAACTAGTTACAGTAGGTAACCCAAACCCGTGGGTTCGTTTATTCGCCGCTTCTTGTGATTTATTTTGCTATTATTGATTGGCAATTTGAGGTCAAGATTTAGAGCTTCCATAATTGAATGGCCAAATTTACAACGTAACATTGTTCATGATTGATGTTTTATGCCACTTGCAACATTATAACCATCATATCCCTGTGTTTCTACTATATGAAATAGCTTAACTTGTTTGTGATGTTTTTAAACGGCCATGTGCATACTTTCGCAGAAATACCATGAGTCGCTGACATAGCAAAAAAAGAAAAAATGCAATATATAGCCGGTATTGCATATGTGAGAAAGAAGGTTTTCACCCTAATGATTAATTATGTTATGAAGCAGGTCTTTAACAGGGTAAAAATATCAAAATAAACAACTGATGTTAGAAATTGAGGTTTTGCGGGGTTGAAAATGACAATGTATGTTATGAAAATAGGTTTTATCAGGGTGAACAAGACAACAGATGTCATAAAGACGAGTCTTACAAGAGTTAACGTCACAATGGATGTTATTGAAAAGGGGTTTTATCAGTGTGAAAAATGGCATCAGATGTAATAAAATAGGGTTTCACAGAGTCAAAAATGGCAGTAAATTATTTAAAGACGAGTTTTACCAGGGTGAAAATGACAAAAGATGATATAATTTTTTTCTTACAAAGTTGAAGATGACAATAGATGCTATAAATACGGGTTTTTACCAGCGTGAATAAGACAACAAAATGTTTTTTCCAGGGTGAACACGACAATAAATGTTATAAAGACTGGCTTTACCAAGGTGAACACTACAATAAATGTTATAAATATGGGGTTTTTACCAGGGTGAACACGATAATAAATGTTATAAAGATGGGTTTTACCAGGGTGAGCACGACACTAAATGTTGTAAAGACGAGGTTTTACCAGGGTGAACACTACAACCAATGTTATAATAACGGATTTTACCAGGGTGAACACGACAATAAATATTATAAATACTGGTTTTACCAGGGTGAACAAGACAATAAATGTTATAATTACGGGGTTTTACCAGGATGAACACGATAATAAATTGTATGAGGACGGGGTTTTACCAAGGTGAACACGACACGTAATTTTGTAAAGACAGGGTTTTACCAGGGTGAACACTACAACCAATGTTATAATAACGGATTTTACCAGGGTGAACACGACAATAAATATTATAAATACTGGTTCTACCAAGATGAACACGACAATAAATGTTATAAATACGGGTTCCATCAAGGTGAACACGACAATAAATGTTATAAAGACGGGGTTCTACCAAGGTGAACACGACAATAAATGTTATAAATACGTGTCTTACCAGGGTGAACACGATAATAAATGTTATAAATACGGGTTCTACAAAGGTGAACACGACAATAAATGTTATAAATACGGATTCTACCAAGGTGAACACGACAATAAATGTTATAAATACGTGTCTTACACCTGGTCCTCGAGTTGTAGATCCTGTCTGTATTCAGGGTAATACTCCACCATCTTAACAATCCATTGTGTTTTAACAGGATCAACTTGACAAAAGTCTTTATAAAAAAAGGTTTACCAGAGTTAAAATGAAAATAGATTTATAAAGATGTTTTTTACCAGCATGAACATTAAAACAGATGTTAACATAAAGAAGATTAAACGTGAGAAAATGAAAATAGAGTTATAAATATGTTTTTTACCCGGATGAAAATGACAATAAATATTAATAAGATCTTGGTCCCCGAGTTCTAGATGCTTTCTGTATTTAGAGTAGTACTTCACCATTTTAACCATCCATTGTGAATCACGGAGCCGAGTTAAATTCATTAACATCACACCCGAGTTCAAACCTGAAAAAAACCCCGATAACACAAATTCAAACTCTTCGGCCGAACTCGTAAAAACATTCTCTTCTAGTTGTCTTAACTCTTTCACATATATAAACGCTTTCTGACTCCTCTGCAGCAGACTACTTGTAAAAACATTGTGACAAAAGAAAAAATTGCTCAAAACGAGGAATTTCTCCTTTTGTAACAATGTTTTCAACTTGTTTCAGTAAATATACCCTCATTTATAGGGATTCAGTAAATATACCCTCATTTATAGGGATTCAGTAAATATACCCTCATTTATAGGGATTTACTGCAGATTTGTTGTATGTGGGAAAGGGTTAGTTAAACGAGTCTACGACTGAAGTCGAAGTTTTGTATGCTACAATGAAATAGGACAGGCTCACATATCTCACGTTGATTCAGATAGTAAAAGACAAATTTCATCATTTGACAATACGACGAGGTCCGTTTCATAACCTCAATAATTTTCTAAACGATGAAAAAAACGCAATAATTTTGTTATTTCCTTTCCTTTATTTAAGAATGTTTAAGCATCGGCATATTACAACGAGTCGAAAAAATCACTCGTTCAATTAAGAGTCTGGAAGAAATTACAAATAACGTTTATTAGTTAAAACCAGAAACGTTACTTATACAGTGATTTATTTAACCCTTTCACACATGCAGCAAATCTGCAGCAGACGACGTTGAAAACATGGTGACAAAAACCTGAAAAAATCTCATTAAAAAATGGTTTAATTGTTAAATAATGTTGAAAACATTTTGACCAAAGAAGAAACTGCTTTTTATGAGCATTTCACCTTTGGCCACAATGTTTCAATAAGTCGTCTGCTGTTATTGGGTCAAAAAGAGTCTGCAGGTGGGAATGGTTTTCAACTGGAGAAATATTAGTGAGATACGTGCTGAACGCTCACAATGTTGAAAGAATGTGATATTTTATTTAGTTCCTCGATTCGCCATTGTGATTCGGCATGTTTAATTGCATGGTGTTTTACCGTTTTCAATTTTGTTGTCAGTAATATCACAGCGTTTCTTGGGTAAGTTACCAACGCTGCTGGCCCACTTATTCTGAATTAGCTTGTCATTCGTAATTCAAAACCCCGGTCCTGACAGACAAGGAGGGAAAGTCGTAACTATCCTTTTTACTGTCAAACTGCGATTAGTTACTTTATGTTAAATGGCGTGGTGATGCTCATAAAATAATAACGTATAATATGTGTTGATTGAATATGATTTAACGCGGTTTTCAACACCCTTTCAGTTATATCACGACTTTTCCTGAGTAAGTTATCAGTACGACAGATCCATTATCCCAACACCAGCTAGTCAGTCATAAAGGTACCCACACAATCATGAGCGCCAAGAGGGCAGCCATTACTACATGTATCGTTTTTGAAGTCTAACTTATGAGATTAATTGATTAAATTGGGTTTGACATCGTTTTCAACAATTGTTCAGTCATATCATGGCCATTTTTATGTTAAAATCTCAGCAAGATGCGTTCATCTGACATGTAGCGATAGGGACTTAACACCATTACCAATGAATTATGGATGCCAGTTCATCTACTTGTGTGTCATGACTTTCTCTAAACAGCACTAAACTTAAAACTCTTTCCACTCAAAGTTGGAAAACAATACTATTGTCACAATAACATTTATCAGATATCGGACACAATGAATAACCGAGCCGGGATTGGAACTCATGATCGCCTGGTTTGATATCCCTCGTACTGATCGACTACTCTACATTTGTATGAACCAATTTGGCGTCTCAATCCGGAATATTACCAATTTTCGGCGTGTTTTGTAAATCATCTGTGGGCATGCGCACTTACGGGCACTGACTAATTATGCAAATTAGATATTTCCATATATGGGAGAGTGTCTGGCGTAGACCATCATTCATGTGTAAGTGATGATATAACATCTAACAAATAGTTTCCGTGGGAATAAGGTACAAATTAGCATTTGTAACAAACAGCATAGATTAAGATCTGTCTTACATCTTATCATCATGTATTTAATTTTAATTCTGTCTTTTTCTGTTATGAACTGTTTTATGGGATGGCTGCATTTTTGTATACATTAGTGGTAAATATTGGGGCTTCCTTACTTAAAAACTCAACTTTGCACACTGTTTCAATGGCAACAGGGCAATAGGTAGAATTTCTAACATTACTTTTATGAATAATTCACTAATGTCGACATGTTAAAAACGTTTTAGCAAAGTCAGTGACGTTTAAATGCTTACAAAGAATGGCTATTACTATTTGAACAGTGTATATCTTGTTCAGAATGTTTGGGCGCACATGCTGGTCAGTTTCTACAATGTTCACAAAAAACCTAAAAGTACCTTTTGCAAAGAATTTACTCATGCTTACCTGTCGGTGTGCAGTATGGGAGTGATTTATGTTCATCGTACCATGAGCTCAGCAAGGGAACAACACCAACCAGCTGGTTCGGTAAAAACCGAGAAAAGGTAGCCCAGACGTTTTCTACAGATGACAGGAAAAGTGTGTCCGTGTCCATATAGATCAGTGAATCGACGTCTGTCAGTACATCCTGAAACAAAATATATAATTCAGTGAATCGACGTCTGTCAGTACATCCTGTAACACAATATATAGATCAATTAATCGACGTCCATCAGTACATTCTGTCACACAATATATAGATCAGTTAATCGACGTTCGTAAGTACATCCTGTAACACAATATATAGATCAGTAAATCGATGTCCGTCAATGCATCCTGTGACACAATATATATATCAGTTAATCGACGTCCGTCAGTACATCCTGTCACACAATATATAGATCAGTAAATCGACGTTTGTCAGTACATCCTGAAGCACAATATATAATTCAGTGAATCGACGTTCGTTAGTTCATCCTGAAACACAATATATAGATCAATGAATCGACGTCCATCAGTACATCCTGTAACATGATATATAGATCAATGAATCGACGTCCATCAGTACATCCTGTCACACAATATATAGATCAGTTAGTCGACGTTCGTCAGTGCATCTTGTCACACAATATATAGATCAGTTAATCGACGTCCGTAAGTACATCCTGTAACACGATATGTAGATCAGTAAATCGACGTCCGTCAGTGCATCCTGTCATACAATATATAGATCAGTTAGTCGAAATCCGTCAGTACATCCTGTAGCACAATATATAGATCAGTGAATCGACGTCCGTCATTGCATCCTGTAACAAAATATATAGATCAGTGAATCGACGTCCATCAGTACATCCTGTGACACGGTATATAGATCAGATAATCGACGTCCGTAATACATCCTGTAACATAATATATAGATCAGTGAATCGACGTCTGTCAGTCAGTTCATCCTGTAACACAATATATAGATCAAAGAATCGACGTCCGTCACTCAGTACATCCTGTAACACAATATATAGATCAGGGAGTCGACGTCCGTCAATACATCCTGTAACACAATACTAAGATCAGTGAATCGATGACCGTCAATATTTCCTGTTACATAATATATTGATCAGTGAATCGACGTCTTTCAGTTCATCCTGTAACACAAAATATAGACCAAGGAGTCGACGTCCGTCATAACATCCTGTAACACAATATATAGATCAGTGAATCGACGTCCGTCAGTTCATCCTGTAACACAATATATTGATCAAGGAGTCGACGTCCGTCAGTTCATCTTGTAACACAATATATATATATATCAAGTAGTCGACGTCCGTCAGAACATCCTGTAACACAATATCTATATCAGTGAATCGACGTCCGTCGTTACATCCTGTAACATAATATATAGATCAGCGAATCGACGTCCTTCAGTTCATCCTGTAACACAATATATAGATCAAGGAGTTGACGTAAGTCAGTTCATCTTGTAACACAATATATATATCAAGTAGTCGACGTCCGTCAGAACATCCTGTAACACAATATCTATATCAGTGAATCGACATCGGTCATTACATCCTGTAACATTATATATAGATTAATGAATCGACGTACGTCAGTACATCCTGTAACACAATATATAGATCAATGAATCGACGTCAATCAGTACATCCTGTCACACAATATATAGATCAGTTAATCGACGTCCGTAAGTAAATCCTGTAACACAGTATGTTGATCAGTAAATCGACGTCCGTCAGTGCATCCTGTCACACAATATATAGATCAGTCAGTCGACGTCCGTCAGTGCATCCTGTGACACAATGTATAGATCAGTTAATCGACGTCCGTCAGTACATACTGTAACACAATATATAGATCAATGACTCGACGTCCATCAGTACATCCTGTCACACAATATATAGATCACTGAATCGGCATCAGTCAGTATATCCTGTAACACAATATATAGATCAATAATTCCAAATCCGTCAGTATATCCTGTAACAAAATATATAGATCAGTGAATCGACGTCCATCAGTACAGCCTGAGACACAATATATAGATCAGTTAATCGACGTCCGTAAGTACATCCTGTAATATAATATATAGATCAGTGAATCGACGTCCGTCAAGACAACCTGTAACAATATATAGATCAGTAAATCGACGACAGTCATCACATCCTGTAACACAATATATAGATCAATGAATCGACGTCCTGTATTACATTCTGTAACACAATATATAGAGGATGGAGTCGACGTCCGTCACTACATCCTGTAACACAATATAGATATCAGGGAGTCGACGTCCATCAGTACATCCTGTAACATAATATATAAATCAGTGAATCGACGTCAGTCATTACATCATGTAACACAATATATAGATCAAAGAGTCGACGTTCGTCAGAACATCCTGTAACACAATATATAGATCAAGGAGTCGACGTTCGTCAGAACATCCTGTAACACAAAATATATATATCGGTGAATCGACGTTCGTCATTACATCCTGTAACACAAAATATATAGATCAGTGAATCGACGTTCGTCATTACATCCTGTAACACAAAATATATATATCGGTGAATCGACGTTCGTCATTACAGCCTGTAACACAATATATAGATCAGTGAACCGACGTCCGTCAGTTAATCCTGTAACACAATATATTATAGATCAAGGAGTCGACGTCCGTCAATACATCCTGTAACACAATATATTATAGATCAAGGAGTCGACGTCCGTCAATACATCCTGTAACACAATATATAGATAAATGAATCGACGTCCATCAGTACATCGGATTTTCTGTTTCAGGAATCATTACTGTATACCTCTATTCAATAAGACGGAATGTGTCGGCCCGGATTAGCCTGCGCGGATTGTGCAAGCTGATCTTTGTCGATACGTGACTCAGAGTCTATAATCTTAGTTTTCTCGTGGAACGGCTCAAATATAAAACCATATAGGTAAGCTATAGCTATAACAAAAGATAAACCTAAGTATTTAATGGCATTACTGTAAATTCTGCCATACGTCGAACATCGAGTCTTTGATATTCGGTAAGTTTAATAAACAAAATCAAAGCCAAAATTGTAAGAAAAAAGGAGTGAAACTTACTTATCTCTTCATTATGCGAAACAATTTCATATTTTCATTCATGGTCAATTATTTGCATAATTAGTTGATAAATACACATTCAGTGAGACAATAAATACTGTTAGAACCATTAGGGGCGTGTCACAGTAGTAACGTCACTCCAACGTCGACAATTTCGGCGAAACATGCTAGTTTGAAATCGTGAATAAATCTCCTAATGATAAAGCGTCTGTTGGCGCAGTCAGATCTTGGTATACATTGCTCATTGCTCTTTAAAATGTAATCAGTACAAAAGGCCTACACCCAAGAATGTTTCCGGGTAACTAACATATTCTTTTAAATTTCAAGAGTCTTTAGATGTTTTGAAAAGATGTTTCAAAGTTTTAAGCACTTTTGGAATTTTCGAAGAAGATTTAACGTTTGGTTCAACTATCTTTTGTATCTTTGTGACATGCATTTCCAAACTTATAAATTTACATCAATATAACAAAAGCAAATATTTCTTTAGAAATCTTACGGGTATGAAAAGTCGTTGTGTGGCACAGGGCCGAAACAATTTCCTCCAGTCCGTCGGTGAGCACGTGGGGCATGACTTAGGAAACGGATACTGTATATTATACATGTTAACTTTTAACCGGTGACTTTGGTTCCCTCGCCAACTGTGTATCTGTAAAATGAGGAAATTTTGTGATATATAGCATCATCGTCACGACACGCGAAAGCCAACCTTCGGGTCTTGTCGACCAGGGACGATTCTGACAACGTTTGTAGGATCTGATTAAACTTGGCATATGAACAGTGAGATCGGTACCTACACGGTCCAGAAGTGCCAACTTGTACCGTTTCCCACAGACGGACTTATACATTGTACTATGAACCGTAACACAACAACCAACATTGTAGACTCTGCGTTAAGTATCGATCCGGAGCAGCCTTAGCATGCCACGCAGGCTAACCCGAACAGACACTTTTCGCCTCCTGTGGATTTTCTGTTTCAAGAATCATTACTCTTTGCATCTATTATCCTAAGACGGACTGCGCAGGCTTATCTGGGTCAATACATTACGCAGAGACATTATATTGGTTTTCTCGTGAAACGGCTCATAAAGTGTTTTTGCATTATGGGGCTTGCTACTCAATCGGTAATGGCGAGGGCTTTTTATCCAGGAAACATGAGCTCGAATACCAGGTCGCTCATTCAGTCGTTCCGATTATCGACAAGATAATTCATTGCGGCTAGCGTTATTTGTCTTCGGCCAATGGGGTACTGGCCAGCTGCCCTGAAGTAATGAGTTGTAGAGTACTGGTACGAGAAAGCTAGGAAACACGTTTTTATGTGAACTGGACGCCGTGATGTAACTGTTATATGGTTGAAACACTGCTTTAAACTCCCACAATACTTAATTTTCAATGTCTTTGCGAAGTTTGTACTCAGTAAATATATGAAAGACGAGCTCGGTTTTCGAGAAGATTTAGGCTTATTTCAACATCGCGAAGGATTTAAAATCATGTCCCATAATACCTCATTTTCAATGTCTTTGGAAAGTTTGTCCTCAGTAAATATATGAAAGACGAGCTCGGTTTTCGAGAAGATTTAGGCTGATTTCAACATCGCGAAGGATTTAAAATCATGTCTCATAATACCTCATTTTCAATGTCTTTACGAAGTTTGTCCTCAGTGAATATATGAAAGACGAGCTCGGATTTGGAGAAGATATAGGCTGATTTCAACATCACCGTCCCTTCCTCCAGTCTGTTTCCACATATAACCACACCTATGTGCACACTGTCGCTGTAACAGGAGAATCTTCATTACTGTATGTGAACCTCAGACTAGTATATATTTTAACCAATTACTTCATATGACGTTTTACAGGTCGTCTGCTTTACAATCATCAGACGAACAATTTCAACAATCCAGAAAACTAAAATATTTATATTGATAAAGAGTTGAAAATATTGCAATAATAGGTGAAATTGCACGTTTGAGCAATTTCACTGTTTATTGCAATGTTTTCAAAAGTCATGTCCAATGGCTGGTGTAAAATATCGCCTGTGATGTAATGGGTTAATGTAAACTGGTCTTGTTCCTCAAACGTTTGCGTATAAACGCGTTAGATATTTACAGAGATAAACGAGATAGAAAAGCGGTGAATTGTGAGTATTCCAATTGTATAGAATATTCAAATGTATAGTGTCAATCCGAAATGACCTTTTATACAGTGTCGTCATATCCAATGTACGTACCGTGAAGTAATTTGCCCTTATTTCAATGAGATTGGGTTTTTATCATACTACAGTTAAACGTACAGAGAGAGTGCATGATGTTTGGTTGGTGGTGGAGGAACCAGATGACCCAGGTGGTCATAAAACAATCTCCTGAGTGATAGTATAATAGCAAATGTGTATCTCCTAATACCAGGGAAAGTTTGATCAATTGCGGGAATGAAACTACAAGGAGAGTACACTGTCAATTAAACAGCTTATGTTATATGGCATTATATATTAAAACAATTTGAGAGACGACCGCCAAAGGAACAACCCTGTAACGTTTGGTTCATATAGTTCAATAGAGGGAGATGTTTTTTACCCATTTTTCTGATGCCTGACAATCAAACAATATGGCTTGAACAAATTATGAAGAGGCTCCCTAAAGGGTTAAAGCAGTTTCTGTATTTTCAGAAGTTTATAACATTTCTTTACGACAACACATTTGGTAAGATGCATAAAGACCCCAAATCGCCAGACGCGGCTCATATTGTTTTGCACAAAGGTTAATTATGTCTGGTAATACCTGTTGTTAATTATTAAAAGCGGCTTAAAACACATAACGAACAGACAAATAAACAGACTGACGGCCTATGTTGATGAAGCAAGCAACAAGCGAGGTTTCTATCCACAATCTCCAAAACAGTGGCCATGACAAAAAAGTCACACATTACCTTTTAATTTCCCTGTCCCGTGTTGGTTCCCTAAACATCACAGACACGCCCACGTCAGGTCCATTTATGACGGCAATACTAACGTATTTGATCACGGTGAAGAACAGGAGGACCAGAGAAAAGAACGTCAGAAGTTTGAATACTTTATACACACTAACGTGTTTCGTGACCTCTTTGAGGTTGATAGCAAAAGCTGAATTTCTGTTCATTGTGTCCTGTCTCTATTCCTGAAATTGTTTGTATATAATTGAGCCGTTCCACGAGAAAACCAACATTGTGGACTCAGTATCGACCCGGATCAGCCTAAACATGCCGCGCAGTCTAGCCCGGACCGACACCTTTAGCCTCCTTTGGATTTTTTGTTTCAGGAATCATTACTATATACCACTATCCCCCTAAAACGGAATGTGTCGACCCGGATCAGCCTACATGGACTGTGCAGGCTGATCTGGGTCGTGTAAAGATGTAATCAACCAGCTTTCTCTGTGACACGGTTAGCTTTCTCTAACTGCACTGTACATTGTGACAGGCGCAATTAAACTGCCAATAATGTTGGACATCTGACCAATAATTAATGGACTAACTTCCCTAAGGCAGTAGGCTGTAAGTATAAGTATAGGACTGAGATCTTATGAGATCAGTCACTACTGTGGCTGGTGTGGTTGAGACATGTTCTTTTGAGAGAACAGACTGGTCGGTTTTGGGACATGTGCATCTCGTAATAAACAAGTTTAAATGTATTATGAGTTGTTACTTTGTTACATAACCCCGTGTTTGGCGCCGAGGACCTAGGACCTGGAAAAATACTAACTTTACATTATGACGGCACAGGTGAGTGAATCATTTGTATACTTTGAAGATTTGTTTCAGACTGACATATGGCAGGTGGAGAATCGGCATTTTCTATTAAACAAATAACAGAACAACTAACAAATTATAGTTTAAATGAAGAGTCAAATGATTTACCAGTTTTCGATGGAGATACATCAATATTTAAAAATTTGATTAAATCTATTGAAAAATGCGCATTAATAAATAACTTAACTAAGACACCACTTTTGGCATTCAGATATAGTACAGGTCATGTTTCTGATTACATTTTGCAACTTTTGACTATACCTCCTGTACCAAATTGGCAGCAATTAAAGACAGCACTATGTGTACGTTTTTCAGAGATAACAGACAGTCATATTCAGTTTTCAAAGTTAAGCAATATTACGCAATTCGAATCAGAAAACATCGAAGCATTTGCAGAAAGGAGAATGTGTGAAGAATCTTACAAGGGTTTTGAACAACATACTGCTTTAACTGATCATCAAACTGTAGGTATTTTCATTAATGGTTTATTTAATGACAATTTGAGACAGACTTTGATCAAAGCCAATCCAATTAAATTTCAGCAATCTGTAGATTTAGCTTCACACGAAATATCAATTTGAAAACGCTGTGAACTTAGAAATAGGGATTTTCAGTCTTCGCGTAATTCTAATAATGAACATGAAAATGTGGAAATTGACTATTTACACCGCGGAAGTTTTTGCACTTTTTGTAAATTTCAGGACATGAATATAATCATTGTAGGAAAAGGCGTGGACAAATAAATTCAGTCAAGTACAAATTTGATAGGCAACATACTAAATTTAAACTATAAAAGACAAAACACACAAAATCAGTGTTGGTTTTGTGGGCGTGTCGGACATATACGTGCAAGATGTGTCGAATATTTAGGGTTAGACCCTTTGCAACCTTTTGTTCCAAATATCGAAAATCTCGTGTTTGTCTCAGAGCCTCAGACACAAGACAAATAGGAAATGATGCATTTAATTCTTATAGAAAACAAAGAAATAAAAAATTCTAGTGTTTTCAAGATATGTAATATCCCTCTGAGATGTCTGATCGATACGAGAGCGTCCTTCGCTCTAATTCATAAACGCATTTTTAAATCCTTAAAGCCGTCATTTAACTTAGAAAAATCTTCAATTTCATAACAATCTGCCTCTGGCGATGCAATAAGGGTGTATGTACAGCTAATTTAGATATCAAAATTAATTCACTAACGATCAACCATACCTTCATTATAGTTGATAATCTTTCCAGAAATGCTATTATAGGCAAAGATTTCTTATCGGCAAATTCCTGTCGAATATATTTTGATTTAAATTGCATTAAAATTAAAGATACTTATGTTTCTATGCAAGATGATCGTTGTATAGTCTCTATGTTGCGACTTACCAAAACAGTACAATTAAAACCTATGACTACATACAAATTACCAGGAAAACTAAACAAAATCCCAGTATTTCTAATGAAGGAAATTTTGAAATTTCAAGTATAGAGATGTGTTACCTTAATACGGAACCACATCTTAAGCTTTCAAATGCTTTAGTGACACTTACTAATTACCGTAGGGTACCAATTTTAATATCAAACCTGTCAAAAAAAAATGTATCGCTTCATTGCGGGTGTGTTATGGGTAAATTACATCAAATAGATAAGGAATATGACATATCATTGATTGATCTACCGCAAATACCGCAGAGTTAATCGCATAGTATCTCTTCAGTCGAGTCCGTCAATGAAAATGTTAATGTTCCAAATATACATAAAGACAGGTTAAATACATTAATTTCAAGTTATAATGATATATTTTCAAAAAATGAATTTGATCTAGGAAGGTATCCATATGACTCTGTTGCTATAGAGACCAAAACAGATCAAATGATTAGGCAAAACCTTATCGAATTCCATTCAGCGAAAGAGAACATTTTAAGCAAAAAAATAATAATATGCTCAAAGCAAATATCATACGTCATTCACACTCAGAATTCAATAATCCGTGTATTCTGGTGAACAAAAAAGATGGTACCAAGCGTTTAGTAATTGATTTCAGAAAAATAAACCAAATTATTAAGACTACAACTTATCCACTATTTCGTATCGAAGACATGTTAGCTTCTTTAAATGGAGCAAAATATTTTACTTGTCTAGATCTTTCGAATTCGTACCACCAAATACCAATCAACGAAGAAGTTCAGGAAAAAAACTGCATTTTCCACTCCATTTGGATTTTTTGAGTGGACGGTTCTACCGCAAGGTTTAAATATTTTAGCGGGAAAGTTCCAATCAATCATGTCCTCTTTTAAATAAGGATGTGAAGAATTTTCGGTTGTTTATTTAGACGATTTCCTTATATAATCTAAGTCTCTAGAAGAACATTTCAGTCATATATAAGAAATATTTAGGCGACTACGAGCTAATTCTCTTAAGCTAAAACTAAAAAAGTGTGAATTCATTAAAGATAAAACCAATTACCTTGGACATGAAATATCAGCACAAGGTATCCGTCCTAAGGCTGATATAATTAAAGCTCTTAGACAAATCAAAACTCAACATAATGGTAAGGATGTACGATCATTTTTAGGTTTTGTTGGATTTTATAGGAAATTCATTCAAAACTTTGGTGAAATGAGCCTCCCATTGGTAAGATTAACTAAAAAGAATGTTAAATTCGAATGGTCTATTGAATGTCAAAACAGTTTTGAGGATTTGATCGCTCAATTAGAAAAATTACCACTGTTACGTCACCCAGACATAAATAAACCTTACATAGTATATACCAACGCTAGTAATAATGCCATAGGCGCTATGTTGATGCAAAATTTAACAGGTAAAAAGGGAGACGAACTACCAATATTTTTGTCTTAGTCATGCCCTATCTAGAACTCAAAAGAAATATTCCACAATTCTTAAAGAGACTCTAGCAATCACCTATAGCTTAAAAAGACTTGACTGTTAAATGCAGGGATCAACATTAGTAATTAAAACAGACCACAAACCTCTAACTTATTTGTTGTCTTCAAATTTCGATAATAAACTTCTACAAAGATTTGCATTAGAAATTTCATGTTATGACTGTTCAATTGAATACGTACCTTGAAAAACTAATCTAGAAGCTGACTTTTTAACCAGACAAGTTAAAGGGTCGACTTTTGATTCAGACACTGATATTATGACTGAACATAATAAAGGAACTACGATTAATGTTATTAATAGCCAACAATTAATCATGATGAATTAACAAAATTATATGAAGCACCACAAACTATACCAGTTACTACACCAGAAAATTTAGTCTCTATAGATATGAAAAAAGAACAGGAATATGATTTAGATCTTAAGAAACTAATAAAACGAGTGCTGACGTACTCTTTAACTAAATCTGAAAATAGGAGATTTGTTATGATTCAGGACATTTTTCATTACTTGTCAGATAAGGATATTTACCCTTGCCCAAGAATATATGTTCCTAGTCAATTAAGAGAAACAGTTTTAATTGCATATCATAATATAGGAAACCCTGGTGTGAATAGGATGTTTAATGCCGTGCGAAAAGCATACTACTGGCCCAATCTCTTCTAGGATATTTACACATTTGTAAAGACATGCATAGCCTGTCAAACTGTAAATCTTAAAACCATTAAATCCCCTTTACAAGATCAGATAATACCAAGCTAGCCTTTTTCGGACATTTCATGTGATATCGTCGGACCGATGGCTCACTAAGCTTCGAATGCCAAATATACTATAGTATTTTTGGATGAACTTTCTGGTTATCCTGAAAAAGTTGCATCACCAACTGCGACTTTAACAGACGTTGTTAACGCATTTTTCGAAAAGATATTCTGGACAGACAATCTTCATCTCTAAAATATTCAAAGATGTTATGCAGGAATTAAATATCAAACATCGTAGAACAGTTATATATAATCCCCAAGCTAACGGAACAAAATGAGCGTTCGCATAGAACTTTAAATGCCATTATATGTAAGCTTACTAGGGATAATCTGATGGATTTCAATATTGTACTAGAACAAGCCCTTACCGGCATCAGGTTTAATCCATCAGAATCGGCTGGACATAGCCCATTTTTCATAGTATTTGGTCGAGACCCAGTACTACCTATTTATTCACTATTAGGAAATAGGTTACCATATGTTGGCAACGAATTCCATAAAGTATTACTACACAGAAATCACGAAATTTACTGTGATGTATTCAAGCAAATGACTTAATCAAGAAGAAGGCGTAACAGATATGTCAATAGTAAAGCGCAACAAGTAGAGTTCAATGCAAATGACCCTGTCTATTACAAACATTTCCAAAGCACTTTAAAGACATCTCCGCAATGGATTCCATACTACCGAGTAGTCGAATTTGATGGTTCAAAGCAATTAATACTTAAAAATCAATTAGATAACAAGATAATCAAATGCAATGTTGATCAAGTTAGAAAGGCAGAAATTGACAAGTGGACTCTTCCTTCCTATTTCTGACAGTGTCATTGGTCTGCAAAGAGATTTGAACCATCTGCAGGACTACTGTAAAAATTATAAAGTAAAGGTCAACATAAATAAAACAAAAATCGTAGTATTTAAAAACGGGGGAAAATTATCTAAAAAGGAACACTGGTCATATAATGGACAATCTTTAGAAGTTGTTCAAAATTTCTCATATGTGGGTATCAACTTCAGAAATAGAATGTCATTGCTTAAAATGGCAGAATCCGCTTCTCTCAAGGCAAAGAAAGTTGCAATGTATTTATTTTACGCATTTAATAAATTGTCATACACACCAGTTAAGACTTTCCTAAAAGTATTTGATACCAAAATACTTCCAATTATGCTCTATGGCTCGGAGATATGGGACCTTACATCTATGAACTCTATTGAACAAGTGCAGATTTATGCATGTAAACGCTTATTAAAAATAGGTATGGAAGCTTGCAATCTTTCAGTTTTAGGCGATACGGGTAGATACCCAGTTCACATTATGTCATCTACAAAAGTAATTAAATACTGGATTCGAATAACTCAACTGCCACATAATCGGTACGTAAAATTATGCCACAATATGTTAATGTATTACGACAATATAGGATATACAAATTGGGTAACTTCTGTTCGCCTTAACTTATATAGTAACGGATTTGGTCATATTTGGGAAGCTCAATGCGTAGAAAATGAAAACCTTTTTATCTATAACTATATACAGCGTCTTAAAGACCAATGTATGCAACAATGGAGAGCTGACTGCATACACAAAAGGAAACTCAATTATTACTGCGGGTATAAACAATTATTTTCTCAAGAATCGTATCTATCTGTAATTGATGTGAGTAAATTCAGAACTTGCCTGGCAAACTTTAAAAATTCATGTCACTGTCTTATGATCGAGAAAGGCAGACATTATGGCATATCAAGGGAAAATCGTTTCTGTGTCTATTGTGAATCCAGTATCGAGGACGAGCTACATTTACTATTGTGCTGCCCATTATATGCCGATATTCGGACAAAGTATATAGCTGAGAGATATGTTAAAAAGCCAAATGAAACTTCTTTCTATAACATAATGTCTGCAAAAAATGAGCTGGTTATGCGTAATTTGACAATGTTTCTTTTCTGTGCCTTTAAAAGGAGATCAGAATATCTCAATGGACAGGATTTATGTATTTCTAAAGTTAATTAAGCTCGTTCATTTAATATGAGATTAAATTTGTATCGGATGATAACCGTATGTTAGTGATATAATATATGTTTTACTATATACTATAGTAATAGATACTACACTGATTTAACAATTGCGACATGTTTGATTATTGCAATATTAATGTTAAACGAATTTGTATAGCAATGATGTTTTTGTAGATAGGGCACAACATTGTTTATTTGTATAATTATTAATTTGATTTATGATATCCCTTACACAATATCACAATTTGTGAAATGTATAAATGTATACAACTTGTGTATGGGCCGTTGGCCCGATTATGCAATAAAATCTGAATGAATGAATGCTTTCACTAAAACTATAAATCCAATACTTATTCGAAATTGCAGATATGTAATTCCTCCTAAAATTGTTTCAGAGAGCTCTGATGATAATACAGATTCAGATAATCAAGATTTAATTTCAAAACGTAAGGTTAAAATGACAAAGGTAATTAACATAAGAATAGTTCTGAGTCTTCAACCAGTCAAGACAGCGAAGATAATATTCCACTTAATAAGTTACAAGCACGTCTTATATTAGGCGTTTTGAATACGAGCGTATTCACGGTATAGACAGACACAATGAGAGTAAAAAGTCAGTTCTTAGTGATCAAACAGTCCAATCGAAGATTCTCGATCAATTGTTAATGTTTGATGACGAGTCCTTGTCAGCTCCGTTAAGCGACATGGAGATTGACAGATGTTAAATTAAGATTTTAGCAGGAATTAAGGTAAATCAGTTACATAATTAGAAGTTAATATTATAAGCGTACTATCTAATTATATAATATTGTGATGATTATTCACTGGAGATTGAAAGAGGTTAAATTAAGATATTAAGCAAGATATAGGTGTACAGCTATTAATTAAGGTAAATCAGTTACCTAATTAGAAGATAAATATTATAAGCGTACTAGCTATATATTAATATTGTGATGGTTATTCACACGTAAAATGGAAACGCGGTTTTTATAACAAGACTTAAAGTTATACTTATGCGTAAATAAGAGTTAAATAAATAATTGTATTCTTGCCTGTAATGGTTCCAAGAAAATTGTTGTGTATTAAATGCTATTGTAAGAATTTCACTTGAATAAAATTCCAATCGTGTCTAGTATGAGAGAGAATCGAATTACAATTATAATGTAGGGAAGGTATACCTGTATATGACGGTCATTTTTTATTTTTTCATCTTTGTTATTGGTTTAAGCGTGTTATTATGGATATATCATATTTAATTATATCCATTATAATGTCTATGACAAATTGCTACCTACTAGTGTCAATTGACACTCATATTTGTTCTTTTGAACATTGCTGAGGCATCACTATTAATTCATTCTGTTAATTCAAGAATAAGACTATTACACCTTTCTAAGAGTCAGCTAAGAGCAGCCATTAAGATTGTTCCGGAGAAATTCCTCTTTTGTCGAAAGAGCTCATCTAACCCAGAGTTCCATTCCATGATGTTTCCAGTATACACGTGTATTCAAAGGCACTACTACACAGACGATAAACATATGTCACTGACCAATAACATAATCTCAACAAAAAGGATATCTTTTTCCACTTTGAGAAAATGACAATACTTTTATCTCCTTATACGCTGGACTTATACCTTGCTACTACCTAATAGACAGTTAATACTACTAATAAACGAATGAATGACATCACTTCAATCAACTATATCTAAACATATTGTGTAGACTTCGTCATAAAACGATACTATATCTACAACTGCTTCTGATACTACTACTTCTACTACTTCTACTATAACTACTGATGCTGCTACTTCTTCTGACGATTCGCCGTGACTAACTATAATTCCACATGAGTTCAAATTACTCTGGATTCTACAAAGTGCTAAGAAATATAGGACTGTTGGATCGATATTAAACATCGTACTGTTTGGAGAAATATTTATATTGTTTACATTATCATTTCATACTTATTCAGTGCAACTATGTTAATACGGTGATCATTTAATTGTTTCTTTTAAACTGCAAATATTTAATTCACTTGAATTTGTGAATGACTACTGTTTTCAAGTACTATACATGTTTGATAAATTTGTTATATATCAACATAACCATTTATTAATTCCAAACACATGTATAATTATGTTCTTATTAAGGAAGGATCTTTCTGACCAAATTCTATGTAGAATTCTTTATATAAACAACATAGTGAGGTGTAAAGATGTAATCAACCAGCTTTCTCTGTGACACGGTTAGCTTTCTCTAACTGCACTGTACATTGTGTCAGGCGCAATTAAACTTCCAATAATGTTGGACATCTGACCAATAATTAATGCAATAACTTCCCTAGGGCAGTAGGCAGTTAGTATAAGTAAAGGAATGAGATATTATGAGATCAGTCACTACTGTGGCTGGTGTGGTTGGACATGTTCTTATGAGAGAACAGAGAGTGGTCGGTTTTGGGACATGTGCATCTCGTAATAAACAAGTTTAAATGTGTTATGAGTTGTTACTTTGTTACAGTCGATACATTACGCAGAGACCATAATATTGGTTTTCTCGAGGAACAGCTCATATACGTATATGGTTCGTCAAATATCATTAACTAATTAATCTTTTTATGTCAAAGAATTATTGATTTAATAATGCTTGATGCGATTCTCTTGATTTTGCATGTTACCTCCAGGCACACTTCTGAAAACGAAAGTAGATAAGAAGGATAATTGCTGTGTTACTAGGGTTAGTATTATGTAATCTATGAAAAATTTGTAAACAAAACAAAAGCGAAACTTATAAAAACAACGTGTTTACGACGCTAGACAGGTATAGTGAACTGTTACGCATAGCCGTTCATAAATCGACTAGTACGCGTCATTTGAATCTCCCCGTCCATCCTAAACCCTTCGCTCAACCCACAATCGCTATCTTATGCTTTGGGTATACATAACTGGTTGAGTTTATATTTGTTGCTACTCTAGGACGAAAAACAAATACACTTTACTGTGTTGAAAATGTCATTTATTATTCATTGCGTAAGCAATTTGAAAATTACCAAAATAAAGACTAGGAATAATAATAAATGACGTAAGCAATTTGAAAATTACTAAAATAATGACTAGAAATATAAATCAAGAGTTTCATAATAAACCCATGTAAAGAGTTGCTAACACATAGGAGGGTTACATAATCCGCCTTAACACTGATTATCGTTTAGGCAGAGCAAGCAAACCACCTATGCGATGACTATCATTGCATGCGCCAGAAGGCGAAGAAATGCATAGGTGCTAGATAAACTAACACATACATAAATTGCCAATTTACTCAAATTATAAACATGATAGAAATTGTTGTTGAACAGAAAGTACAGAAGGGTGGGGGATGGGGTTGATGTTGTAAACTTGTCCCAGCAAAAAACCCGTGTTGATCTAGTTCTTACAAGAAGGCGACTGATGGCTCGTTTTCCTAGGGGCTGTTACGTCATATTACGTAATCCTTACATGGAAGGGAGCGTGTTCCATCACGTGACTTGCAGGTGGCCAGAATAACAATTTCCTTCCCCCCCCTCTCAGTGGGAAGTAACCGCTCCAGATAAAAAAGGGGTCCCAAATATAAGCCCCAATGTATTAAAACTTTACTTCCAGGTTCGACTCAAATAGTTTTAACTGTGTTAAATTTCATTTGAGTTCACAAGTAGCAGCAACAGACAAGCTTAAACATGACCTGTCTAAATATAGGATATCGCGTCATGCGCTAAAATTAGTAACAACTCTTTTCAGGTTTAAACTTGTGATATTATAAGTTTATAAGGGGCGTTCCAATAGTATGCAACCCACCAGACATTAAACGATCTACTCGATAACCGATAACGTAAATTTAAACCGTCTGCAACGTATTATTTAAATAGTCTGCTCTTCTTTCTATGTAAACCAGATATTGATTGTTAATTACATTCATACAAATCGTACTGATCACACACCATGTATCATTTCTGAGTGGAGCTACATCTTCTGCAAGGTAAACTTAAATCGCCTGCTCTATTTTCAGCGTAAACCCCATATTGATAATTAATAATATCCATAAAAAATCGTCTGCTATGCGTAACATTTTCAGAAGTTATTTGAATTACATTTGAATCTGTGGAAAGCCAGCGCGCCATGCGAATTGCGAATTGCGAAATCCTCTATGCTTTTTGCGAAATGCTTCTTGCTTATTGCGAAATGCTTCTTACTCAATGCGAAATGTTTCTTGTTGAATGCGAACGTTGAATGCGAAATGCAAATTGCTTAGTGCGAAATGCGAAATGCTTCTTGCTGAATGCGAAATGCTTCTTGCTTAATGCGAAATGCTTCTTTCTCAATGCGAAATGTATCTTGCTGAATGCAAAATGCTTCTTGCTTAGTGCGAAATTATTCTTGTTGAATGCGAAATGCTTCTAACTCAATGCGAAATGCTTCTTGCTGAATGCGAAATGCTTCTTGCTTAGTGCGAAATGCGAAATAATTCTTGTTGAATGCGAGATGCGAAATGTTTCTTGCTGAATGCGAAATGCTTCTTACTCAATGCGAACTTCTTCTTGCTTGCCGCAAACATCTGAGGCTATATCCGCACAGATACAAATGTTTAATTTGATTGAACGAAATTTTAGCCTCTAGGTCAGCTTACGCTATATACATCCGTTGACTTGCTGATCTACACTTTAGTCCCTAAAAAAACCTTTGTTTGTGTAGAAATGAGTGTATACCATCACCAGAATGTATTGAATATATGACATTGAGTTTAAATGCATTGTGAATGTGTATAGGATACACTGGAAATGATTGATTTGATCATTTTTAGCATTTTGAACTTGTTTGAAAGTGAAAGTAGAGAATGCTAAAAACACCGGTTTTGTCCGGACCTTATTTAGTCCAAAATGACAGTTACCATTTTCGTCTGCTGAGTTCTCTCATGCATATTACATGACCCCCCATTTTCTTCGGATTGTTTTAAAGCTACGACGTAACTCTTTTCAATGATATATGGTGTTCTACATGAGAAACGCTTAGAAAGTGTGACAATTGAGGACTGAAACTGGTCGATTTACATGGAAACAAAGAAGGATTTTTTTGTTGGTGTATTGGTGTAACATCTATGATACTATGAATAGCAAATGTCACTATAAAAAGATGAAAAAGAATGCGAAGTGGCAACTAGACATATCCCGTTTTGAATGTCGCATGAAGCATTCATCAAGGAGCATTTCGCATGCAGCAAGAAGCATTTCGCTTTCAGCAATAAGCATTTCGCATTCATCTAGAAGCATTTCGCATTCAGCAATTCGCATTTCGCATTCAGCAAGAAGCAAGAAGCATTTCGCACTAAGCAAGAAGCATTCAGCATAAGGCATTTCACATTCAGCAAGAAGCATTTCGCATTAAGCAAGAAATATTTCGCATTCGCATTGAGTAAGAAGCATTTTGCAATAAGCAAGATGCATTTCGCAATTCGCAATCCGCATGGCGCGCCGGCTTTCCATACGAATCAGTTTGTTACCCATACCTGATCACATATCGTCAGCTAAAAGTGGACAACTCAAACGCGTCGTCCGCGTATACAGTTAACAGCAATAGATAAGTTTATACATGTCCTGTCTTACTGTAGCGTCATACTATAAAGTTATTAACATCAACCCTATGTATTTAAAAAACCGGTGACAGTCAGATTTAGCCTAGCATGTATTATTCCACGCATCGGGACTACATTTAGAAGGTAAACTCAAATCTTCTGCTCTATTTATAATGAAAACCCTTTATTGATTTTCAATCATATCAATAAAAAACTCGTCTGCTATACGTTATAGTATGATTAACGTTGTAAGCCTTACGCTCGTATTGGCTGTTCAAAAGTGGAAGTTTATAAGAAACTATCATCTAATACTATTAGTATGCGATTCTTCTACAGTCTACGAAACGTGTAAGGTATGGTAGCTTTATTGGTCCATTGAAATGTTTAATATGTTTATATATTAGTACGATTATAATTAATGCTAATAGTAATTTATTATGCATACAAATATACCCTCTTATTTATTAACACATTTTTTAACATGTTATTAGTCGCCGGGCAGAAGCCCGTGACTTCCATTTTTAATAGTGGTTGTTATCATTAGAAAAAAATCAAATGTAAATGTCTTGAACAAATTACAATTGTGCTTGTTTAAAAACACTAAGTTATGACACATCTAAAATGAAATAAATAATCCGATGTTTTAAGTATTTGCAGTTTCTTTATTTTGTCAATATCAAGATAAAAAAGAAAAGCGAGTGGTCAAAATATTAATTCATTTTAGATAAGTATCAACATAAACTGGTAACATATGCAAAAATAAGAACTATTTTGAAAATATGTCTCAAATATATGCCTGTTTATCGGTCGTGAACGGCTAAACGCTTTCTCCTCATAATATTGGTTTTCTCGAGGAACAGCTCATATACGTATATGGTTCGTCAAATATCATTAACTAATTAATCTTTTTATGTCAAAGAATTATTGATTTAATAATGCTTGATGCGATTCTCTTGATTTTGCATGTTACCTCCAGGCACACTTCTGAAAACGAAAGTAGATAAGAAGGATAATTGCTGTGTTACTAGGGTTAGTATTATGTAATCTATGAAAAATTTGTAAACAAAACAAAAGCGAAACTTATAAAAACAACGTGTTTACGACGCTAGACAGGTATAGTGAACTGTTACGCATAGCCGTTCATAAATCGACTAGTACGCGTCATTTGAATCTCCCCGTCCATCCTAAACCCTTCGCTCAACCCACAATCGCTATCTTATGCTTTGGGTATACATAACTGGTTGAGTTTATATTTGTTGCTACTCTAGGACGAAAAACAAATACACTTTACTGTGTTGAAAATGTCATTTATTATTCATTGCGTAAGCAATTTGAAAATTACCAAAATAAAGACTAGGAATAATAATAAATGACGTAAGCAATTTGAAAATTACTAAAATAATGACTAGAAATATAAATCAAGAGTTTCATAATAAACCCATGTAAAGAGTTGCTAACACATAGGAGGGTTACATAATCCGCCTTAACACTGATTATCGTTTAGGCAGAGCAAGCAAACCACCTATGCGATGACTATCATTGCATGCGCCAGAAGGCGAAGAAATGCATAGGTGCTAGATAAACTAACACATACATAAATTGCCAATTTACTCAAATTATAAACATGATAGAAATTGTTGTTGAACAGAAAGTACAGAAGGGTGGGGGATGGGGTTGATGTTGTAAACTTGTCCCAGCAAAAAACCCGTGTTGATCTAGTTCTTACAAGAAGGCGACTGATGGCTCGTTTTCCTAGGGGCTGTTACGTCATATTACGTAATCCTTACATGGAAGGGAGCGTGTTCCATCACGTGACTTGCAGGTGGCCAGAATAACAATTTCCTTCCCCCCCCTCTCAGTGGGAAGTAACCGCTCCAGATAAAAAAGGGGTCCCAAATATAAGCCCCAATGTATTAAAACTTTACTTCCAGGTTCGACTCAAATAGTTTTAACTGTGTTAAATTTCATTTGAGTTCACAAGTAGCAGCAACAGACAAGCTTAAACATGACCTGTCTAAATATAGGATATCGCGTCATGCGCTAAAATTAGTAACAACTCTTTTCAGGTTTAAACTTGTGATATTATAAGTTTATAAGGGGCGTTCCAATAGTATGCAACCCACCAGACATTAAACGATCTATTCGATAACCGATAACGTAAATTTAAACCGTCTGCAACGTATTATTTAAATAGTCTGCTCTTCTTTCTATGTAAACCAGATATTGATTGTTAATTACATTCATACAAATCGTACTGATCACACACCATGTATCATTTCTGAGTGGAGCTACATCTTCTGCAAGGTAAACTTAAATCGCCTGCTCTATTTTCAGCGTAAACCCCATATTGATAATTAATAATATCCATAAAAAATCGTCTGCTATGCGTAACATTTTCAGAAGTTATTTGAATTACATTTGAATCTGTGGAAAGCCAGCGCGCCATGCGAATTGCGAATTGCGAAATCCTCTATGCTTTTTGCGAAATGCTTCTTGCTTATTGCGAAATGCTTCTTACTCAATGCGAAATGTTTCTTGCTGAATGCGAACGTTGAATGCGAAATGCAAATTGCTTAGTGCGAAATGCGAAATGCTTCTTGCTGAATGCGAAATGCTTCTTGCTTAATGCGAAATGCTTCTTTCTCAATGCGAAATGTATCTTGCTGAATGCAAAATGCTTCTTGCTTAGTGCGAAATTATTCTTGTTGAATGCGAAATGCTTCTAACTCAATGCGAAATGCTTCTTGCTGAATGCGAAATGCTTCTTGCTTAGTGCGAAATGCGAAATAATTCTTGTTGAATGCGAGATGCGAAATGTTTCTTGCTGAATGCGAAATGCTTCTTACTCAATGCGAACTTCTTCTTGCTTGCCGCAAACATCTGAGGCTATATCCGCACAGATACAAATGTTTAATTTGATTGAACGAAATTTTAGCCTCTATGTCAGCTTACGCTATATACATCCGTTGACTTGCTGATCTACACTTTAGTCCCTAAAAAAACCTTTGTTTGTGTAGAAATGAGTGTATACCATCACCAGAATGTATTGAATATATGACATTGAGTTTAAATGCATTGTGAATGTGTATAGGATACACTGGAAATGATTGATTTGATCATTTGTAGCATTTTGAACTTGTTTGAAAGTGAAAGTAGAGAATGCTAAAAACACCGGTTTTGTCCGGACCTTATTTGGTCCAAAATGACAGTTACCATTTTCGTCTGCTGAGTTCTCTCATGCATATTACATGACCCCCCATTTTCTTCGGATTGTTTTAAAGCTACGACGTAACTCTTTTCAATGATATATGGTGTTCTACATGAGAAACGCTTAGAAAGTGTGACAATTGAGGACTGAAACTGGTCGATTTACATGGAAACAAAGAAGGATTTTTTTGTTGGTGTATTGGTGTAACATCTATGATACTATGAATAGCAAATGTCACTATAAAAAGATGAAAAAGAATGCGAAGTGGCAACTAGACATATCCCGTTTTGAATGTCGCATGAAGCATTCATCAAGGAGCATTTCGCATGCAGCAAGAAGCATTTCGCTTTCAGCAATAAGCATTTCGCATTCATCTAGAAGCATTTCGCATTCAGCAATTCGCATTTCGCATTCAGCAAGAAGCAAGAAGCATTTCGCACTAAGCAAGAAGCATTCAGCATAAGGCATTTCACATTCAGCAAGAAGCATTTCGCATTAAGCAAGAAATATTTCGCATTCGCATTGAGTAAGAAGCATTTTGCAATAAGCAAGATGCATTTCGCAATTCGCAATCCGCATGGCGCGCCGGCTTTCCATACGAATCAGTTTGTTACCCATACCTGATCACATATCGTCAGCTAAAAGTGGACAACTCAAACGCGTCGTCCGCGTATACAGTTAACAGCAATAGATAAGTTTATACATGTCCTGTCTTACTGTAGCGTCATACTATAAAGTTATTAACATCAACCCTATGTATTTAAAAAACCGGTGACAGTCAGATTTAGCCTAGCATGTATTATTCCACGCATCGGGACTACATTTAGAAGGTAAACTCAAATCTTCTGCTCTATTTATAATGAAAACCCTTTATTGATTTTCAATCATATCAATAAAAAACTCGTCTGCTATACGTTATAGTATGATTAACGTTGTAAGCCTTACGCTCGTATTGGCTGTTCAAAAGTGGAAGTTTATAAGAAACTATCATCTAATACTATTAGTATGCGATTCTTCTACAGTCTACGAAACGTGTAAGGTATGGTAGCTTTATTGGTCCATTGAAATGTTTAATATGTTTATATATTAGTACGATTATAATTAATGCTAATAGTAATTTATTATGCATACAAATATACCCTCTTATTTATTAACACATTTTTTAACATGTTATTAGTCGCCGGGCAGAAGCCCGTGACTTCCATTTTTAATAGTGGTTGTTATCATTAGAAAAAAATCAAATGTAAATGTCTTGAACAAATTACAATTGTGCTTGTTTAAAAACACTAAGTTATGACACATCTAAAATGAAATAAATAATCCGATGTTTTAAGTATTTGCAGTTTCTTTATTTTGTCAATATCAAGATAAAAAAGAAAAGCGAGTGGTCAAAATATTAATTCATTTTAGATAAGTATCAACATAAACTGGTAACATATGCAAAAATAAGAACTATTTTGAAAATATGTCTCAAATATATGCCTGTTTATCGGTCGTGAACGGCTAAACGCTTTCTCCTCATTTTGTGACCTAGTTTCATATTGACAAAAAATAAAGGGAAGTAACCGGAAGTAAATTGTAACCTTAGAAAACAATGATTTCTTATACATCACGAAACGACTGCAAGGGTCAAATGTAGGAGAAAGAAGGAAAATATAACAGATAGATAGCTAATATTACACACTTAAATTACTAAATATATATGATAATAAATGTTTATTTGGCTTGAAACAAATTAAGAAAAGACAAACTCTGATAAACAATAATTTTAGAAATAAAGAAAATCTGGTCTTTCGCACCCAATTAATTTCATACTTGCCACCTTTTAAATAGTAATGGGACTCGCAACTGGCATTTCTCTTGCGTCGTTCATATATTGTATGCATCAATGATACAAATAAACAATTGTGCTGATATGGTGTTTCATCAAGTGTGATTTACTTTTTAACCATATGAGGATAAATTTTAACATCTGTGAAATACTTATTATAATTATTATTAAAAAGGAAGAAGTTCATGTCTTCCGTAATTTAACCGTTTTCTCAATGTGTTAAACGTTTAAAGGTTTCCATTATTGCTTCAAACATGGAAACGGTGAAATAGCTTTTAATTACATGTAGATTTAAATCCCAAACTGTATTTGTTGTGGTTTTATTAACAAATACAAAAAATTCAAAATCCTGACTAAATTAAAACCTGAAATTTGTATGTGGAATTTCAAAAATCCTGCAATTAGTCCTTTATTAAAACATTATGTGTATGTTTAGACTTATGAAAGTCAAGAATGCATGTGTGTTAAAACATAAATAAATGCAGTATTTTCCGGCGACATTGATGCCTTGCATCAACTTTCTCTTGTACATTCTGTTTAAGCTTTTCAAAATTTCATTTTCCTTCTCTTTGAAACAACTCTGCTGTTAGACCTATTCGCATACGTTCTTAATATTTATTTATGATGAGGTACGGTTATCATTTTGTGTCTATCTAACATGTTATTATGTAAAACATCGAGAGTACATAAATAGTCTATACTTATTTTGGGGTACATGTTTTTATATAGATGTTTTAAAACATAAGGAATGCAACCATGATTATGTAGGTGTCGTTAGACAAACTTAGTATTGGCGAAAGTTGGTGTGCAAAACCAACACTAGGAAACTTGCATGTTCACCATGAAGCGTTAAAGGCTAGCTGAAGATGGAGTGGCACCGTCTAGTAAGAGGTCCTGACCATTAATGACCGCTATCATCACTAGACCGGGCATGCAAATCAGATATGTATACCACATGTGTGCCATCTTACAACTCACTTATGACGCTATTCCCCAATAACAAATCAAAAACAACGAAAGTAATGATAAGTAGGAATATCTAAGTCTAGAATGCGATTATTACATACTCCCAATGTATACAAGTTATCAATATGTGTACTATGGACTCTGTGGTACTTTGTAGCAACCCATTTTGTAATAAAAACTCGTTTTGTAATAAAAACCCGTTTTGTAATAAAATGCTTAAAGTTGATTTAAGCTGTATATTTCAACAAAAAATTAAAAGAAACTTATGTACAATTATTAATACGGTCTTATTTCAGAAGGTTAAGACAGAAACATTGCATAATACATACAAGCATAGCAAGAACCCATTTTGTAATACCAATTTTTGAGACTCAACCCGTTTTGTAATAAAAGTATCGCAAATGTAACAATCTGTTTATTTATTTCAGTTATACTTGCAAAGGAATCAATACACAAATGTTAAACAATACTTATTTCAGAAGGATGGTAATGAAATCGCGCGTGACCCGTTTCGTAATACCATTTTTTCAGACTCAACCTGTTTTGTTATAAAAATTTCAAATTACAAGAAACGTATGTACAAACGTTAAAAAGTCTTATTTTAGAATGTCAGTAAGTACATATTGAAAAATACATACATGAATTTCAAGAACCCGTCTTGAAATACCATTTTGGGGGCCTCAGCCCGTTCTGTAATAAAAATATCGGAAAGTAAAAACCTGTGTATTTCAGCTATAATTTACAAAGAATATATACACACATGTTAAATGATACTTATATCAGTAGGTTGTCGATGAAATCGTGTCTGGAACATACATGAATATCAAGAACCCGTTTTGTAATACCACTTTTCGGGACTCAAACCGTAAAATTATTAAACTATCGTTATGTCAAAATTGTGTATTTCAGCTACACTTGACAAGGAAGCGATACACATTTTAATCAATACTTATTTCAGAAGGATGGTAATAAATTGCGCTTGAAACATAAATATCAAGAACCCCTTTGCTAATACCACATTTTCACCCCACTTTGTCATACAAGTTTCAAATGTCGATTAAACTGAAATGTTCAACTTAAAATTACAAGAAACCTATGCACAAATGTTGAAAAAGCTTATTTTACAACGTTAGTAAGGACAAGTTGCATAAGTCATACATGAATATCAAGAACCCGTTTTGTAATACCACTTTTTGGGACTCAACCCGTTTTGTAATAAAACTATCGGAAAAGTATAAATCTTTGTATTTCATCTATAATTTACCGAGAACCAATACAACAATGTTTAATATTACTTATTTCACACGGGTGTGTACTAAATCGCGTGTGAAACATACATGATTATCAAAATCCCGTTTTATAATACTACTTTTCGGGACTTAACCCGTTTAGTAATAAAAATATCGTTATGTAAAAATATCTTTTGTTCAGCTATAATTTACAAGGAATCAATTCACATATGTTAAGGATGTACTGGACTGAAAAGTGGATTTTTTTTTAATATTTAACTTTTGTTGTAACATTGTATATTTCTTAAAGTTGGGTGTATTGATACTATAAAAGAAAAAGGTATGTTAGTGTACTTTATTTTATGCTAGATTCATTTTTGAAAGCCTTATGATAAGCATTTCTTTTGCTATTTAAGAACATGAAAAAAACACGTTTTCGTGCAAACTACCAATATTTTAAAGGTGATATGCTAATAGTTTGTCTTCTTGTGTTTTAAATATCATTCAGAAGTTATTTGATCCATATTTTTCGACGTTCAGGCGATATGTTGTAATTAAACCTAAAACATAGACGCAATTTTGCCCTTATGAATATCCATATCTGTCAGGTGTAAGAATAGACAAGTTCAAAACTTTGAAATAAGGAAAAAACATATTTATGATATTTAACTATTCAACTTCTTCAGATTATTGCAATAACTATCATTTATCTATATTTATAAGTAAAAATATATGTCACTGAGCAACATAATCAGAAGAGTTAATAAAGAATGATACAATTTATGTGTTTAAATGTCCACATCTCAGTTTAGTACATTCTTAAACACTACTTATTTCTGAAGGATGGTAATGCAATCGCGCGTGAAACATACATGAATATCAAGAACCCGTTCGGTAATATCGCATTTATAAAACCATTGCGTTTTGTAATACCAATTTTCAAAAGTCAACTAAACTGAAATGTTTAACTTAAAATTTGTTTGTGTGCCCCGTCATTTCCAGACGACTTGACCCTTCTATCTTTGTTTACAAAGCATGATTAATATTTACTACCATTATTCATGCCTGTGGTGGCACCAGTATAATTCCCGAAAATATGCTGTTGTAACATTTAATGACTCTAAACGGTCATATTCACTTTGTTCTCTGTTGGTTTTCAGGAAATTAAAAAAAAAAAGGAGTTTGTGCATTTAGGTTTAATCTGTAGCAAATACTCTAATCCTTCTACATCTGTAAAACACATTGATAGAAAGTTACGTTGTACATATTTTGGGTAAATTAAGTAGGGTTTACACAGGCATAGATTAAATCCTCTGACAAGTTATAGAATTTACAAATCTATAGTTATCCCGAGAGCTCTTTTTGGATATGAGTTAACACAGTCGCTCACTAGGCGGGACGGTCTGACTTTAGAACGATCACATCGGTTATGTCTAAAACAAATGCAAGGATTACATATAAGGTCAAGGACAGATGCTGTCCTCGGCCTTATATGTGCGTTACCGATTCAAACTGAAATTGAAAAGAGAAAACTTACCTTGTTTAGGCAATTGTGTCGCCTAGAAAGGGACTGTGCAACAAAACAAACTTTCCCTTTGCGTCTATGTTCATCTCATAATAGTTATTTAGATAGTGGTTTTATTTCAGACGTTATTAATCTTTTACGTAAATATTACTTGTTTTATGTTCTGCAAGATTATGTTTTACTTGGCAGATTTTCGATAAAATGCATTAGGAAAAGTTATTTAAAAACTAGAATATCAAGTTATTTTGTTAACGAATGGAATGAGAGAACTTCTGCTCCGGAATTTGAAATATATAGACAAATACAACGGCAGTTCTCTGTGAGTCCTGTATGGCATTTAGCTAAACACAATCAAAATATGCTTTCTGTCTGCTTTTCTGTGGCTCAGATGATAGCCTTTCTATCTTCCACAGATTCGATTAGTTCTAGGTGTGGAATAACTGACATAACATGTTGTATAACAGAGCATATTTTAGTTAATTGTAACTGTGTGCAGACATCTAAGCTCTTTTTCGAAGAATGTATTAATCGAGATTTCGATTTTACTGTGTATGAGTTTATTAACTCTCTACATGGAGCGGAGGATGTTCGAGCATTGTTTGGTTTGGACCCAATTTTCTTCAGGGAAAAAATTACATGATTTTTTATGTGGTTGCCATCGTTTCTCCATGACACATGTAATTGTTACAGATACTTTATGTAACTTTGTCAATTCTATACATTATGGAACTTATATTGTAAAAATATGCAAACTCCCATTTTTGTGGTGATTGGTTTGACAATCGCCACAATGCTAACAGAAACAAGAACAACAACGAAACATTTACATAGTCGCATTTGTACAGCCCGTTGACTTTTTATTTCTTAATGCAAACCAACTAACCTACATCCGTTAATCCGCCAAATATATAGTTCCATCAGTGATGTAGAGATTAATAATAATATTGTCAGTGCTACTTAGGTACCGGATTGATATTAAGATTTGGGATCTATTGAGATAATAACTACATATAGTTAAATTATGTAAATATTATCTTTCTTCATGTTTGGGCAGATAATAAATATCATTACGCGTTCTATAACTCGCATAATACAATAATCAAGGTTTTCAATAAGGACCGGCACCAGGCGAATCACTGCCGTTTCATTTTGTCAAAATCGCCGGTTCAAATCTGTTCCCCAATAAAAAAAAATGATTGAAGGTGTTTTTTAAAATATAAAAATAAATAGTGTTTTCATGAGTATTCTGCAATCGCTGCCAGCACTCGCCGAAAGTCGACGATTAAGGATGACTTACGCTTTGTTTAGGTGTCTTCGACAAGGTCCGCGTATGAATTCCCGACTTTCATCAAATCATTTGAACGCTTTAAAATACGACGACTAGCAAACGCTTGTGAATCAATGTAATAAACTCTTGTTTTTAAAGCGTTTAGAATACTTTGATTATAGCAGAACGAGTACGGAACGAATAAATCTTGCAAGAATGAAGAAGAGAAAAATCGATCATTTCTTTCGGCCGAAATCAGGTAAACACCCCGTTTGATGAGTTTGTTTTCGTTCATATAGTTGACCGAGTTGGTGATGGAAAGAACATGAAAAAACTAACATTATCCTTCTGTCAAAAGATGCAGCTTTTCTCAAATTTACCCGCATCAGAGTGCACCATTATTGAAAATCGCAAGGCCTACACTGATATACTGCTCTTTTCCATACGATCGCATACGAGTTATTTGAGGAGTGTGGTTATAACTGGATTGTTCTTTTGAGGGGATAGATAGACATTTGTATTTATACATATTCATCCTGTACCACATCAGGAATGCTGCCACATTATTTGTAACATAAGATTGTGTAAGGATTGCAGATGAGGATGCATTTATCCATACGAAAATTCTCATTTCAAACATTTCTTACACATGAAACTCACCTTGAACTCTTCTTCCCTGCACTTATTTTGTTGAAGAGATGTTTTCAATATTTTCTATCAGATGATTGGCATTGGCTCTGATATGGGAGCCGATCCCAGGTAGCTCAGTCGGTAGCGACCCGGGCTGTACATCCAGGAGTTCGAATCCCGGCTCGGTCAACTTTCTTTCCGACGTTTGACAAACGTCAATGCGACATGCGTCATTCATCTTACACCAATGGGTTAAGTAAAGACACTATATTACAACTACTTATGAGCAAATATCTACATCCAATTCAACTGGACATATAAGTAATAATAAACTTCTTTTGATAACAAAATAATAGAAAGAAGAAATTGCTTGATAGTCAAGATTCATGAGCATTTTTACCTTCTAAAAAGTTTGTTTGCCTTTTATTTTAATCATAATTACATTTACATTCTTATAAATAGATATATTTGCAGAATGTATTGCCGATGATGATTTCGAATTTGTCTCCTGCAGAATTTAAGAATGTTGAGAAGGGTTATATAAGAAGACATTAATTGCCAATTAGCCTAAGTCCCTACATGTATGCACAATACAGGGGTTATAAAACCAATTAATTAGTGTGTAAGCAACACACATGAGACAAGGCCGGAAATGATTGCATAGTGTTACATAACATAAGTAGACCTCTTTAGAATTGCTTATATTTTATTGTTTCGGACAATTCAATCAATAAATTATCCCATGTTTTCAATAACCAACTATTCCGTTATCAATCAAATATTTCTTAATTGTCAGTTATTTGTTTTTATTTCAAAAATAAAACAAAAAAACTTTAAGATACAAAAAGTTTGTATATGACACTTTGGATTATCTGCTTCTCATATTTTGACCAAGTTACCATCATCTGGCCATGATCTTTTTTATAATTCATCGCAATTTTTCACAGATTTTCACAAACAATTCTCGGCAACAATCATTTATATTCAAATGATTAAAACCAAGATTGATCATTCAATATTTATAATATAACATTTGAATGTGTTTATAACGGCAATATAGAACACAGCACGGCCTTATGTATAGCCTGTTTTCTTTATTTTGACCTTTCTGACCACAATTTTGAACAGAAAATGATGTTTTGCATAGCCTCGATTCGTCGTTTGGCAAATGGCCGTGATCTTTTTTAAAAATTCATCGCATTTTTTACAAACAATTCTAGATAATTCTCGGCAATCATCAGGTATAATCAAATGATTTAAACCAAGATTGATCATTTAATATTTATAATATAATATCTAAATGTGTTTATAAAGGCAATTAAGAACACAGGTCGGTCCTATGTATACTCTGTATTCTTCGTTTTGACTTTTTTGACCACAATTTTGTTAAATTTCATCGCATTTTTTGTAATTTTTCTCTAACGATATTAGATTCTTCCATGCATACAACATGTTTGTAAAACTAATTTAAACCAAGATTGATCATTTAACATTTATAATCTGACCTTTAAATGTATTTATAAAGGCAACATTGAACAGAAATAATGTTTTGCATAGCCCCGAATCGTCATTTGGTAAATGGCCATGATCTTTTTTAAAATTCATCGCCTTTTTTCACAGGTTTTCATAAACAATTTTAGATAATTCTCGGCAGCCATCAGGTATAATCAAATGATTAAAACCAAGATTGATCATTCAACATTTATAATATAATATTAAAATGTGTTTATAACGGCAATATAGAACACAGGTCGGTCCTATGTATACCATGTATTCCTCTTTTTGACTTTTTTGACCACAATTTTGTGAAAAGAAATCGACTTCAGAAACTAATTGCAATAACTATCATTTTTTGTTTAAATACAAGCTCAAAATTAATGTAAATGTAAGAAATGAAGATCGAGATCGTGTAATGTACTTACATTCAGGTTATTCCTATTTAAACTAATGATTTTTAATAAAACAGCACATCGAACAAGAATTTACGAAGTGGATAATGACCAGAGGGGCTAATGACCGCTTTTCTAATACACAAATGTAAAATAATACTTATTTCAGTAGGGTGTTGATGAATCACGCTTATAATATACATGATTATCAAGAACCCGAATTGTAATACCGCATTTTCGAACTCAACCCGTTTTGTAAAATTTCCAAAAGTCAATTTAATTAAAATGTTTAACTTAAAATTTCAAGAAACCTACAAATTGTAACAAGTCTTATTTAAGAACGTTAGTAAGGAAAAAATGCATAATACATACATGAATATCAAGAATCCGATTTGTTATACCACTTTTTGGGACTCAACCCGTTTTGTAATAATAATATCGGGTATATAAAAATATGTTTATTTCAGCTATAATTTACAAGGAATCAATACACAAATGTTGAATAATACTAATTTCAGTAGGGTGTTGATGAAATTGCGCGGGAAACCTACATGATTTTCAAGAAACCATTTTGTAATACCGCATTTTCAGACTCACCTGTTTTTAATAAAAATCTCAAAAATGTAATATATTTGTTATTTCAATTATAATACTTATTTTAAAAGGGTGATAATTAAATTGCGCATGATACATACGTAACATCAATAAATTATGTCAATATTTCTCTCTCTCTATCTCTCTCTCTCTCTCTCTCTCTCTCTCTCTCTCTCTCTCTCTCTCTCTCTCTCTATATATATATATATATATATAAATATATATATATCTCGCTTTCTATCTCTCTCTCTCTCTCTCTCTCTCTCTCTATATATATATATATATCTCTCTCTCTTTCTATCTCTCTCTCTCTCTCTCTCTCTCTCTCTCTCTATCTATCTCTCTCTATCTCTCTCTCTCTCTCGCTCTCTCTCCATTTCTCTCTCTCTCTCTCTCCTCTCTCTCGTCCTATCTATGTCTTTCACTTTTATTTCTCTGTCTCTCTTTTTATCTGTCTCTCTTTTGCTCTCTATCTTTGGTTTTGTATATGTCTCTCTGTCTCTTTGACTCTATCTCTCTATCTCACACACTATCTTTCCCGAACTCCCCTGACTTCTCTCGCTGTTTCTCTTTCTAAATATACCAAGACGTTTCTCTCTCTCTCTCTCTCTCTCTCTCTCTCAATCTCCTCTCTCTCTCTTTCTCTCTCTCTCTCTATTTCTATCACGGTCTCTCTATAATCTCCAATTATCCCTCTCTCTCTTTGTCTGTCTGTCTGTCTATCTCGATTTGGCTCAGTGTCGTTCTTTTTTCTTCTATCTACCTGTCTGTTTCACTCTTTTCTATATATATATTTCTCTCTTTCGCTCTCTATCTCTTCGACTGTATCACTTTCCTTCCTTTCTATCCCAGTCTTTATATCTCCTACTCTCCGTCTCACTCTCTCCAATTATTCGTTTCTATCACTCTCCTCTGTATGTCTGTCTGTCTGTCTGTCTCACTATGTCTCTGTCTCTCTCGCTCTCTCTCTGTGTCTCTGTCTGTCTCTGTCTGTTTGTCTCTCTCTCTCTCTCTCTCTCTCTCTCTCTCTCTCTCTCTCTCTCTCTCTCTATCTCTATCTCACACACACTCTCAGTCTCCTCTCTATATCTATATCTTCCTCTGATTCTCTGGATATCTCCATATTTTTATCTCTATCTGTCTGTCTCTCTTTCACACCGCTTCACTCTCTTTTAATCTACCAAGCTTACCCTCTCACTGTATATATATATTAGGGATGGCAACGATACCAAAATTAGTATTCGAATATTCGATCTAATTAATTCTATATGTGTTAACCCAGTACTCACATTTGAAATTTCCGTTACACCGGTGACTTCGTATGAAATGTTCGTGAACAATACGTTTGTAAAGCACGCATATTTTAATTTATTGATCCCATTCTTAATGTATTGTTCGAAACATTTAGTTCTAATTACCCTCTTTACACCTGAAATTTAACCACCTCATGATGATTACTCTCTTTACACCTGAAATTTAACAACCTCATGCTGCATATAACTGAACTATTGTTGAAAAGGGGATATGGAATGTTCCCATGAGTCATATGTTTTCAAATGTGACAAATCCGACTCAGACGTACAACGTGGCTCTGCAGCAGACGACTTTGCAAACATATAGGCAAAAACATTCACACTCTGTACGTATAAGAGTATAATTGTTGAATAGAGTTAAAACAACGTTGCAATGGGAGATATCTCGAGCAATTTCTCCACATTGCCACAATGTTTCCAAAAATCGTCTGCTGCAGAGGCGTCAGAGCGTCTTTGTAGGGGAAAGAGTAAACCCTTGCCTTTATAAAGTCGACAGTAGGCGTGGCTACAGCAGGCGGTATTATAAAATATGTGTAGGGAAAAACACGAGATATTGCCCTAGATGAACAAGTCCATATTCCACGATGGTTTCACGTCTGTATAAAAACACGTCTTCAATGCGTCCAGATAATATCATTTAATCTTGCTTGATATGCTTATAAGGAATCCGCCGTGGCCGACTGGTAAAGCGTCGGGGAGCGTTGGATTGCCTTTGTGCAAGGCACATTTCCTAGATTAGTACTTGTTTATTTGCCTAGGGATCATGAATGTGGGAACTGTCGCCGCGATACAACTTGAATAATGTTGAAAACGGCATATAAACCGAATACAACATCGATTTCACGTATGTAAAAAAATGCCTCAACTCAACATTTCCAGAGTCAAGAGCCTAGGACATAAAGACATCCGGTAATTTTAAGTAGAACATTTCAGTTTAATGGACTTTTGGAAATGTGTCTTACAGAACGGGTTCAGTTCGAAATGCTGTATTACAAAACGAGTTCTTAATATTCATGTATGTTACATGAGCGATTCAATTACCATCCTTCAGACATAAATATTGTTTAACATATGTGTATTATTTCCTTGTAAATTATAGCTGAAAAAAACATATTTTTACATAACGATATACAGTTTTTTAAATTAATGTATATTTCACACACGAGTTCATCAACACCCTACTGAAATAAGTATCGTTTAACATTTAACATGTGTGTATTGATTCCTGGTAAAATATAGCTGAATACACAGATTTCTTTCTATCTCCGATATGTGTATTACAAAACGGATTGAGCCCCAAAATTTGGTATTATATAACAGGTCTTTGATATTCATGTATGTATTATGCAACTTTTCCTTACTAATGTCCTAAAATAAGATGTTTTAAAGTTTATTTATAGGTTTCTTGTAATTTTAAGTTGAACATTTCAGTTTAATTTTTTTATTACAAAACACGTGAGTCTGAAAATGCGGTATTACCAAATGGGTTCTTCATATTCATGTTTATTTGTGTATTGGTAAGGAAGGGAAACATGTTACACGACTAGTTCTTACAAACACAATTAAGTTGTTTTAGTTTGAAATACAGCTTAGTTGGTAAATACAGATTTGCAAAATTATAAATATAAACCATCAAGTTTGTGTGACTTCTGCTCAAGTTACGTTTAAATTATCGAACATTTGTTTTGGGAATGCAGATATGTACAGATTATTTGGAATGAATTAATAGCATTTCTTAACACCAAGAACATTACATAACTATCAATTGAATATATGTTTGTCTTGGAACTTTTAAAGAAGGGGGGCGATAACACTTCTGTGAATTATGTCATCATTCTCATGAAACATTATATATTTAGAACAAAACAAACAAACAACATCCCTGCTTTCAACACCTTTATTAATCATTTGAACAGCAAGATCAAGGTAGAACAAGAAATCGCTCATTTTAAAGACCGATCAGAACTTAACAGCAGGAAGTGGATAAAATGTACAAATATTTAATAAAAAACCCACACACTTTTTTATACCAATTGAATCACAGTCCGACCCTTATTTACTCACATACTATTTCTCTTATTCTACACATCATCTTTCACCTTCACCATTCCTCATCATTATTATGATCTCCTCTTTCTAATTTCTTCTTTGTAACATTGCAAAAACATTGAAACGCATGATACATGATATTTTTTTGAAATGGATGACATTTATTTGAAATATTTAATTGTTGTTTGTATTGTAACATGTACTTATGAATATCTTGTGTAAAATAAATAAAAAAGAAAGAGTTCTTACACACACATTTAAGTTGTTTTAGTCTGAAACACGGGCTCATTTGGTAAAGAAGGGAGACGTATTACACTACAAGTTATTACAAACGCAATAAGGTTGTTTTAATCTGGAGCACGGGCTTATTTGGTAAAGAAGGGAGACGTATTACACTTCAAGTTATTACAAACCCAATTAAGTTGTTTTAATCTGGAGCACGAGCTCATTTAGAAAAGAAGGGAGACGTATAACTCGACAATTAAAATTAGGTTTATTTGAGTCTAGAGAATGCGATTTTTGGTAAAAAATGGAGACGTATTACATGGCAATTTCTTACAAATACAATTAGTTTGCTTTTAGTCTGGAGCATGAATCATTATGGTAAAGAAAAGAGACATATCCCTCGGCAAGTTCATACAAACATAATTTGGTTGATTTTAATATGGGGCTTGTGTCATTGTGATAAATAAGGGAGACGTATTACAAGACAGGTTCTTACAAACATAATAAGGTTGTTTTGAGTCTGTAGCGCTGCTCATTTCGTAAAGAAGGGAGACGTTTTACTTAACAGTTCTAACACACATAATTAAACTTTCATTTTGTGCCCTGGATCAATAAACATTTCTTACAAACATTATTGCATTGTTTTGAGTCTGGAGCACGACTCATTTGGTAAAGACGTAAAACATTTTACTCGACGATATATACCTGTTCATAACCTGTATATTACTATGAGTTACACGTATTTTCATAAACGTCAGACGTATATGATACACAGTTCCCAGGTCAAAGGTATTTGGTTATCCCTATATCTTATACCAAAGGCATATCCAACGACTTCTGTGTGTTAGAAATGCTGTGTTTCAACCCGAATGTTTTCCTTAAGCTTAACCCTTTTTCATTTTAAAATATAACTGAATAGACAATACTAAAATCGTGTTGATGAAGTATATGAATTATTTACAATCAAACTTTATATATTTATTATTTATACTTGAACACGTTCTGACAAAAGGGATAGAAATGCCCAATATGAGCACGTTCTTCGTTTGTCACTACATTGTCCAAAGTCGTATGCTGAAGACGCGACTGTATTTGGATAAGGGCTAAACACATAACATGATTATTGATTAAACAACTTGTTTGCACAATTACGGAGTAGTTAAACTTTCAGTTCAATTAACAAACAAGATACATGTTACACTGAATGAATGTGCATGCTTATTTTGATCTTCGTTGGCTTTTTATATATACTCATATGTACAGTCGGGCAAAACAGGATATGATGGGGGTAACGTCACCTTTTAACAAAATCATAAAAATAAATAACAAGATCAGGTTTCAAGGGTGATCTATTTCTAACTCTTGATAGAAGTATATGTTTGATCTTATTTTACATGCATAACCCACAGGTGGTTTAACATGACACCTATTAAGATATACATAATACAATAAAAATCCCCATCAACACACAGCAAGTTTAGTTAGGACGACTTTGAAAATACCAGGGGAAAATCTCTATAAAGAAAAAAGTATATTTTTAAATATGATCGACAGAACTGTGGCAAAAGAAGACATTCCGCAAATGAGCAATTTTTCTTTAGTAATATTGGTTTCAAAAATCGTATGCATCAAATGCAACAAGTAAGACTGTAAGTCTGGAAAGAGTTCAGATAAAAAAAGTGAAAATATCTTTAATATAATACTCAAACAAAGGGTAGAGCAATTAAAGTGGAAATTCTACACGTTTATGAAATACTGAATAATGCAGGATGAAGAAATGCACATGCTGGTGTATATATACCAGAGCTCTAGATAGATACAGTTTTCACATTTTAAATCCTTATTTAACACTCTTACAATGTGGTTAGGTTGAGTAATAAGAGAACAATTTGTAGGAAAATACCAGTTTACTCCTCCTTATTCAGACTTCTGTACATCTTTTACATTCCAAATCCTTATTTGACTCACTTACCCGATGTTTTGAGTACCCTCAGCATATGGTTCGGTTGAGTCATAGACGAGATATAATGGCGGGAAAAGACAAAATTGTTCCTCCTTATTTAGAAATCTGTACGTTTTTTCACAATCAAAATCCTTATTTTTAACGCATATCCTATGTATTGAGTACCCACAACATATGGTTTGGTTGAGACATACGAGATATAAAGACTGGAAAAGGAAAAAAAGACTCCTTTATCCTATGTTTTGAGTAACAACAACATATGGTTCGATTGAGTCATGAAAGAGATAGTGGTAGAAACAAACAAGTTTACTTCACCTTATCTAGAAATCTGTATACACATGAAAGTCTCCCGATGATTTCCTGTTTGACGATTCATTTGAAATATAAAGTGTAAACACGTTTAACGTTAAAAAACATTTTTTTAATGAAACCCACAGCCTCGTTTTCAATTTTATTTGAATGTTTAAAACAGGTTAAACAAAGGTTGGTGGAACATGATAACTGATCACCAAAATGATATGTTACAATTAATAAGTACTTTACCAGTGTCAGTCACGTCTGGCCCTCGTGAACATGTAAAATGCTGTGGAGAAAACGACCTATCACAGATAATTGTATTTTGGGAAGGAATACAGCATTTACATTAATCAAAAGTTTCGTATGCAGACCCAACACTTTAAAAAATGAATTTACTAGTATATATGCCTGTAAATATAGACAAATATACATAACTTGATATGATCAATGGTTTAATGTGTGGGTCAAATAATACATTCAAATATATGTTCCGTTTGCTTCATTCGGATGGTATTCTGTATAACTTTACATTATTTACTTAGGAATTTCATTTGGTAAAGTAGGAGGTCGTATTACTCTACAACATATTACAAACACAACCAAGTTGGTTTTTAGTCTGAAACAGAGTCTCATTTGGTAAAGTAGGGAGACGAATTACTCGCCAATTGTGTCCTGACCCTTGATCTCTGTGTATTAGTGTTGAGCTATGAATCATTTAGTCGGGAGCAAGGCTCATTTGGTAAAGAAGGGAGAGAATGTTGAAACGATCTCTGTGTATTATTGTTAGGTACGCATATTATAGGCTTGAGTACGACTCATTTGGCATCGAAGGTTGTTTAAGTTTAGAACACGACTCATTTGTTTAAGAAGGAAGACGTATTACGACAATGTTGACTTGACCTCTGTGTATTATTGTGAGAAACGCATGGTTTAGTTTGGGGCACGGCTCATTTGGGAAAGGAAGGAAACGTATTACACGACAATGTTGAACTGACCAAGAACTCATTATTGTGACTTACACGTATAACAGCTAATTTAGTAAAGAAGGGAGACGTTTAACACGACACTGTTGACCTGATTCTGACACTGACACCTGGCTATTATTCAGTGCCACAGGTCTTTGGTTGACAATGTTGACCAGACCTATGTGTATTATTGTGAGATACACATAGTTTAATTTGGAGCACGGCACATTTAGCAGAGAATGGGGAAGTATAACTCGACAATCTTGACCTGAACCTGATCACTGTGCTTTATTGTAATTTATTTATAGTTTAATCAGGAGGACGGCTCATTTAGCAAAGACGGGAGACGTATTACACGACAATGTTGATCTTACACTGACCTCTGTTTTTGTGACTTACACGTATTTTAGTCTGGAGCACGGCACATTTGGCAAAGATGGGAGACGTATTACAAGACAATGTTGATCTTATACTGACCTCTGTTTATTAGTGTGACTTACACGTATTTTAGTCTGGAGCACGGCTCATTTTGGAAAGAAGGGACAAGTTGTTGATCTCTTGTGTGGAGCATGGCTCATTTGGTAAAGAAGGGAGACGTATTACTCGAAAATGGTGACCGGAACTCCCCCCCCCCCCCCCCTGACCTTTGTGTATTATAATGAGGCACACGTAGCTTCGTCTTAAGAACGACTCATTTGGCAAAGAAGGGAGACATATTTCTCGACAATGTTGACCTGACCTGCGTATGTGTATTATTGTGAGGTGCATGTACCTTAGCCTTGAGTACGACTCATGTGGCAAGGAAATCTGTTTTAGCCTGGAACATGGCTAATTTGATTAAGAAGGTAGACGTATTATTCGACAATGTTAACATAATCTCTGTGAATTATTGTGAGGTACACGTAGCTTGGTCTTGAGTTCAACTGATTTGGCAAACAGGGTTGTCTTAGTCTGGAACACGGCTCATTTAGGTTAAAAATTGACGTATTTCTCGACAATGTTGATCTGACCCTCACCTCTGTGTATTATTGTGCCATACGTATGTTCATTAACCTGTTAGATAATTGTCACAAAGCTAAAGGTTAACAAATATAGACCAAGATTACATTTAACAAATATGCATGCTTATCTTGACCTTCTTTGAATCAAAATGTTGTTTCAATTAGAAAAAACCTAGGTATTAGTCGCGCAAAAAAGGATATGATCGAGTTACGTTTTCTATGCCAGAGCACAGTGAACTGCCTACCCTGCTGTTATATACTATTACATGCAACGCAACATGCACAGGGAATCCAACCTGTTACATTATCTGAAAGAGACTACTCTTTACTATGTATTGTATATGTGTATTTATATACTGTATTGATTATATCTATGTATGTTTATATTGTACTCTGTATAACTGTTATACTTTACGAATGTATTGTCACTTGAGTTTTCGTAATCATTGAATAAATACATATTAGTTATATCATTTCAGTAGTTATTTTTATATGATTTCATTGAAAGAGATATAATATAACACAACTGAAAAGTACTTTTGACAACAGTAGATTCATATCACCCTGCCCTCGGCGTGGTTTAATCCGAATGCGCATAGTTTTCACATTTGAATTGAAGCTTCTCATTAACAAACTAAGATTTCTTTCATTTTGGTATCATGGATCAATAGGCAGTTCTAACAAACAGCATTCAAAGGTTTTGAGTATGTAGCACGGCTCATTTTGGAAAAACATCAAGGCGTATTACAGAACAAGATCTTACAAACACAATTGGGTTGTTTTGAGTCTTGAGCTTGGCTCATTTGGTGAAGAAGGAACACGTATTAGATGACAGTGTTGACCTGATCATGTCCTCTGTGTATAATTGCGAACTACACGTAGTTTAGTTTGGAGCACGGCTTATTTAGTAAATAAAGGGATACGTCTTACTTAACAATAATGACCTGTCCCTGACCTCCGTGTATCATTGTATACAAAAGGTTGTTTAGGTTGTTAAGCCTAAAGCACGGCTTATTTGTTAAAGAAGGGAAACGTCTTACTCAACAATGTGGACCTGTCCCCGTGACCTATGTGTTTTATTGTATACAACAGGTTGTTTAGTCTGGAGCACGAGTTATTTGGTAAATAACGGAAACGTGATATTCGACAATGTTGACCCGATCCCGACCTCTGTGTATCAGTGTGTACTACAGGTAGCTTTGTCTTGAGCACGACTCAGTTGTTGAAGAAAATGATGGATTACTTTTAGTTTATTCATAAGCACGGCTGTTTTGGTAAAGGTGGGAGACGTGATACTCGACAATGTTGACCTGATCCCGACCTCTGTGTATCAGTGTGTACTACAGGTAGCTTAGTCTTGAGCACGACTCAGTTGGTGAAGAAAATGACGGATTACTTTTAGTTTAGTCACGAGCACGTCTTATTTGGTAAAGAAAGGATACGTATTACGCGACAATGTAAACTTGACCCTGATATCTTTGTATTATTGTAAGCTACACGTAGTAAGATCTGGTTTATTTTTCATTTGTTAAAGGAGGGATACGTATAACGCGACAAGGTTGACCTGACCCTGATATTTGAGTATTATTGTGAGCTACATGTAGTTAAGTTTGGAACACGGCTTATTTGGTAAAGAAGGGAGATGTATTACTCGACATTGTTGACCTGATCCTGACCTCTGTGTATAATTGTGTACTACAGGTAGTTAAGTCTGGAGCACGACCTAGATGGTAATGAAAATGACGTATTGCTTTTATTTTAGTCATGAGCACGGCTTTTTTTGTAAAGGAGGGATACGTATTAACGACAATGTTAACTTGACCCTGATATCTATGTATTATTATGAGCTACACGTAGTTAGATCTGGTCTATTTTTCATTTGGTAAGGAAGGGATACGTATTACTTCTCAATGTCTTTCAAACCCAACTACGTTGTTTCAGTTTGGTGCACTGCTTATTTTGTAATGGAGAGAAACGTAAAAAAAAACGATAATGTTTGCCTGATTCTGACAGCTGAGTATGATTATGAGGTACAGGTGGCTCTGGAGCACGGCTATTTGGTAAATAATGGACATGTTTTACACGAACATGTTGACCATGACCTGTGTGTGTTATTGTGAGGTACATGTACGCATAGTTAAGTCTAGATAACGGATTATATGGTAAAGAAGAGCGACGTATCGCTAGCCAATGTTGACCTGACCATGGCACCTGAGTATTAGTGTGAGGTACAGGTAGTTGAGTCTGAAGTACGACTCATTTGGAAAAAAAGGGAAAAGTATTACACGATAATGTTGACTAGACCCTGACCACTGTATATTATTGTGAGGTACACGAAGTTTAGTCTGGAACACGGCATATTTGGTAAAGAAGGAACCCGTATTACTCGACAATGTTGAATTGACACTGACCTCTGTGTACTATTTTGAGGTACACGTAGTTAAGTCTTGAGCACTTCTCATTTGGTATAGAAGAGAGACGTATTTCTCGACATTGTTGATCTGACCGCATCCTAGTTGTATTATTGTGAGATACACGTATTATCATTCAATTTTAAGATAATTGAAGCACATTTTGAAGTGAAAACACGTGAATGAATGATATGAATATGTTTACAAAGGTAAAGACTAGGTTGATTTTATCGGGTAATAAACGTAGTTTACAACAAAGACAATTCCAGCGACTTCTTCCTGGTAGTGCTGGTGTTGTAACCCCTCAATGTGTTGTGTTCCTAAATGTTTATTATTTCCCACATACAGCAAATCTGAAGCAAACGCATTTGAAAACGTCTAAGCCAAATGTTGCAAATATTTATGAATCGTAATATATTTACTGAATATCCTTGAACAATTAAGTAAAAAAGAGAGAACAAAATGACCATTAAAGGCAATAAATAGTTTTGTAACAAAGCTTCGAAAAATGGTCGGCATGTGGGAAAAGGTAAAACCCGTACCATCATTCTTGATTTAAAACATTCTGCACATGTATGGATTTTAAATGCAAGATCCATTAATGAATTGCGAACACTGTAAACCAAGATAGCATTGGACAAATATGCATGATTATCTCGATCTTCTTTGATTCCAAAATGTTGTTTCAGTTCGTATATATGCTAACAAAAGAGACGTGCTAAGCAGAATAAGATGGTGTAAAGTAACATTATACAAATCACCAAAATAAATAATAAGATCAGATTACAAGAGTGGTATATATCTTATGACCAGCTTGATTTACTCCTGGTAGAGGTATGCATGTGTACTATTAATAACTGCCGATATATTACGGACATTAAGGGTGTATTACATAAAACAGAGCCATGCTTTAATACATAACTATAACTTTGATCATCGAATGCACAGATCTGCCTGTTCCGGTGCGAAGTCAAAATTAGGGCATTTTCTGTTCGGAACTAGCGTCTTTTATAAATTGCCTCATTTGATTAATTAGTATACGTGTGAATGTAGCCAGTAGTCTGGGACTAATAGTGTGTGGAGTACAAGTGCGGAAAGTCCAAAAATATACTCTGGACGCCGTGATATAACTGAAATACCGTTGAAAAATGACATGTACATCGAACTTTACTATCAATCTGTAAGAAAACATGTCATTTCAAAGATAGTTCAGTCGATAACAATGAGGTATACCAATTCCAGGGGTAATTAGTCGTTACCTGGCTAGGACGTTAATTCCTTCGATTGACAAATAGCTCATGTTTTATTTAATTATAATTATGCAACCCACGAAAATTATTTATAGCACAAAGAATATTATGCATGCTCGATGTCTGCTTTTTAGATACATAACCAGAACTTCCGCCAATTGTGTTGAGTTATAGCAAAGGCAAAACACTTTCTTCGGGATTCCAACTCGGGACCTTTGATACAAGGGACCGACGCTAAAACAGAGTCGTTACCTTTCTTGTCCGCTTAAAGACAAAAAACAAGTTAAGGAAAAAGCTAGATTTGCTTTATTCTATTAACCGTTTGATCGATACCAAGGGAAGGGTACAACAAGTCGCCTTTTTGCATGACGCGGCTTAAATACCGATCTCGTTTTGTGATTTGGGCTCGTTATGCGTCTGTGTAAAGTGAAGATTGAGACGAGCATGTACATCTGTCCGTATACATGTCCTTTAGCCTTAGATGTATCTTTAAGTAAAATGCTAGAAGTGTAGCGTCATTAGTTTTAGGCCAATTTAATTACATATATAATCCCATAACAGTTTGTCAATAAGACTGCAAATCGCAAGACATGGCTGATATATATTTTACACGTGACCACCTCAGTGGTACAATGGAAGATCGTCTGCCTCGAGAGGTCACCGGGTCGTACCAACATCTTTTAAAAATAATTGAAATGGCTTTCCATCCTTGGCGCTCAGAAATGTGTGTCGATCATTATGACGTACTTCCTGTTGTCAGAAAAAACTCGACCAGAGATATTTACACAAGAAAAGCCGTGATATAACTGAATAATTGTTAAAAGCGACGTAAAACATGAAGCCAACAAACAATAAATTAGCTAATAACACGTATCGAAAATTAATTAAATTTGAACACATGAATACATGAATCATGCACTCGAAAAACTTTCATGATGAATTGTTGTATATGGGAAACAGTTAAACTATGTTTTTTTCGCAAATTTAACTTGTACTTAATTATAACTACAAACCAATTATAATGAAGGAATGGAAAAAGATAGTGTGTTCGCTATGAAGGTGACCGTTAATACTTTTTGGTAGATAAACAACAAATATGACAATTCAATTTACTTTAATCTTTCCTTCAATTATTCTGATATTTCAATTGTCATTATGGAAATAACTCTTTATGGGTGACATTTGTTGCGTCATGTGGACATACTTTTAAAAGATAAATTACGAATTTGCAGATCAATCCATTTCTTTATAACGTTCCATTAAATAAATATGTTCCAATGATACTCATCTTCAGTCTACCACATTGAACTGAATTCACCCAGGACTAAACTGTCTGCCTATCAAGCCCATCCGACTTACTTCCCTTTCAACTGACTCCTAATACGGACAAGAAAATCACGTTCAATCTACAAGATTCAACTGAATTCACCCAGGACAAAATTGTCTGACTATCAAGCTCGTCCGACTTACTTCCCTTTCACCTTACACCTTACAGGAACAGAGAATTCACCTTCAGTCAACCAGATGCAACTGAATTCACCCAGGACTAAATTGTCTGGCTATCAAGCTAATCTGACTTAATTCTCTTTCACCTTACACCTTACACGAACAAAAACCTCACTTTCAATCTTCCAGATTCAACTGAATTCACCCAGACCTAAATTGCCTGACTATCATGCCCGTCCGTCTTACTTCCCTTTCAGCTTACGGAAACCTGACACGAGCAAAAACCTCACTTTCAATCTACCAGATTCGACCTAATTTCCTTTCAGCTTACACCTTACACGAACAAAAAACCCACCTTTAATCTACCAGATTCAACGGTATTGTATTCACCCATTACTTACTTGTCTGACTATCAAGCCAGTCCGACATACTTTCCTTTCACCTTACACCTTAAACGAACACAAATCTCACCTTCTACTAGATTCAGCTGAATTCACACAGGACTAAATTGTTTTGCTGTCAAGCCCGTCCGACTGACTTTCCTTTCAGCTTAAACCTTACACGAAGAAAAAACTTTCAATCTACCAGATTCAACTGCATTCACCCAGCACTAAATTTCACCGGACACTAAACATCAACTGACTCACACTGTGTGTTCGTGTAGAATGTTTCTGTTCCAGTGTCAATTACACATTCTGGTCCTTTGTAGGTTCATATCAGGTAAAATCACTCGTGTTTCAAACATAAATCATCATTATATATGTATTGTCATGGAAAACAGACACTCGGGACTGTTCGACCATAGATCTGTCTGCTTGGGAGCGAAATCATATCAAGCTCTTACTTTTTCGAAAGCTTGTAATTCCAAACGTACACTCGGTGGTTTAAATCTTCAATATTTTAGGTGTTTGGTCATACTTTCAAATGATTGACAAAGTTAGTATTCATCTCATCGAATTTTAGTTAAAATCATATGACAAAGTGCATCAACATTTCGATTTCGTCTTAAGTTTAAAATTAATTATGGTGCTATATGTATTAATCATGCTCAGTGTCGTCTTCCCGGAGACGTAACCAGTGTTCGCGCCGTTGGTGTTCGGCAATCTGAAATAAAGAACTAGTACTTTGCGAAAGCTTAACGCGAGACCCTCAGTACGAAAGACCGACGCGCTTCAGCTGCACCACTGTCTTCTACATTTTTGTATATTATTAGGAATAAAAACAATTGAATCTTACAAATTAATTGCAGTTTGTATGCTATACTGTTAGAATAGGTTACGTTATTTGCGACTATAATACAGGCGTTATAACATACATGTTCATACATGTTACTAGAATAGGTTACATTTTGCGACTATAATACAGGCGTTAGAGCATTAATGTTAGAATAAGTTACGTTCTTTGCAACTAAAATACAGGCGTTATAACATTAATGTTAGAATGGGTTACGTTCTTTGCGAACAGAATACAGGCGTTATAGCATTACTGTCATATTAACCGTTTTACTCATCCAACAAATCTGCAGCAGACGACATTGTTCCAGCAACAATATTATGGTAGATCTATATAAATGAAGCGTAATTATTTAAAACACATGGAAACATTGTCTCAAAAAGAGAAATTGCCCTCCCTTTGTCACAATGATTCAATCATCGTCTGCTGCAGATGCGTTTTAGTGTTGCAGAGGATTACATCCTGAAGCCGAACATAGTTCAAACGATTGTAGTGTTTTAATCCTAATTGTTGAAAGTTATTTAAAATGTAACATGCATACAGTACTAAATGCAGATCAGATATCATTATTAGGATTGATATCTAATTTCAGTCTGCAGTGTTTACAACGAACTGATCTCAGTATTGAGTGTTTGTATCGATTTGGTCTCAGTCTGCAGTGTTTGTTACGATTTGATCTCATGTTTGCAGTGTGTTTTAACGATCTCATCTCAGTATGCAGTGTTTGTAACGATCTGATCTCAGTATGCAGTGTTTGTAACGATCTGATCCCATGTTTGCAGTGTTTATAATGATCTGATCTCCGTACGCATTGTTTTTAACGATCTGATCTCAGTCACAGTGTTTGTAACGATTTGGTCTCAGTCTGTATTCTTTTTAACGATTTAATATCATATATGCAGTGTTTGTAATGATCTGATCTCATGTAGGCAGTGTTTGTAACAATCTGATCTCATGTATGCAGTGTTTTTAATTATCTGCTCCATTACGCAGTGTTTGTAACGATCTGATCTCAGTATGCATATTTTGTAACGATCTGATCTCATTCTGAAGTTGTGTAACAATCTGATCTCATTATGTAGTGTTTATAATGATTTGATCTCAATATGCAGTGTTTGCAACGATCTGATCTCAGTATTCAATGTTTGTTACGATCTGATCTCAGTCTCCAGTGTTTGTAACGATCTGATATCAGCCTGCAGAGTTGGTTACAATCTGATCTCAGTCTGTAGTATTTGTAACGATCTAATCTCAGTCTGCAGTGTTTGTAACGATCTGAAGTATGTATGCAGTGTTTATAATGATGTGATATCAGTATGTAGTTTTTGCAACGATCTGATCTCAGTCTGCAGTGTTCTTAACGATCTAATCTCATTTATGCAGTGTTTGTAACAATTTGATCTCATTGTGCAGTGTCTAAAATGATCTGATCTCATTCTGTAGTATGTTTAACGATCTGATCTCAGTCTGCAGTGTTTGTAACGATCTGATATATGTCTGCTGTGTTTTTAACAAGACGTGAATGACCTGATTTAATGAGTTTTTCTCTCAAATCCTTGTCTGAGTTCTTACTCAGCTTTAAGCGACTTTGAATACATCTATACACAAACAAGAAAAGCTCTTTAAATGAAATTGTATGCATTTTATTTTTATTTTTAACAATATTTGCAAAGGTCGTCTGCAGCTGATGCATCGAACATCTAGCGAACAGTGTAGAACAAGTTCAGCCACGACACTCGTGTAGTCTAATCGTAGTATATATGGTTGTCAATTAATGTAGCATAATGCAACTGACAATGTTTCATTTATGTATCAGTCTATCTTTGCTTTTGCTTCTTGGAGATAGACTCGCCAGAATAGATGTTTTCGTATTCCTCATTTTTGCCTAACTATTTTTTTTAAAAACACATGTTTTTTTTATTTTCTGAATTATATATCTTCAAAAGTGACTGATAGGCCCATGGGATCGGAAGTTATTTATGAATTGTTTTGTACTATTGTTTTTTCGATGTACCCACCACAGTATAATAAAATATTTACATTCGTATATATACTTACTTGAAATTAAAACTGTTCCGTTTATCTATAAGAACTTCTTAATCGTTGCTCACATATAACACGTATGTCATTATATGTGCACTTCTTAAGCTTAAGATTAATTATATTTAGTATTTTGGAATTTCGTAGGACGTCCATAAGGTTGTTAACGTCATACGACCATCTGAAATAAGGGTGTTCATGACTACAGACCACGATATATAATGTTGATTATGTCAGACAAAATCATTTTAAAAGAAAACGCTAATTTTGAAAACATTTGCTCTTACTAAGCATTTTTTTTCATTTTCCAACAATTTTTCTACACATTAACTTTATTTCTAAAGATTTTCCGAAAGAATATTCAAAGTTGTCTGCTGTAACTTTGATGTATGTAGGAAAGGGGTTTAAAGTGATCACAATGTAAGGGTGGAGCATGATTTGTATGTATTTATATCGTGTTAGAACATGTACTTGAAGAGAACAACGGATTGTTTAGATTATTTATACTACAATTAAACCGTAACTCTCCCTTTTCAACCACCATAAATAGGTCATACTTTTCGGACTTTGAATACTGAAAGTAAGATTATAACCTTAAGAACTTGAAAACTGTTTACAAATCTTATCAAACCGCTCTTATATGCGAAATAAATTCATCATACATGTAAGTTTATCAATCTCCTTGGTGCCCTGACCTCACAACCCGATAGTAACAAATAAGAATATATCTTCTTCATTACACCTTTCTCACATGTAACAAATCAGAAGCAGAGGAATTTTAAAAAAAAAAATATGAAAAAATATCGAAAACCTTATATTAAATACAGTTGAACACATTGTGGCAAAAGGAGAAACTCTTTTCTATAAATTCTCTTTTTGTCACAAAGTTTAAGAAAGTAATTCGCTGCAGTATCGTAAAATAGGTCTACATGCGTCCATACCATAGAAAAGCCAAATAATGAAACAATATACACAAAGGGGAAAGATAATTTGCTTTTTCATAATGGTCTCCATGTCCTACAATCAAGTGAGAGATAATTAATTTCCATAAAATCTGAATTAATCAAAATATATAGGAGTAACCCTTTCCAACATACAATAGATCTGCAACAGACGACTTTCAAAATAAAATTAGAAATTGTGAAAAAAGAGAAATCATTCAACATGAGA